>JAPFFA010000004.1:35494283-35505905 GCA_026153275.1 Sciades herzbergii | reverse complement strand
GCAAAAATTTATAAGATTTTTGATAATCTTATAAATAAATCTTATAAAAAAGATAAATGTTGACAAAAAATGCTACTATGTTTGTTGTTGTGAATGAGTGAGTCGCCAGAGGTCCGTAACCGGAGTCCATACCGTAGGATATGGACCCGCTCGCCAGCCAATCAGAGCGCAGGATTTGGACCGCGAAAAAAATAAATGGCTTTATTTTAACTTGCAGAGATTATGGGCTAAATGATATAAACTACACACGAAAAAATTATTGGTGTATTTCAGAACAAATATGCTTTAGAATCTAACAGTTTCCCATTATTAGGCACAATGTCCATCGTAAACAATCATGTAACGCTTCCCTTTATTGCTATTTAGTGAATTTGTGCAGACTAAGCAAGCAGACATTTTGATGTTTGTGAAGTTTTGTAATTTTGTTTGTGAGACTCTGCATACAGATGTGACGCATTTGTGTATCCAAAGTGTATTGTGAGGAATCTTCTGTCCAATCCACACTGCTTGTAATTTAATTGTGTTCCACAAGCACTGGCAGGGTTTTTTTTTTTTTTTAATTTGACCTTTAAACTTGACCATTGACTTCTCAGGGCACTTGCTCTGAACTGTGATGCCCCTCTAAATGATAAAGATGGGGCGGAGTCTCGTAATTGGAGGGCGGGGAAACCAGTGAGAGTGATCCGTAGCTCAAAAGGCAGACGAATCAGCAAGTATGCACCAGAAGAAGGAAACCGCTATGACGGAATCTATAAGGTAACAAAACACACGTGCACCTGCCATGTTTCTCACTCATTGGTGGGGGATTTAAAATTTTGCTCGTCGTGCTGCACTACCTCTCAGTTAAAACACATTTTAGTAATTGCTTGTTAGCTTGACAAAGGTCAGTCTGTGTCTTTGTCCAATTAAGAATAATTTGTATGCCAAGCTGTGCTCACAATAGATCCTGGTCTCCTACTTGGGAACTGAAATTGGCACTAGTTCCTCTGGTGGAAAGATAGCTCATTATCTGACTCGGTTATACACATTTTTGGTTTTACTCACCAGGGCTTTGTTTCTCCGTCCCTCAGGTAGTCAAATACTGGCCTGAAATTGGAAAGTGTGGCTTCTTGGTGTGGCGTTACCTGCTGAGACGTGATGATGTGGAACCTGCACCGTGGACACCTGAGGGGCTTGAGCGCAGCAAAAAACTCGGACTGAAAGTGCAGGTGAGGGCATGGGACACACAGCACTGTCTATACAACAGACACACACACCTTTATTATGTACATTATACCTCTCTCTCTCTCTCTCTCTCTCTCTCTCTCTCTCTCTCTCTCTCTCAGTACCCTCCTGGTTATTTGGAGGCAATGGCCAATAAGAGCAGGAAGGAGGCAAGTGTGAGAGGGGGAAGGGGCGGAGCGCCACGTGGTAAACGACATGGAGGAAGAGGAAGGCCAAGATGCGGACGGCCACCAAAGAGGGTAAAGGAAGAAGAAGAAGAAGAGGAGGAAGAGAGAGGAGGGGACGAACCTGCAGAGCATGAGGATGTAGAGACACACAAGAATGGAGAAGAGGACTCTCAGAAAGACACAGGTCAGTGTGTGAGAGACAGGCATCCCAGGGTGCTTCAGTTAATCAACCAATCATTTGGCAGTACTTTTTAAATGTTTAACCTCTTCAGCAATAGCGAGCTGATGTTAATTTACGGTGTGTGTGTGTGTGTGTGTGTGTGTGTGTGTGTGTGTGTGTACAGTGTGTAAGGAGCAGCAGGAGCCCAAAGCGAAGCGGCTAAAGGAAGTAGAGGCATTTGTGTTATCAGAGCAGCAGCGTTCACTTATACAGGAGGATCATGGGAACAAGAAAGTGTGGGATGAAGCTCTGGGCTTCCTTACTGAGGGACCGGTATACATACATCACACACACAGACACACACACACACAGAGGTAATTAAGCTGTACTTATTTTTGATCACACATTACTTCCTACTTTTCCTGCAGAACTTCCTGCGTAAGGTAGAGCAGATCTTCATGTGTGTGTGCTGCCAGGAGCTCGCTTACCAGCCTGTCACCACACCCTGCCAACACAACGTCTGCAAGGTGTGTGTGTGTGTTTGTGTAGTTTTATTTTGGTTTAAAATTTCAATTGGAATTATTTGAACTTCAGTTGACAAATGTAGCAAAATGAAAATAACGCCGGGTATTCGTTATTGTTTTTGGAAATGGCCGTTCATTATTTAGCGTGATGTGTTTCAGTGGTCCACGATAACCAGCTGTAGATTGAGGGGTAGCAGAAACATGACCATATCGTTGGTTAATATTTTCTGATTGTGCATCTCACGTTATTTTGCATTTCAATGACTGCTGTTTCACCAGGAAATTTCTTTACACACAAAATTCTTTATGAACCACGTGAATGATCTCGCACTGCTGTTGTGTTGTGATTTATAGACCTGCTTACACCGATCGTTCAGGGCTGAAGTGTTCACCTGCCCAGCATGTCGCTACGATTTGGGGAAAGATTACATCATGGTGCTGAATAAAAACCTGCAGCAGCTCCTGGACCAGTTTTTTCCTGGATACAGCAAGGGACGATGAGACGTCACTGGAGACACGGACAGAAATAATCTCCATCCAGCTCAATGGCACTTACACACATATACATACACACACACAATCGGTGCATTAAATCCTACACCCAACACAATAACATACAAAGCGCACACAAAATCAGTGCACTAACTTCTAGACCCAACATAATATCATACAAAGCGCACGCACACACACACACACACACACACACACGTTTCATGTAGATGTTTCTTTCATTAACACCAGCTAGATACTTGTATCCCAAGGACACCCAGGTCATCACCATGACCACGACCTCTGCTGGTTGTGCGTGAGTTATTCCTCCTTACAATTCACTCAACTGAAGGACACACACACAAACACACAAACCCATTCTCTTCAAAGGAGCAGCAGAAAACTAGCGAAGGCTCATTCAGTTCAACAGATCTGTTGAGGACGGGCTAATGCTAATCAAGTGCTAAGTGTCGCTAACAGGGGAAAAATGGCTCACAAAAAACGATAGCTTAACCAAACAGTGATAACCCGGCATCAAAGAATCAATGTTAGTGGTGGTTAGTAAGAGTGGAATATCCAGATGGGTTTAATTTACAATTAGGACAGTTGTGTAATTCAGTGTCCAGTTGTTATCCGTTAATCACAGCCAGCTAGATAGCTATACACCAGATTACTTTGAAGAATTACAGTTAGATTAATTGCCTTTTGGTTTTGGGATGGCTAAATATCTACAGCTAGCTGGCTAGCTAACCCTCATGCTTGTAGTCTCTTGTGTCTAAAATTTCAATTTTTATATTTCAGTAAATCAGTTTGTTAATCTCGATTATCTTTCACTCAAATTGCATGCATTAGCATACCGATTAACATAATAGCGCATACGTTACGTAATAATATAATAGCCAAACAGCATACTGTATGAAATTTATCTGTATGATGGCTGTATATGTTGGAATACACTCGCTAGTCGTGAGCGTCTGTGAGCTCGTATACAGAAGACGGCTGATAGCGCTTTCCTCTGAGTGTGTTACAATGCCCTGTGCAGCACGAGTTCAAAAAGCTGCAGCGGCTGGCTTCATGTCTCAGAGGAAGCATGTGTTTGTCCTCACCCTCCCTGATTGGTAGCTGTCATGTGACAGGAAAGAGGTGGCTGGTGGGAGGAAATGGTAGATAACCAAACTGAAAATGAGGAAAAATCCCCCTAAAAAATCTGATGATCTTAGTGTTAGTTTGTGTTTGTATGCTAGCTAGCTGAAAATATTTCACTCGTTCAGTTTATTGCTTTATGTTTTTTGTACTTAATCTGAGCCTTGGTTTGGTTTCTCTAAAACATTTCTTCCGATGCTCTTCTTTAAGTCTGAAAAAGACTTGCACATTAGCGCGTACAAGTAATTAGCCTGATAGCTAATATATTCATGGTATGATTACTGTAAAACTCATTATCGCAGTTTTGGGCATATGCCAGTATAAATTATCAATATTCTGGATCACATCCAATGATTATTGCATTACTTGTTAATGGGCTTGTTCGCTAGCTAGCTTTGTTTTGGGATAGCTAAACATCTACAGCTAGCTGGCTAGCTAATGCGCTAATGGGATATCAGTTATCGCTTACTTATTTTGTGTTCCACAATAAATCTCAATTTTATTTGTTTAGCCTAAAAGCTGTTCCTGATGTTCTTCTTCACATCATTAGACAAACCTGAACACGTCGCTTAAATTAGCTTTGTAGTTAATCAATTCAATCCATGATAGCCATACAAGCCAAAATTGTTGTTCTTTGTATATCATTGTATAAGTTGATGGATCTCATCCAAGAATGAGGAGAATGCGAGTGTTAATCGTTTCGTTTGGCAAATGTTAATCATTTACAGCTAGCTAGGAACACTGTAGTGGCTCGCTAGCAGCTCTTCAGTCAAATGTCCTGCAACTAAGCTAATGCTGCTAAATATTATGCCAATGTCAGGAAAGCGTGAGTTCAAGTTTCTAGCAACATTTGGCAACTGGAAATATTTATGATTCTTGTGAATATTATATTACATCAATATATAATAAGATTTCACAGCACAGCCTCTCAGCCTGAGTTAGCCAGTCAGCACACTAATATTAGCAGCTTAGCTTACGTTCCTTGTTGCTGGGTTAATAATGTTTGGTTAAAGGAAATATTGCTACCACCAGGTACTGTTTATATTTAATCCGTTTTCTAAACTTAAAAGAAAAAAAAAAATCCACAAACATGATGCAAGTCCAGAATGGTGATTTCTGATTGGCTGAGAGCACTAGGACTCGGTATCAGGCATTCGGCGTAAGGAGATGACAGTTTTACCTTTGGCATGAAGTAAATACAGAGAGAATTTGTCACACAGGTAAACTCTAGATCTCGGTCAATATTCAGTTCTCAAACAAAAGGGATTTAACCGAATGGATAACAGATAAAATATACAGTTATTGGTGAAGTGCAGTGGCTGAACTGGAGTTAAATTCAATCGATAGTAAAAGATGATTTACAGGTTTGAAGCTTGGTGTTTGCTGAAAAACGTAGCTCACACCCCAAACTGTCCAATCAGCACCCAACAACAATGGTGTATTTCAGCTTTTTTTTTTTTTTTTCACTTTTCTTTTTTCTTTCCCCCCTATTGCAGACCTGCCAACCTTCATTCATTTTGCATAGGAGTGACCCATTCTAGCTTCGGAGTATGCGAGTCGTCATTCACTTGTACGCCAATAAAAATGGCAGATGAGCTTAACATATGAATCCGAAATGATTGACAGTTACAGAGATGTTTTAAATTCAAATATTAATTGACTTTCTGGAAGCCCCACCCCCTTTTCCCATCTCACTTTAGTAAACTTTTGGTTCATCTCCACATCAGCAGTTCTCCTGCTGATGCGGCTCCCTCACCTTGGAGAACGTTTTGCATTCGTTAATGGGAAATAACATCTATCATGGTATGCTCTATTTCCAACATTACACGACTATATTTATGAAGGATGTCGCCAAAAAGTTTTCAGCCAAAAGAATTTTTTTTAAAAAGGCCTAAAATTTAGATTTTTTTGGGGGGGGGGGGTTAAATGGATTTCTCATCCTTGAAGACTTAACACATGATCGTAATTCAGTTCCAGTCATTTTATTTGTATAGCACTTTCAACAGTAGATATTGTCACAAAGCAGCTTTATTGAAATGTGTCAATTCCAGATATACATTTTAAATGTATAAATTTATCCCTAATGAGCAAGCCAGAGGCGATGATGGGGAGGAAAACCTCCCTGAGATGACATTAGGGAGAAACCTTGATCGGAACCAGACTCCACCTACTGTAACACATATATATATTTAATAGTAATAATTATTCAAAAGTGATTATAAACACTGTGTTCAAACCGCATGGTTAAGCCTGCCACTGTAAACAGATTGACAGGGTTTTACAGTAACTACCAGGCACTTGGGGGAAGGAAAGTTTTATATGCATGCTTTCTGATTTAATGGGTTACTTGCACAAACACACTTCCGCGTTATAGCTTAAACAGCACTTCTGCTTCCGGCTCGTCCGTTATAATGGCAATGCCACCATTTTACACCTATGACGTCCATCATGTATGTAAGAACACTTACGGAGCTCCTGTTAGTAAGCTAGAGAAAGGTGTCAGACTGCTTCTTCATACTTAAACTATGAAGATAATAAAATGCCTATTAATAGAAATCAACACACAAACCGTTAGTGCAATACTGACTTTCTTGAAAGATTTAAAAAAAAAAAGTTGGATGATGTTGTCTTGTTTGTTGTACTGCCAAATGTAAACAATCCTTCCAGAGACACAAGATTCATGCTATTTCAAAAGGGAAATATGTCATAGCCTTGAGTGCAAGTAGCCTATTCCTGTTTGTAATTTGTTCCTTCCTTTTCCTACAGTAGGAAGAAAGAAAGAACATGTGTAAATTTTTCTATTGTCCATATCTTAACTATAACATACGGCAGCTCCCCAACACACACACACACACACCTGCACCTGGTGTTTACCGAAAACCCCGTTATGTACTCACACTCCAGTTTCTACTTTAAACAAGTGATTTGTAAAAAGATAGTATTGAAAATGTGTTGAGTTTTTACCCCGCAGGGTTTATGCATTATTCCTCTTTGGGGTTGGCAGGACTGCAATTGATTGATTAGTGAGATTAAGCTACATTCAGTTCAGATGTATTATAAGAGTGATCGAATAGATCCAAGACATGAAGACAAATTGAATTAAAGGCACCACTTTGGGATTATGAGCCATTCAAAATCTGATCAAGATCAGATTTTTTTTTTGCCCTGTTTGTCAACGTCACAAAAACTGTCTGTTTTTATTTACACAAGTCCAGAGAGGTTATGCAGTATTATTACTTTTCTTTCCAGATCAAATAATAAGGTTTGTTAATGCAAGCTGATTTAAAAAAAAAAAGTAAAGCTAACAGCTAGCTGTGTTACTAATCGCATTTGAGACCTTTAATCATTTTTTAATAATTTGTAATGATCATAATTTTTTTTAAATATGAACATTTGTATGAAGTTATTTTATTACTTGTGAAATGTACTGTAAAAACATTTTTATGAATTGAAAATTCATTATTATATTAGAAACCTCTCTAATTGCAATTTCACCATTACATGTCTATTTACGTTTTATGCTGTTATCACATTCAGATTACAATTACAAGGCACACTTTGATCCACTTGCACAATACATAGACAACCGAACTTCTCTAGCTGAAGTTTTTGACAAAGAGAGCACCAGGGAGCTAATGCGGCCAAAGCCAAAATATTCTGTGACCTCTATCAGTAAAACATGCACAAAAAGTACACATTTACAAACTGGCTATAGAGTTGTGATTCATAAACTAACATCATTACTTTAAACATGAAATAAACTTGAGGTTTTGTTGATTTGACTTGTTGCTTTAAGATAATGATTAACAAAAAGACTTATGCATAGCCTCCCTGGACTTCTGTAATTCTGTCGGTCTTTTGTTTTTCAACAAGACTTTTGACAGTTTAAATACCGTTAAAACTGTAGTCACAGGTCCAGCATTGTCAGGAAGAACTTCATGGTCCTAATGAGTGACAGGCGTCACGGAGTCATCGGGGCAGAGCTTAAGTGAAATCTGATCAGCCAGTTGCAGACTCGGTCTAATCACCACTTGCCTTTTTTTTTTTTTTAAATTCCTTTTCAACTCAGCAAAACGTTAGCATCAACTACTGGTCTTATTTTACAATATCGTACAGTAGCCTAATAGCTTAACATTAGCTATGAAGCAGCAGTGCTTATTTTGCTCGGATTAGCACAGTCCTGCATTTATGTAGCTGGTTAGTTTAGCAGATGCTGGAGAACTGTTATGTTTTTTAATAAAAAAGAAAAAGTTTATGACTGGCTGATCAAATGTAACTTATGCTGTGCCTCTGTTGTTGTAGACATACCTGACACTGCAAAACCAGGATTTGAGCCCATTTCTTTTCTTCTCATTTACATGTTTGCTCCTCAATCATCTGTCCTTTTCATGGAGGGAGAGAGCATGTGATTTTTAAGTTTTGGTTGTTGTTGTTTTTTTTTCTTTTATCTTTATTTGAATGAGTTAACTGATTAAAATGCTTCATGAACTGTTATACTGTCTTTGCAGCTAACTGTGATTTTGCAAACCGCTTTTCATTTTTTTTCCTTGGAAAAATATTTTTAATTATCCCCCACAATAGTCAGTAGTGTTAATAAATTCCTTTTTTGTGAGTTTCACTCTCTCTCATTGGTTCTTCTCTGATTCTAGTTCACGTTCTGCTGCTTTGCTTTTCTGCCTTCCATGTCTGTTCTGTTTCACAGCACATATTGAAGGAGAAATTTTTTTTAAACAATATAAAACAGTCGATGTGTTACTCTCATGGGCGCTGATCATGCCGTTGTTTTTTCTAGTGTTTAATCCCTTGTTTATGTTCATCATCAGCTCTGTTGATGTGGCAAACACTTACCTGATGACGCACAACCTGCCTCAGCAGCAACATGGCTTCATATTGTGATCCCAAATTTTATACATGGTATTATACTTGATATGTACCTATTAAATATTTTGATTTCAGAAATAACATTCTGTTGTTTTGGCTGTGTTTAAAGATGTGTGTAATGGGGAAATCAAACATCCGCACAGTCCTTTTGCATTACCTCACAAATAAGTGTTAATGTTTATGCAAAAGTATTGCAAAAGTAGCTTGAAAATTCTCCACCATGACTCTTCGTGCATTAAATGTGTGTGTAAATCATCACATAGACAGACAGACAGAGGAGTGAAGTTCTGCCCTAACTAACGTTTCGGTTAAACTCTTCAGTTTTCTTTTCTCTCAGTGATTACACGCATATAAAACACTCCTCGTGGAAATATGTGGACTGAAAATAGCACCAGCAAAAATTCATCTTTCTGCTCCACACTTAGAAGCAACCATTTATTAATTAAAACTTTTTTTTTTTTCATCCTCAGTCCTGAACATCATCCTAACAGTAATTTTCTTTTAATCATGGTTGTTACTGAAATAATTTCAAGTTATGCTTTTTGTATCAGATATTTGGTAGAAATTTTAAAAATTGCCTGAATTGTGCAGAAGGTAAACAGCAAAATAACAAGGATAAAGTCTTGGTTACCATGCAAACCTTAGCTGCAACACCTAGTGGGTGATGTGTTGGGAAAGTGAAAGATGGCCTCTAGCTGGAGAAGCAGATATACAGCAATATTACTTATTTGAGAATCGGTGACATTGAATTTGAAAACATAAGATGAGACAGAAGTAAAACACGGAAAATTGAATTATATGACTGAGCTTATGATGAAATATTAAAAATGTGTGATGAGAGAAATATGATGCTCCAACTAAGTGAGATTTCAATACAACCAGAATTCTAACTCTGTGTGTTGCAGACTCTGGCACCTCCTGGTGGTAATCACAGTGAAACTAGTCTTTGTCTCAAAGAAGTCATGTCTCAACTCACACACTATGGCCTAATATCTAAATGTATTTACTATGTAGTCTAGTCTACAAGATAAACACGCACTACGAACAGCCTCAGAAGTTCTGACTGGCTCTCCACACGTCCATATCTATACATTACAGGGGTGTTTAAATTGCTAAGTTGATCCTGCCATGAATCTTTATGGAGGAAAGCTCTTTATGGTTTACTTGGTATTTCACCACTGAGTACCTAGTGTTTCCAGCCCTTATTTACAACCTAAATTCCAAAACTATTGGGACACTGCGTGAACCATAAATAAAAGCAGAATGCAATGAGTTGTAAATCATTTTCGGCCTATATTCAGTTGAATACTACACAAAGACAAGATATTTAATCTTCAAACTGAATGTTTTTAGACTCATTTGATGCCTACAACATGTTCCAAAATAGTTGGGACAGGGGCATGTTTACCACTGTGTTGCATCACCTTTTCTTTTAACAACACTCAGTAAGCATTCGGGAACTGACGATGCTATTTGCTGAAGTTTTGAAAATGAAATTCTTTCCCCCATTCTTGCTTGATGTATGACTTCAGTTGCAAAACAGTCTGGCGTCTCCATTGTCACATTTTGCGATTCATAATGCACCACATATTTTCCATGAGAGACAGGCAGGCCAGTTTAGCCTCCGCACTCTTTTACTATGAAGCTACACTGCTGTAACACGTGCAGTATGTGGCTTGGCGTTGTCTTGCTGGAATAAGCAGGGACATCCCTGAAAAAAATGTCGTCCGGATGGCAGCATATAATTGTATGACGCCCTTTCAGCATTAATGGTGCCTTCATGGATCAACAAATTACCCATGGTATGGGCACGAACACACCCCCCATACTATCACTGATCCTGGCTTTTGAACTTTGTGCTGGTAACAATCTGGCCCGTCTTTTTCCATTTTAGCCAGAACACAATGTCTGATTTCCAAAAACAACTTGAAATGTGGACACATCGGACCACAGCACACATTTCCATTTTTGTATCAGTCCATCTCAGATGAACTCGGGCCCAGAGAATTCAGCAGTGTTTTTGGATGTTGTTTACATGTCTTTCACTTTGCATGGTAGATGCAGCAGTGGAATGTTTACTGACGATGGTTTTCCGAAGTGTTCCTGAGCCCATGTAGTAATAACCTTTTATATAATCATGTCTGGTTTTAATGCAGTGCCGCTTGAGGAATTTAAAGCATATACGCAGAACCATGGCCTCAGTTTTAGTTTATAAATGCCTTGAGACCTCAAGAATGGTATAGGAATAGTTTTAAGCATTAACAATAAATCTAATATAGTAATTTTTATGATTAAAATGATTCATATAGGTAGCAGTCTGAGTGAATGACGTTGCAGGAAGTCTATCAGTCTCATCGCCATTTCCGCTATACTAAAACACTGCAACGTCGAGCTTCCATTTTGAGCTAATTTATCGCCATGCCACATAGATGTGTTGCTGGCGGGTGCAGCAACATGACAAAAGGTGGATTTACGTTGCAGTCATGGTCCAAAAATGTTCAAACTGCAAAGAACTGGACGCGTTTTGCATCTCTCCTCTGCTCTGCACATTTTACTGAGGACTCGTACGAAACCTCTGATCTGCTGAGGAGCATTGGCTATAAGCCTGTATTGAAGGAGGGTGCAGTACCAACAATTAAAGGAAAATAAAACTACAAGAAAAGGAAAGTAAGTTCAGTTGCACCAGTTCTCCCAGACCGTGAGCCGAGCAGTAATGGCAGAGTACTCAGTATGGAGAAAATGGAGAATGAGTGGACCAGTTGTCAGATATCTCCGCTGGATAGGCTGCTCCGCCCTTCAGCAGCAATATCTCGCCCTTACATGGAAGAAGCAAATGAACGAAGAACTGAAAGTCAGATTGTTTCAAAATAATCGGCCACAACCTCGGCCTTCAAGAAGTGAGAACACAGATGGGTAAGATGCGACTCTCATTTGGTTACATCACAAAAACAACACTCGTTGTTTACCTGTATTTAGATTAATACATGTAACTTGTATTGTGTGTTTAAGTTACCGGTATAAGATTATTTAATTT
>JAPFFA010000004.1:35090177-35101406 GCA_026153275.1 Sciades herzbergii | reverse complement strand
CAGGCCTCTCTCATCTTTTTAAGTGGGAGAACTTGCACAATTGGTGGCTGACTAAATATTTTTTTGCCCCACTGTATATGAAAATAAACAGCGGTGCCCAGTGTTAAGTGATGCAGTCATTATTAGGTCTGTACTCCTGGACTTTATTTATAACACTTTGCTTGAATTTAATAGTGCACAAAAATAATCAGATTCCTCCCAACTTGTGTAAAATGATGTGCGCATACACAAACCTCGGGCTATATATTAATCGCCTTGAAATAATCAATCAGGAATTAAAAAAAAAAACCTCACATCTTGATTAGAATGACAGTCCTACACAGTCTAAATCTCTTAAATAGTCTGACAATCTCTGACTGTTGGTTCTCTTTTCGACCAACAGAGAACGGGTTCTTGAACCAGTTCCAATCAGGATTCTTTGAACCTTGGTGATAGCTAGCGCACCGGCCCACATTTTCACCAGTTTTGAGCGGAACTGTTGTAATCAAGGATGTGTCACGAACAGAGGGCGTTGCACAATTCACAACAGGAGTAAACAGTAGCAGCAAGATGGCGGTGCGCATTGATTACCTGCGAGCTTTTGTTCTGTTATGGCAGATATTTGTTTTTGGTCCATTTTTATCCCCCGCTGGCCAAAAGGCCCGAAGGGGGATTATGTCTTGGCGATGTCTGCCCGTCCGTCCCGGTAAGGGTACTCACCTTCTGAAATCAACTCCTCTCACAATTTTTGGAGGAATTTCACAAAACTTGGCAGGATTCATTGTTATATGTCAGTAATACGCATATTATAATTTTGTTAAATTCGGTCACATTTTACCAGAGTTACAACCCTTGATTAACAAAATTATAATTTGACAATTTCATGAGTGTGTGTTTTCCTTCTGAAATCAACTTCTCTAACGATTTTTGGAGGAATTTCACCAAACTTGGCAAAAGGCTTTGCTATATGTGGGTAGTACGCATATTGTTATTTTGTTCAATTTGGTCTCATTTTACCAGAGTTGTGGCCCTTGATTAACAACCTTGTACTTTCGCAATTTAATGAAGGTGTGCTCGCTTTCTGACCTCAACTCCTCTCACAATTTTTGGACGAATTCCTCAAAGCTTGGCAGAAGGGTTTGTTATATCATGGTAATACGCATATTGCGATTTAATTTCGTTGATGAAAATTTTACCAGAGTTTTAACCCTTAATTAAATAACTTGTACTTTGACAATTTCATGAGGGTTTACATTCTACTGAAATCAACTCCTCTCACAATTTGTGGAGGAATTTCACCAAACTTGGCAAAAGGCTTTGTTATATGACAGTTATACGCATATTTAAATTTCATTTAATTTGGGCAAAGTTTACCAGAGTTTTGCCCTTGATTATTAACAAACTTGTACTTTGGCAATTTCATGAAGGTGTGCTTGCTTTCTGAAATCAACTTGCCTCACAATTTTTATCCCCCGCTAGCTGAGAGTCCCAAAGGGGGGATTATGTCGTGGCGATGTCCGTCCGTCCATCCCAGGAAGGGTACTCACCTTCTGAAATCAACTCCTCTCTCAATTTTTGGAGGAATTTAATGAAACTTGGCAGGATTCTGTTATATGTCGGTAATGCGCATATCGCAATTTCGTTCAGTTCTGTCGCATTTTACCAGAGTGATGGTATAGTTGCCAGCGGGGGATATTGTGCTCTCAGAGCACTCTTTTTTTCTGAAGATGTATGCTTTTCCATTACGTTCTCCATTGCTGCGCTCTGCTTCCGCTCCAAACTAATGACACGCCCACTGATGTCATGATGGTTTGTGCTGGAAAAAATGGCTGTATTTCATTTCCAGCTGGGAACCAACTTTTCAGGTTCTGAACCAATTTATTTTTGGTCAAAATGCTCTGAAGAGTTCAAAATTTGGTGCACGAACAAGAACAGAACCTGTTCCCTGTTGGTCTAAAAAGGGTATATGTGAATGCTTAATTGCTTTTACAATTAGAGAATGTGTGTTTGTGACACAAGCAAGAACAATCAGTCCTCTGAGAAAACACACATTATATCCAAAATGGTGCCCACTGACTTCAAAGTGCATTATGGGTATTTTGGAGCATTTGGAGCTTTTACTCCTCATGCAGTAGGTACCAGGAGGGGTTTCAGAACTACAGCATGAAAAGAACACCCTAAATAGTGCACTACATAGTGAATATGCTGTGATTTTCTAAATGAAGGTACAGTTCATGTTACACCTTTTAGAAAATACAATAATATCTGTGATCTTAGATAAAGTTTGAAGTAAATTGGATACAAATTCTCACTTTCTGTTCAACAAGGACATTTGGAGCATGTTTTATACATGCAATACAGTTAACATTTTAAACTTGTTTCAACACTATTAAGGACACTGAACTCTCGGCTAGCACACACTACACAGATCTGACCCCATTATTCTTCCTATTATTTTAACTTAACACCACATAGTGAATAAACTGGCATTTTATGCAACATGAATTCAGGTAGAATATACGAATAACACATATGGAGTCTGTCATTGCACTCATGTCATGTGGTTGAAAACTTCTGCTTGTAAACACAGCCATGGTCATTGCTGGGTTTTAGTGTCAGTGATGGTGACTGGAGCACTGAGAGGTCGTACGTGTGCACGTGGAATCTGGACCGGAGAAGAGTGAACCCAAAACAGCCCGACATGGTCATCGAGACGGCAGCACCCATCATGTGTGTGTCCTTCCATCCACTGCGGCCATCTCTGATTGCAGGTAAAACCTCACTTCCTTCTTCACAAGTCTTTATTATAGACTGACTAGCCATTCCATCACGAATGCCCTCTGATAGGCCAGAGATGATGCTGAGATTCTGACACAGTCTCTCTGCTGTCACACAAGCAAGTGAAGATTCATTCATGTACCTCCAGGTTGTGTCTTATAAGCATGGCCAGTACTAGAAAAAATGTACACTTTGTACATATTACTGTGATTATTTTCTTATAACAGCACATCCCCACAGCAATTTGCCAGTGATTACAATTATTTATTATACCCCCGCTCCAAAGGAGGGGAGGTAAACTGGTTTACCTCTGTCCGTCCATCCGTATCTCCGTCTGTCCGAAACACCCTTTCTCTCAGCAACCACAAATCATAGCCATTTGGTACCAAACTTCAGCCTGGGGGTTCTATACCGTTGTAATATGTCCCTGATGCGGGTGGAGTACAGAAGCACGGCAGGCGGGAGCTGATGTTCATATACACACACTTTATTTTCCTTATTTTTCTGCTTTTCAACTTTACTCACTCGCTGCTCACACACAGTCACACACGCAACACACACATATGTTCTGGTCGGGAGAGCTTCTCTCTCTCCTGCTCTTTTCTACCTTTTCTATACTCTGTCACTGCAACAACACAGACACACAACATTAATTAACCACAGGTGCACTGACTTTGCCACTCACCTTCCCTGCCCCCCCCCCATTCACAAACTGCCGCTAGGCCACGACCCCGCTGCTACATACCCCCACCGCCCAACTCAGTCCGGGGAGCTGTCCAGCCTGCGGCGGACTCCCCCCGCCTCCGCCCCACCCCCGCCCAACGGGACAGGAAGTCCGCCACTATCATCTGCACCCCCGACTTGTGGACCACCTCAAATTTAAATGGCTGGAGGGCTAGATACCAACGGGTGATCTGCGCATTGGTATCTTTCATGCAGTGGAGCCACTGGAGGGGCGCGTGGTCCGAACAGAGGGTGAAATGGCACCCCAGCAGGTAGTACCAGAGGGTGAGGACCACCCACTTCATGGCCAAGCACTCTTTCTCGATGGTGTTGTACTTACTCTCATGCATCAAGAGCTTGCGGCTGAGAAACAGCATGGGGCATTCCTCGCTCTCCACCTTCTGGGATAAAACGGCCCCCAGCCCTCTGTCTGATGCATCTGCCTTCAAAATAAAGGAGAGAGAGAAGTCAGGGGAGTGTAAGAGTGGCCCCTCCCACACAGTGCAACTTTTACCCTGGTGAAAGCCTGTTGGCACTGCTCCGTCCACTGTGGATCCAGTGCTCCCTTTTTAGTGAGATCAGTCAGCGGGCTGGTGATGTCCAAATAATTAGGTATGAACCTACGATAGTAGCCAGCCAGCCCCAGGAACTATCTCACCCCCTTTTTGGTCTTAGGCCTCAGGCAGGCCTCAATCAATGCTGTCTTGTCAATTTGGGGACGCACCTGCCCATGACCCAAGTGGAAGCCCAGATACCGTACTTCCACCCGCCCAATTGCACACTTTTTCGGTTTAGCTGTGAGACCCGCCCACCTCAGTGACTCTAGGATGGCCCTAAGGTGTTCTATGTGCTGCAACCAGTCACTGCTGTATATGATGATGCCATCTAAGTAGGCTGCTGCATAGGTGGTGTGGGGGCAGAGGATCTTGTCCATGAGCCGCTGGAACGTAGCGGGAGCCCCAAACAACCCTAAAGGAAGTGTAATCCAAACAGTGTGGAAAAAGCCATTTTCTCTCGGGATAGAGGCATCAAGGAGATCTGCCAATATCCCTTCGTCGAATCCAGTGTCGCATAAAAGTGAGCCGCACCTAACCGATCGAGCAACTCATCAATGCGAGGCATTGGATACACGTCGAATTTAAACACCGCATTGACGTTTCTATAGTCCACACAGAACCAGACTGACCCGTCGGCCTTGGATACCAGGACCATCGGGCTGCTCCAGTCACTGTGTGACTCCTTGAGCCGAGCATGACCTTGAGTTCGTCCCGAACCATCTTTTTTTTTGTATTTGGGTAAGCGGTAAGGGCGGCTATGCACCACCACCCCCAGGGGTGTTTCAGTGTGGTGTTCCATGAGGTGGTTGCAACCGGGAAGGGGCGAGAACACATCAGAAAATTCCTCCTGCAACTTGGCCACCTTTGTGAGTTGGGCCAGTGATAGGTGGTCTCCACAAGGGACAGGAGCGGTTCGGGTTGTGGTTTTGGTTGTTTTTACCTCCGGCCCCAGCTCCACCTTCTCCGGAACTACCGACACCAATGCCACAGGGACCCCCTTATTCCAACGTTTTAATAGGTTGGGGTGGTACATTTGTAGAGCCCCGCCCCATCCGTTCACCTCACCTCAGAGTCAATGTCCCCGACTCGCCGTGTGACCTCAAAGGGCCCTTGCCACTTGGTGACTAATTTGGAACTCGACGTGGGCAATAACGCAAGTACTTTGTTTCCCGGAGCGAACTCTCTAAGGCGCGTGCCCCTGGCGTACAGCTGGGCTTGACGTTCTTGTGCCTGCCGCAAATTCTCCTGGGTTAAGTGCATGAGGGTGTGGAGCTTTGTGCGCAGGTCGAGAATGTATTGAATTTCGTTCTTACTAGGTGAAGGTCCCTCCTCCCAATTTTATGACAGCACATCCAAGATGCTGCGTGGCTTTCGCCCATATAACAATTCAAATGGGGAAAATCTCATGGAGGCTTGCGGGACCTCTCGTACTGCAAATAACAGGGGCTTGAACCATCTGTCCCAATTATGTGCTTCTTCACTTACAAACTTTTGAATAAAATTTTTAAGTGTTTGATTAAACCTCTCTACCAAACCATCCATTTGTGGGTGATAAACACTGGTACGGATAGATTTAATTCCCAACAACTCATACAGTTCGCACAGTCTGTGTGACATAAATAAAGTGCCTTGGTCTGTCAGGATTTCTTTCGGAATCCCAATCCGGGACATAATACGGAAGAGTGCTTCTGCAATACTGCATGCTGAGATATTGCAGAGAGGCACTGCTTCCGGATATCACATTGCATAATCCATCCACCAGAACTAAAATAAAGCGATATCCTCGTGCTGACCAATCTAATGGCTTGACGAGATCCATACCAGTTCTCTCGAAGGGGGTCTCGATTAGAGGGAGAGGGCGCAAAGGCGCTTTTCGAGTGGCCGTGGTATTTACTAATTGGCATTCGCGGCACACCGCACACCACCAAGAAACATCCCCGTGAATCCCTGGTCAATATAACCAGGCCATTATTCAGACTAGTGTTTTATCCTGCCCTAAGTGTCCGGTCATGGGATTAAAGTGAGCCACATGGAACACGAGTTCCCTACGGCTCTTAGGGATTAACAACTTGTATTTGTTCACTGGTTTGAGTGTCCTGCGTCACTCAGTACAGTCTATCTTTAATAATCGCAAAGTACGGGAAGGCGGGTGCTGCATTTGGCTGGAGAGTTTGACCATCAATTACCCTCACTTGGTCAAATGCATGCCACAGAGTCTTGTCTCATGACTGCTCTAAAGGGAAATCCTTGAGGGAATCCCCGAGAGCGGGAGGAGGAGCGAGCTGCTCCTCACTCCTTGCATTGCCCTGACGCGGTGATGATGTGGACGGCTCTGTGACAGCTTCTCCAGTCAATGCCACACCGGGATCCCCCCCGTGACGTTTTACTGCAGGACCCACTCCTTACTATGTGTTCCATTAAGGTTTGAAACCTCGACCAATCAGTTCCCAAAATCAGCGAGTGGGTGAGACGAGAATTAACCACCACCTTTATTCTATGCTTTTGGCCCCAGAATAGAATATGAACAGGCACTAGAGGATAATTGTGAACATCCCCGTGCACACACAACACCTTCACTGCTTGTGCTCTCCCCAATGCCTCACCTTGCACCAGGCTTTGGTGAATTGAGGTCTGATTACAACCAGAATCAACCAACGTGTGATATGTATCCCCTTGAACACTTAATCGTATCCAATTCGTTCCGGTCCAATCGGGGGCGGTCTCTGGTGCGTTGGGGATCCGGATCACAGCTCCCATCTCCATCACGGAGCCCTGACTCTGGAGATGCTCTGGCTCCCCGCCACGCCAGCACACCGGCCCAGGCTTTGCCTCTGCACCGGCGTTATGGGCATCACTCACCTGAGGGGGAGAAGACACGGAAGAGGGAGATGGGAGGACACCACAGGTGCAATGGGCCGGCTGAGGAGGGGCCGGCCCCCGCCTCTGTGGTGGGGGGACGGGGCGGAGAAGGGAAAAGTGGGGGGGAAGGAAAGAGGGAAAAGAATCAAGGAGAGGCACCCTATCTCCCTGCTGTTGGAACCGCTGCCAGATGGACCTCTGCCAACTCGATGGCTCGTTCTAGTGATGCTGGGCGATGATACTGGACCCATTCCGACATTCCTTCTGGAAGTCGAGAGATGAACTGTTCCAGTGCCACCAGATCAATGATCCTGTCTGTGTCATGGTCTTCTGCCCTCAGCCACTGCCAGCAGGTGTCCCGGAGTTGCTGACCGAATGTGAACGGCTGGCCAACTTCCTCCAACGTCAGCGTCCGGAAGTGCTGGTGATGTTGTTCCGGGGAGCGGCTGACATGCTGCAGGATGGCTTTCTTTAGGTCGGCGTACATGAGCTGGCTGTTGGCAGGGAGTTGCTGCACTGCGAGTTGCGCCTCGCCAGTCAGGAGTGGGAGGAGGCGCGCCACGCACTGCTTGAGCAGCCACGCCCATGTTTCGGCCGCTTGCTCAAAGAGAGCGAGGAAAGCTTCCGGATCGTCATGCAGGCCTATCTTCATGAGGGTGATGTGAGGAGGGTCCGCTGTGGTGGCGGTCGAAGCCCCTGCCGACACGAGCAGATGCCGGAATGCCTGGTGATCTTCCTGCTAGGCCAGCATCAAGGCTTCAAAGCGTTGCTCTTGCTCCTTCTGGAGGGCAGTCAGTGGTTGATGCTGGTTCTGCTGGGCAGTAGCGAGGGCATGGATGAGCTCCTTGAATGGGGAGGACTCCATGTGGGGGTTCCCTTCTGTTCTCCCGGGTTTCAGCACCACTGTAATACGTCCCTGATGTAAGTGGAGTACAGAAGCATGGCAGGTGGGAGCTGATGTTCTCTCACACATTTTATTTTCCTTATTTTTCTGCTTTTCAGCTTTACTCACTTGCTGCTCACAAACAGTCACACATGTAACACACACACATGTTCTGGTCGGGAGAGCTTCTCTCTCTCTGATCTCTCATTTCCTATCCTCTGTCACTGCAACAACACAGACACCCAACATTTAATTAACCACAGGTGCATTGGCTTTGCCACTCCCCCCCCCATTCACAAACTGCCACGAGGTCACCCCCCCACTGCCACAACCATGTATACCGTTTTCAGGTCTGTTGCACATTAACTGCCTGTTTACCAACTGAATGTATTTACGAAACATATGGCATGGATTTATAAAATTTTCGTAACACTTTTCTCAGCAACTACAAATCACAACTGCTTGATATTTAGTACCAAACTTCAGCTTGGGGTTCTATACCATGTATACCCTTTTCAGGTCTGTTGCACATCGACTTCCTGTTTACTGACTGAATGTATTTACGAAACATATAGGGTGGATTTTGATGCTATTTCAAGAAACAAGATGCTATTTCAAAATGACTGTTTAGCAGGATGCTATGTGAAATCCCTGGGGAGAACACTGCTCTTTACTTACTTGTTTCAGGGTTAATTATTTGTTGAAGTCAACATTCATAATAAGTGTCCTATTCCTTCGAGTGCTTGCATTCTTATATAAGCGAGAGCGGGGGGGATACATAAGTGAGCAGTAGCTCACAGTTGATCTTGTTTGTTACAATAATGTAGTGCTTTTTACCTATTTATAGTTAAATTTAATGTTACGGAACATTGGCAAGTTTCAGTGGATAATAAAAGTCTACACACCCATTTTAATATGGCAAGTATTTGTGATGAAAGAATAACTAAGGTAAAGCATGTTTTACATATTTTTCAACCTTCAATGTGAAATTGCAGAGGATCCAAATAAAGTATAAAACAATCAGAGAAATTTTAGGGGGGAAAAGAAAAATGTAAACACTTAGAATAACCTATTTGCGTAAGTGTGCACACCCCTAAAACTAATACTTTGGTGAAGCACGTTTTGATTTTATTACACCACTCAGACTTTTTGGATAAGATTCTATCAGCATGGCACTTCTTGACTTAGCAATATTTTACCAAATTTTCTTGCAAAAACATTCTAAAATAATTCATCAATTTGTGAGGGCATCTCCTGTGAACAGCCCACTTCAGGTCACCCTACAGATTTTTACTTGGATTCATTTCTGGACTCTGACTAGGCCGATCAAAAACACTGATCTTTTGTTTGAGGCTTTTCTTTGTTGATTTGGACGTATGCTTTGGGTCATTGTTGTGCTGACAGGTGAAATTCCTTTTCATCTTCAGCTTAGAAGTGTACATCTGAAAGTTTTGCTCTAAAATTGACCGATATTTGTAGCTGTTCATGATTCTGTCCTCCTTGATAAAAGGCCCAGTTCTGGTTGAAGAAAATCAGCCTTAAAACATGATGCTGCCACCACCATGCTTCTTGGTGTATATGGTATTCTTTTGGTGATGTGGTTTTTTTTTTAAAACACCAAATATACCTTTCACAGTTATGGAACTATTATAGACTATAAAACATTTTGCCACATGGTTTGGGGTGATTTATTTGGGCTTGGATTTATTTTTATTTATTTATTTTTTGTGAGAAAGGGCTTCTGTTTAGCCACCCTACCTCATAGCTCAGACATGTGAAGAATAAGAGAGATTGGCATCACATGCAGTGTAATCAGTACTTTAATAATGTTGTAGGTCTCTTGGCAGTCTCCCTGATAAGTTTTTTTCTATGGATAATAAATCCCGCCCAATTTGTGATCACTCTGCACAGGAGGGTTGTACAGTGGAGAAGTGATGGTGTGGGATACGAGTCGCACCCAGGATCCTGTTTTGGCCCAGACAGGGTTGTGTTCATATACACACAAAGAGCCGGTATATGAGGTAACTGTCTCTTTACACTTTTAGTCTGTTTTACCATAGATCATGGACGATATATGAACAACACATTTAAAGCAGCTCAAAGTTCAACACAGTAGGAAGTCACTGATTTCCCTGTACTGAGAAAAGTACAGAAAACCGATTTACTCCACATTTCCTTAGATGATATGTTTGGGATAGCTGTAAACTCAATATATGTTTAAAATACTCCACTATAAAACACGACTTGAAGTCATTCCACAGGAACAGTAAAGATATGAGGATGAGACAGACATAAGAGAAAGTTTTAACTGTTTTCATCAGGGTTTATCTTTTATCCAACTTTCCAGCACTGGAGCAATACAGAAAAAAAAAATAGCTCAGGTTGCTTTAAACTTTTCTGAAGGTTTTGACTCGTACACCATCAGAATCACACAACTTATTTTGTACTGAATAACAAAAATTTTTTTTTACCCCTGAAACAGTAGTTCCCGTCCCTTACAAAAGTGTGTGCGTGCGTGTGTGTCCTTGTACTTGCTACATGTTGAAGACCGGAATACGGTTTTTACCAACAGAGTTAGAACATTTTTTGGAAATGAAGACATTTTGGCTGGTCCTCGCTTCTTCAAAGGGCTGTTTAAGGGTTAGTTTTAGGGTTCAGATTAGAGTTGGGTTGGGGTTAGGGTTTGGGGAGGGGTTAGACATTTAGTTATGATGGTTAAGGATAGGGTAAGGGGCTAGGGAATGCATTATGTCAATGAGTATCCCCACAAAGATAGAAGTAAGTGTGTGTGTGTGTGTAGGTGAAGTGGGTCCCAGGGCCTCGTCGAGGAGAGATGGCGGTCATAAGTGCGTGTTCAGGAGGTCGAATCCTGCGCTGGAGTGTAGATGGAGCAGAAGGCAAACTGACCCTCACTGCTGGATTTGCTCTCGTCATGCAGCAGCTCCCTCTGAGCCAATCAGCTAGCAGGGTGAGTGTCCTAGAAAAACCATCGCCAATTGATAATTATGGTACGAGCTGTTTCTCTGTCTAGCTGTATGGGGTCCAAGTGTTGTGTAGGTGGGGGTGGAGAGTGTAAATATTAAATGCCATGTTCACTTTTATAATTATGTAATCTCGAGTGGATACCACCTAAATAAACTAAACGTGTTAGTTGAGCAGTACTGATGGAAAAAACACTAATGTCACAGTTACCTTACTGTTGACAAAATGCATTTCTGCCGGTTAACGTCTGTGATTTACTTTTGTGGCTTTCGTGTTTAACTACGACACGAATTTCACACGCCCTGTGGACTATGGAATGCCGTTTAAGATGAATAAATAAGTATTCCTTCGAGATTCTGCTCATACTGCCATTTTTTTTTTAGTTAATTGCACTGTTTACAACACTGTTTACACTTTATACATCTTTTATCTTTGATAGACTTCACTGCTACACTGTTTATACTGTCA
>JAPFFA010000004.1:35062840-35079287 GCA_026153275.1 Sciades herzbergii | reverse complement strand
ATTAGTATATAAAATAATCTCGATATAGCGCGCTCTCGGGTAATTCGCGGTCCCACTTTCTTGGACCCCGACCATCGTGTTATATCGAGGTTTCAGTGTATCAGGTAGCCATGGCAACAAGTATATAATAGCAGTTTTGGCTAGGACTATTTACTTTTCTTAATGTATAAGGAAAACAAACATGGTTTATGTGCCAAGAATGAGTTCTAGGCTCCAGTGCGTGAACAGTTTTAATGAAAAGCAATGACCACCATATAAAAATGGGTATATAGGTAAAGTAAACCTTTAGCTAAATTAAAAAAAATCGGCAATTTATTTTCCTATAATTCAGTCGTGAGGACGCGAGACACGTAGAGCACCTCCATGTGGTTTTCTCTCTCACTTGCAACAATGACAGCAGGTGTATTGCGTACCTGGTAGAGCTCCTCCTTGGTGACATACGGTTTGTTCTCGGCGCTGAGAGCACGGAAAGCACTCTCGATCTCTTCGCTAGACTTGACGTTCTCTGTCTCGCGGCTGATCATGAAGGCCATGTACTCCTGCAAGGACACGTTGCCATCCCTGCAAACACAGCGATGAGCTCCTGAGCGAACAGGTGTATGGTGGTGGGAGGAGTCTGAATGCTGTGGCTTGGCTGCTCACCTGTTGGGGTCCACAGTGTCCAGAATGGATTCAAACTCCGGGTCTGGTTCTCCTTCCTCCACCATGGGCAGGTCGTAGCCCAGTGAACGCAGGCAGGACTTGAACTCCTGGTGATTCAGACGACCGGATTTCTCTTTGTCGAAGTGTCTGGAGTGAGAAACAAGAATGGGAGGCAGGAAGTTAATTCAGTAAACCGGTCACAGACTCTAAATGAAAATGAAATTCTGGCTGACGTGTCATGTTGCCTGCAATTGTAAATGCAATAAACTTTCAGCTCGTTTGTTTGAACTCCGTGTGTTCATATCCGATTTGAGAAACGAGCAGCGATGTTTGCAACGCAAATCTGATGTGAATAATGCTTTAGATGACAAAGTGAAACATGGGACTGTAAACACTGGACTATGGATTTTCACCTACAAAAGTAGAAATATTACGCAGACTGAAACAGCAAAATTTGTTCGATAGCCATAGACCTCACACGCCTGGTGTTGAACAGCTGCTGTTTTTATTTCTTGCTTTCAAATTTGTACTCACTTGAACATCATGCTGAACTCCTTGAGCGCCTCCTCTGTGACTCCTGTTGTGTTTCTGTGGAGGAATTAAGCACGTTTATCGATATTTGGACATCCACACTTTGTGACACAGCTCTCTATAATTGACTCTGAACAGTATGTGTGTGTGAGAGAGATACCTGGCTTGGATCTGCTGCTCGAGGTTGTGCTGCATCCTCATTCCCAGCTGGTCGAGCTGATCCCACTGCTGCGCAAGTCCCACTGTGCTGTGCTCCGTGTACTTGTTGTCTAGGATCAGGGCCTCCTCCATGGCCGCACCCAGATCCTCAATCTTCTTCAGCTGGCTGCGCATAGCACGGATCTCCTGGTGCTTGCGCTGTTACAGACACAAACACACGAGTAAATATTGATGCCAGTCACAGCAAGTCTTGCGTGTGCTGCTCTGTTCATCTTTCCGAGCTTACAATAAGGATTACTCGGCGCCAAAATATTTAGGTTACGGTATCATACCACAGTGTTTTTGAAGTCTGGGATCTACAGTACATATATGTATTATTTACCAGCTGGGAGGTCTGTATCGTGAAATACCGTGACTGAGGTATTTTCAAGGCCGAGGTCACGATACGGACCGACCTTAAGCTGGTGAATAATATATATATTTTTTTCCTTTACCAAATTCTAACAGAAAATGAGAGCGCCCAAAATGGAAACCATATTTAGAACAAACCTGTCTGCTTGTGGACGGTTTCCCTTCACGAAAACCTCGACCAACTGACGTTTACAGGCCACAAAGACCTCTCTTGACTTGTTGAACTCGGGGTCTGTGAAGATATTTAGTTTCGAGCAGGACTGACTCAGATAACGCTGGATACTTCTCTGGAAGTACACATCGCCGTTTTTCTTTGTTGCGGACATGAAAAGTTGCACAGCAACACGTTTAGTTCTTCACCAGGTGTGTCTTCCACCTTTCGTCCTTCATTTAGGTTTCGAAAGAACTTCCCAAAGACATTGAGGTCGTTGGTCATCTTTTTTGTTGTATTTTCTGCCCATTGCTCCTCAATAAACTGCTTGATTTGTTCGGTGTTAACAACAGTTACAGGTTTTCGGCTTTCTCCTGAAATGTTTTCTTTTATTTCGTCGTCTTCAGGGTAGTTAAACTTGCTTTCGCTGCGAACACTGTCGTTATCGCTATCCATTATGTAAAATTTATGCTATTATACTGAGAAACGTGAAAATAAACGTTGACAAAAAATTGCTACTATGTTTGTTGTTAACGAGTGAGTCGCCAAAGGTCTGTAACCGGGGTCCGTATCGTAGGATTCCGGACCGCGAAAAAAAAAGTTGGTTTATTGCTTACATAAATCACTATGGATAAAACTTTCTTCCTGTTATCATGACGTTTCGTTTTCCTACGTCGTCCGCTCACATTCTACTGTAAGCGAATCCTGTTCATGGTGACGCTCACCTTCGTGGCCTCCAGTTGAGACTCCAGAGTTCCAGACTCTTCCACCATACAGGATCTGCCCAAACACACACACACCAGTGAGATCAGGCCACAAGGCAGCTTCACAATACAACGTGACATCCATCACCACTGACTACTGCTAGAGAAGTCCTACAGTCTGTACATTTGTTCACACACCAACTCGTTTTCAGGGAGAAAGCTAATAATACAGTTTAGACCGATACCAAACAAAGCCTCTGGTGGTACAAAAGTCATTTTCCCTGTATTTGTAAAACTTCTCCATGACCCATAATGAAACCCCACGCGATAAGCCATTCCAGACTGCTGCACCCAGAACAGCCACTCGGTTCATGCTAACGGAGCCTCATATCTGTGCTCGTTTTCATGCCAGATTAACACCACAGCCAGCAGGGCCAGAAACTGATTCTGATCAAATCTGTTTAAAACGATTTGTTGGTAATAGAAAAGGATTTTACAGATTTTAAGCTGGGACACTTTGTTATAAAATATAAGTGTAGTGGGAGGTTTTATTTTCCATGTATCTCGTTCCCAAGTCATGCATGGCCAAATGTGAAGTTCCTGTTCCCATGAGTTGGCGCCCCCTAGTGGTGTAGTTACAGTTTACAGCGCTTTTGCTGCAGTCTTCATCTTATTTCCTCTCTTAGTCCATATAACATCTCCGTCTTCTTCACTTTAACCATGTTCACTGGCACCTATATGGGAGTTGTATCTTGGCAAATCATCATATACCATTTAATACCACAAACACTAGCGATTAAAACACAACAGTTGGCCTCTTTAGGTGTCAGAACTTGCCAAAACGTGAGGTTTAGCTGTCTACAGTGAAGTGCAAATGTTCGACCATGATTGACATATAGGCAAAGGTTTGTGGACACCTGAACACACCCATATGTGCTTGTTGAACATCGCATTGACCCTCCACTCTCCTGAAGTGGCTTTCCACTAGATTTTGGAGCACGGCTGTGGGGATTTGCTCATTCAGCTACAAAAACATTCGGCACCAATTTTGGCCAAGATAGCCTTCCAGTTCATTCCAAAAGGTGTTCAGGTCAGATTTCAGCGCAGACCACTCAAATTCTTCCACTCCAGCCTTGGCAACCAATTTCCTCATGGACCTCGCTTTGTGCACAAGAGCACGGTCATG
Source organism: Sciades herzbergii (assembly GCA_026153275.1). Lineage (NCBI taxonomy): Eukaryota > Metazoa > Chordata > Actinopteri > Siluriformes > Ariidae > Sciades > Sciades herzbergii. Next base: position 35,075,503 of record JAPFFA010000004.1, on the reverse strand, counting down.
CCGGAGCGGGTTTGGGCTCCTTCATTCCAGAGAAGGGAAACTAGAATGTCTGTAATGCTACAGCATACGAAAACAGTTGTGGGCTTCCAACTTTGTAGCAACAGCTTAGGGAAAACCCACATATGGGTTGGTCGTCAGGGGTCTACGTTTGTTTCCATACGCTTGTACTCGCCCATTATTATTTACCATTTTTCTTCCAGTGTGTACTGGAGCAACTATGACTTGGGACCATTGACGTAACAAACAGCAGGACCAATGCTACACTAAACATCTGATTGGCCACCAGTTTTTATTTGTATACAGTTAAGGAAATATTAGGATGGTTATATAATCCAAAAATTGGTAAATTAGATTTCTCATGAGTTGATGCATTTGCAGACAGCAAATAATAACTTGAAAGTGCGATGCTCCAAATACAGATGTCAGCAGAACTGAATCCATACTTAGAAATCCTGTTTGCAGTTTCTAGCCCTGAATCTAGTGCATGAACTTGTCCCACCCCTAAAAAAAAAAGGTGTAATAAATGCACTACAAGACAGTGCTGGAGTGGAGCCAGGCTCTGTAGGATTAGGAAGCTGAACGGTCCGTCTGCCTGCCTGCCTGTCTCATGGCCATATCGCTGTGAGGGTTAGTAGAGAAGACTGAGCACACGCACAGCTCAAATGGTGGGTTTAGACTCAAGTGCATGAGGAGGAAACTCAGACGATGTGCGGGGTGAGGGGGGAGTAGGACTGATAAAAGGAATCAAAATGGAAAGAAAACCTTCCAGAAAGATCATCATCGACTTCGTACTGATAGACTCGGATAACCCGACGATAGGCTATGCTATTCACAGACCAGGAGCAGGAAAAGAGGGAGGAATGAAAAAAAATAATAATAATAATAACAGCATGAACAAACAAAGCGAGACATTGAAAACTACAAAATAGAGGAGCAGAAATCAAACATGAAATAGACACAGACACTATAGTTCAGCCAAAACGTAAACATACATAATGTCACTTTACTCCAAATGTAGTCAGTCGTCCAGGAAACTTCAGGAACCAAACATGTCTGGGCTGACTGACTACATTCGTCATAAAACGTCACATTTAATTTGTGCTTTAGATCTAAATTTATTTATACGAGTGTTTATAATAAATGCCTTTATCTTGTACCTGTACCCTCGACATTTCACTATTATACACACACATTCCTTACAAACTCTTTCTAAACACACACAATTACAGAAGATATGGAGAAAAAAAAAATGATATTAACCCATCCAGAAGGTATGTCCTGATTAGAAAAGTGATCCCAAGCATCAGGAGAGGCAGCGAGAGAGCAGGAAGGGGGAGGGGAAAAAAACAGAGACAAATAATTACATCATCAAGCAATGACATCATCAGCAATCAACACCCACATGTAAAACAGAGGTGCACTTACACAAACACACACGCACACACACACACACAGCTAACATAACAGGTAAAGCTCAAGTGTTGTCCGACTTCCCAACACACACAGACACCACAGCAAAGCATGCACCGACAAAACTCTGTTCAAAACGATGAAACCTCCAAGCAGCAGAAACGTCATTACGTGTAGTCCATGCGTCATATCTGTGTGTGTCTGAATACGCGCCGACGAGGCCGAGTGCGCTTCCTTTACCTGGTCTCCTGGAGCCACTGGTGGAAGGCGTTAGCATGCTGAGCAAACTCCTGCCTTAGCTTGTCATTCTCCTCCTGCCTCCTCTGCTCCTTCTGCAGCTCCAGCTCGCGCTCCTAAAATAAAACCACAGCACGCAGTTCCAATTTCGAATTCGCGCATGCATCAAAAGGTAAGAAAAACTTTAAAATCAGCAGCTTCGAGTACGGACTTTTCATGAATGATAAAACAGAGTGGTGATGAGAGAAACTGGTTAAAATGACAACGGTTTTAAAAGGAGTATAAACTAGAGGTGGGCTAATCTTCACGCCAGTCAACTCAATCTTACCGGTTTTATTTCTACATTCAGACTTTCATAGCCGCACGTACGTCTTTTATAATGCTAGAGAATTTAAGAAAGGCTTAGATCAACCTTCATGAGGTGACTTTAGAGGTGATTTATGACCATTCTTACATGAACGGAGTGTAGAATGAAGAACCCCTTTGTAGCCGCAGCCATGGCAGGTGGCGCCACCTGGTGAACACTTCTTGTTGGAATATATGTCTTTAGGAGTCTTCTGGGTGAGTTTCAGTGAAAATGTCCCAGCAGTTTAACAAAAAGAGAAGCGTCACCCAAAAATTTCAAACACCCATAAAATCGTAAATGTGTCAGGTGACGCCACCATCTTGACAGCGTTTATACACACCCACCGGGAGAACATTCCATACAAGTTTGATCAAAATCTGATCACTCCTGTAGGAGGAGTAGTGATTCTTGTGAAATTGCATGTGAGCCCTCTGTAGCCTCATCCATGGTAGGTGGCGCCACCTGCTGAGCAATTCTTGTTGGTTTATGTCTTTAGAGTCTTCTGGGTGAGTTTCAGTGAAAACGTCCCAGCAGTTTACAAAGAGAAGCGTTTAACGTGACGAGTCGCCTAAAAGTTTCAGACGCCCATAAAATCCTAAATATGACCGGTTATGCCAGTCCTGATAACTTTTATGCACACCCACCTGGGGAACACTGTATGCGTGTTTGATCGAAATCCGATCAATCCTGTAGGAGTAGTAGCGATTTTTGTAAAAAATTGTGGACGGACGATGCGTGATCACATAAGCTCATTCAGCTGCAGGCTTAAAAAACAAAAATAAAAAACCCTTGCCATTTCAAGGGTCTGATGTAATCGCTTTATAAATTCATTACATTAATGCCGTACTTACGAATGTTTTATGAAGACTCAGTGTACAGGTGCTTCTATTATTTGTAGTTTTTTTATGTCGCTGAAAACGAGTTACGTCACTGGTTGATTGAGGAACTCAGTGGAGCACCTGGTCAGGTGTGTTGGTAGCACGTTACCTTGATGATCTTCTGCAGGTTCCTCCAGGTCTCCTCCAGAGCCTCCATGGTGAACCAGGTGTAGGGGTTAGACACCACGTGGTAGCTCTTGATCTGACGGTCGAGCTCAGCCAGCTGGTTGAAGTCAGCCTCGGCGGAGCTCAGGGAAGAGCGGAACGCATCGTGGGCCTCGCGTAGAGCCCTGATCTCCTCCAGAGAGTTACACCTCACCGGGTCGGTCAGATCCTCCTCAGCATTCTCAAACCAGCTGTTAAAGGCCGACGCTTTCTTAGCAAAGGTTAGGAACAGATCCTCCACCTGGAGAGACGGAACAGCGTAAAAACGTTTCACTGTCTGATCAAGTTTAACATCCGTGACACGATATGTATATTCGTCAGAATTTAAATGGTCGTATTGCAGATGCACTGGAGCTCATATATTAGTGTTACTGACGTGACGTTTCCACAAATGCTGTAAAATTTTAAAGAGCTTGAAGACAAAGTTCTGAAATTGAAGGGTTAGGATATTTAAAATTTATGTAAATATATAAATAATAAACCACGCGCACTGTCTATACACCACAGAAATAAGTTATATGGTTAATTGCTGCAACAGTAATGAAGAAAAAAAAAAAGAGCAGATCTAGAAGTTAAATCTAGACTCAAGTTGGAAATTAAAAGTGATTTTGTTCCTGTGATATTTCCCATTTATATTTTAATGATAAGAAGAGGAATTACTTAATTACGGTAATTAAATGACCATTTTAGTGGATTTCTGTTTTAGCAGAGTATATTGGGTACTATAAGGGTGATATTTGTATGGGACGGCTGAAGTGCGTGTGTTTTTTTTTTTTTTTTTTAAACCTTTCTGAAGTGTTCCTGAGCCTCCAGCAGCTTCTTCTTGCGGGCTGCGGAGTTGGACAGCAGCTGGTTCCAGCGTTTCATCAGTGTAGCGTGACGAGCCTCGATAGCTTTAGACTGCACGTGTTTGGCTGCCAGGAGCTGATCCTTCAGCGCAGTGATGTTGGTGATGCCCTCCTGCTGGAAGGCCTGAAGTCCAGCATCGAATGTTTCCTACAGTGACGGAGAGAAGGTGCAGAGGCACAGCAAAACATCATTCGTTACTTTGCAAACCGATTTTTAATACTACTCCTGTTATACATCGAATAAAATATGATAAATGTCTCACATCTGGATGATGATGAATGAACAGACAAGGGAGTGGCCAACTTTTCCGATAAAAACATCACACACAATATTTCATAGTTTATTTCTTGCACCTTACTTTAAGACCTGTGGCCTGATTTTATTCTGTATTTGTCTTAATTGTGCAAGTCCTACAGCTACAAGGTGCGCGATCCAGGGTCCAAAGAAAAAATAAGAGGGTTCCTTTCCTGTGCAATATTATTATTACAGCTCTGTATTATGAAAACACTAGATGTGACACTTCAGTACACAGAATAAAAGAAAATTTTAAAACAGATTTACGAATCTTACCGTCCTCAACCCCATTTTACATGTCTACATTTTCAGTTTTTATACAGAACCCTAAACCGCATGGCGTATAACACCGTGCCCTCAGAAGGGGATAATGTAGCGCAGACTTGGGCGACGTGACATAATATTGCTATATCATCCAGTTTTTTGAGTACTGTTTTGGTATTGCTGGTGCTTTTATAACGTCACTGTTATTTTTATCATTAGTCTGTAACAGTGAGAGATTAAGAAATGCCAAGCTTATTTTTTCAAATCATGTAATGCTTTGTTAGAACTAAATTAGAAAAACAAAATATCGTGACGACACACAGGCAGCACGATATGCCATTACATTCCCACCTGCTTAGTGAGCAGTGTCTGAACCGATGACAGATCTCGTCCATAATCGTCCGTCTTCAGACTGTTCTCCTTCTCACCTAAACGATCATAAAACACACACAGCTCATCATCTTGGTGTAAAACGTGTACGTTTATTGTGATCGCGTACCAAGTGTACAGGGTGTGCTAGCGTACCAATCCACGACTCCACCACATCAGCCTTCCAGTTAAACTGCAGGAACGCCGAGTTCTCGTCCAGCTTGGCCTTCCTCTGAGCGGCGGCTCTCTCCAGCTCAGCTACTTTGCCACGCAGGGATTTCATCTTAGCCGTGATGTTGTCCACATGGTGGTTCTCCTGCAGTGAGGGGCTTGGTGTCAATGTGACCGCACAAATATTTACAGGAAACTACGGATTAAACGGCAGGCAATGCTACCTTCTTGATGAGTTCGTCTCCGTTAGCGCACACGTCGTTCACTCGGTCCCTGTGCACGGTGAAGTCCGTCTCGAACGCCTCATGCTTCTTCAGCAAGCCCTGAGACGGGAGACGTTTAAAACAAAAGAAGAAAAAGGGTCAGAAACATGCATGCGGATGACTGAAGCCTCAGGAAAGCCAACGACGCGTTCAAAAGGAGTCTGGCGATTAGTCGTGTCTACATGCTTATGTAACGTTACCAATCACAAGGCATCACTCATGCGTGTTGGTTTCTGAATATTTAATTGATTTACTCCAACACGAGCGTCCTATTTACAGAGCGCAACAGTGAACGTGTTTGTACCTGCACAGCCGCCAGCGTGTCACCATAGTCCTCACTTCCAACCAGATTCAGCTTCTCATTAATCCAGGCTTCTTCTTCTTCTACATTGGCCACAAACTGCTGATACTCCAGCGATTCCTCCAGCCTCTGCCCCCTAAACATACACAATAATACACAGTGTTGGACCATACTGGCCTGAAACGGCGGCTTGTTAACAGACTGGAACTTTGTAGTTGATTGGTTGAATGTTGCCCACATCACGTAACATTCCTGTTACTGGCTCTCACCTGGCAGCAGCCAAATCCTTCAGCTCCTTCCAGTGCTCGACAAACTGCGCCAGCCTCTGCTGGATCTCGTCCTGCCCAATGGTGTTGTCATCGGACAGCTTCTTCCCCGTGTCGAGCACAGACTGGAGAGGATAATTATCGAATTAGTCAACACTACCGCAGATGAAGCGTCACGAAACGACCTCAAAAGAAGAGAACACTGCACAGCTTCTCACCTGAATGGCCGGCTCGTGAGCTCCCAGCTCGGCCTCCAGTCTCTTATGCTTCTTCCTCAGATTCTGTACTCCTGTCAAATCACGTCCGTAATCCTCCGAACTCACCAACAACTTCTTCTCTCTACCAGTACAAATCGAGATGAGATGAGACAGAGTCATCCATAGCCCCCCGCCGCCCTATATACCAAGTTTCAAGTTATTACTGGTCACATTTTTCAAGCTCTGCTGCAGGAAACCAACCCTACCTCTTTACACTGACCTCAGCAGTCCATGGCAGAAGCCCACCGGACCTTTGGTCCAGGTGAGCTAAAAATTACTTAATCAACACATATGCCAACTTTCAAGACCATACCGCTCAGTTTTCAAGTTCTGCTCCGGAAACAAAGACTAACCTGAGAGACTAAGTCTGAAATTGTTTCCATGGAAACATGAAAATTTTACATTTCTCAGTATGAAAAGGCACATCTACATCACCTTGTTAACATGTATACCAAGTTTCAAATCTGTATCATGAATAGTTTTGGATATATGCTCCGGAAATGAACACTGCTCTCAGAAACTAAGGCAAAATCTATTCATGATGTAAAAATTTGAAAAATACTTTTTTTTTTTTTTTCCAAAAATCCAAAAAGGCACCAGTTCATATGTTGTTTGATATGTTTGACCGGATGGACGGACCCCGTTTCTATATAAAATGGAGCAAACTGGCAATATTTGCTATAGTATAATACACACTTGATCCAAGATTCTTCATCGTCCAAGTCTCTGAAGAACTGGTGCAGGCGGTGTGACTCGTTCAGCTTGGCTCGGCGTCCAGCAGCCATGCTCTTGATTTTAGCAAAACGTCCGTTAACGGCATCACGCTTATCTTTCACTTGAGAGGTGTCAAAGGCGTTGCTGGCCATCAGGCTGTCAGCCTGGCCATTGAGGTCCTTCAGACGATCCTGGAACAGTGGAGTGAGAAGTGTTACACATTGCATTGGTGATCAACAGCACAATGTGTGCGTTTCTATGTCCCAAGCACCATCCCACATAGCTGCCATGTTTCTCTCATCCATAAATAATCACTACGTGAAGGTGTACTGAACATGCGCAGAAGGCAAGAACAGTGTGTTTACATGGCTAATAATTTCCTATACACCACTGCTTTCAACTAGATTTAATTCCCAATCGGAATGGAGTGTTTCATTCCAATCGAGCCTGAACCTGATCGTTAAGGTTCATGTAAACGTAGCAAACGTTATTAATCCTCAAAGTCGCACATCCACATGCAGTGAAGTCATAAACTACAGGTCACTGTGTACTAAAGCACGGGAATACCGAGCGTCTTCGCTCATCATTCTTTAACCGTAAATCATTTCAAAAATATTACAATTATTTAAAAATTCCCTCATGACTAAGAAACTATTAAAACTCTATGGGGGTGCCCTTACTTATAGGAACAGGGGTTCGGTAAAACACCGTCACCTGTTTAAGGTGTGCTGTGTAAAGCGAGTGAGTTACCTCATGCGCAGAGATGTCAGCCTCCAGAAGCTGGTGCTTCTTCAGCAGGTTGTTGACGGAGGCGAGATCCTTCCCATAATCTTCAGAGGCGAGAAGAGCTTCAACCTGCAGATGTAACGAGCAGAAAACACGACCATGTGTGATTTAGTGAGTAAACCACTCCGCTGTAAAGAGAATTAGAAACGGTTCTGACCTCCGACAGCCAGAAGTCGAAGTCCTTTATGCCGGTGTTGAAGTTCTGCTGCTTGTTGGCTTCCTTCAGTTTCTGACTTTTCTCAGCCGATTTGTTCACCAGGAACTTCCACTGTTCATCTAGAGCCACCAGACGAGACTGAAGACATAAAACACACACACACACAGCTCAGTTAATCATTCATACCACAGCACTGTTGGATTCTGGTTGGTCAGGAAGTGTCGAATGGCTTTCTGTAGAGCAGCTCTGACAAGAGCGCAGTTGAAAAATCACATTAAATATTCATGCTTACGTAATCGTAAGTCACGGTAAGTTAGTGGCTAAATGTTAGATGTCACTTATGGTTTTTATTGGCTCTGGTGTGTGTGAGAAAAATGAAATTAAAATGCTTCTAACGTCACAGTGCAGAAATGGGACACGTTTACCTTGACGGCATCCTCACTTCCTGCACACGCACCCCTCTGGATGAGTGCATTTCCTGTATCGATCACACCCCGGATACGGTCAGCGTTGGCGTGAAGCTCGGCCTCGAACGCCTGGTGTTTCTGGTGCTTGCTCTGAAAGCAGTGACCGTGAGAAAGAACGTCACGACTTTCATGCTCCGATTCAGATGATGTTAACAGACCACAGAGTAAAAATGGATGGAACGTGGCGAAGGTGAAATGAATACACCATCAGACCAGGACAAATGAATGAGCTACTACTTCTACTGCTACATGTAGAAGAGCAGCACAGATTAATTATTTAAAAAAAAAAAAAAGTCAATTGGACTGAACAGCACCTAAGACAAGATGCAGATCTGTGAAGAATCAGAGAAGTTGGGCTGTTTTGTGTCATGTGGCCTATTCACCTTGCAGGACTAACAGCCAAGATGGAAAAAAAATGTTGAAAACGTGCATACAGATTTCTGCACATCTGGCACTCGATTGCTCGTCAAGTTGTGTGTAAATGTTTTCATGGGCCACACCAAACTAAGAATTCCCATAAATTGTGTAACTCTAGTGGGAACACTGATTTTTGTACTCGCATGTTGATAAATGCCAATCAGCCAGAAATGGCCTCACAATTGGTTAAAATTTAGCCACACCCAGAAAACGCCATAAAAGGCAATGCTCATGGAGAGCTGAAAATGATGACTAAAACGATAAATGAGCAGTAAACTCGCTGCCAATGAAATTATCTGAAGTCAAAACACTTGACGTTTACAGTAATGATTCGCCTTACAGTGGTACACCAGATACTGAAAGCAAAGGTTCACATACTTTTGCCACGCACAGATATACAATATTGGATCATTTAACTCAATAAATAAACGACCAAGTATAATATTTTTGTCTCGTTTGTTTTCTCTTTATCTATTTTTAGGACTTGTGTGAAAATCCGACGGTGTTTTAGGCCATATTTATGCAGAAATATAGAAAATTCTAAAGGGTTCACAAACTTTCAAGCACCATTGTATGTGTAAATTTACATCAACTCAGGACTGAAATTAACATTGTCCCAGATAACTGGCTTTTCAGTAAGTTACAAATTTTGGTGTAAAATGTTCCTGTGAACAATTTACAGACTTTTTTTTGTATCTTTTTTGACTTCAGTCGATTGGATTCAAGTCTATTTATCGTTGCATTTTCTGGCCAAAACACATTCTGTTGTCCTGTTTTTTGTTTTGTTTTTTGTGTGATGCATATGGCTCATGAATATAACATTAGGGCACTAAATTACATGCGTCAAAACATACACACACAAAACACGTACTTAATTTTTAATTATATATTCCACATTAAAAAAAAGTAATTCTTTATTTCTGTTTTTTATTTCACACTACAGCACTTTGAGCTGCATTTAGGTGTATGAAAGGTACTACAGAAATAAAGCTCAATGCAGAAATGAGCTATGAGGCTTGCAAGGTGAACGTAGCCATTGTTCCACACCATCGCATCACCTGGAGAGAGAGAGAGAGAGGGAGGGAGGGAGGGATGGAGACGTAAAAGAGCTGCTCAGTAATTCAGACACGCAGTATGAAGCAACTGCATGTCGCAAACCCATCAAGGACTACAGCAGAGCAGAACGCAGGTCTCCGTCACCTCTCGCTCTCATCCAAAGTTTAACCCTGCATTTGTTATGAAGACCCTCAACGTATCAACAGTGTGGAACAAATTCTAAACAAAAATCAGCCCAAAACTGACACACAGACCAAAAAAAAAAAGACCAAAACACTGCTTTGGTAACGGAACAGACACATTGCAGCGCAGAAGATGCTGAAATAAAATAAAAGTCCATAAGAAGCAGACAGACAGCACATGGAGCGGGGACACTGTTGGAGCTCTACATGTTCACCACAAACACACACGCGCGATGAGACCCTACTGAGGTTAGTAAGTGAACACGCTACTCCACTTACCAGCAGCTTGGACAGCTAAAAACAAGACATGAGAACAGAGAGAGGTTCAGTTTGATTCAGTACACAGTCAGCGGGTTACAGGAGAGACAGGAAACATTACTGGGCTTATAAAGCACAACGACTCGATTAACCAGTAATTATTTACTCATTAGGATTAGAATGCACTTTAACCTGTAGAACGGTATACAAAACCGCTGGTACAACTAGAGCTGGACCAATCTGAAGGCCACTTCTTATATGAATAGAAAAGAAAAATGAACGGGTAATTAAATTTATTTTTTTTTATTTTGCACGCATGAGCATCCTGTACACCAATTATTTATTTAATTCCCCTTTTAAAAATTTCAGTCTTGGTTTTATTTAAGCTACTTAAAGGTAGACCGCCTTTCAGATTTTTCAAGTTTAGGTCATAAAAAGAATTTTCCCGACACCCAATTATTTTCGTTTAGTGGACCGAATTCGAATCACAGATTTCCAATTTTATTAGCTTTTTTTTTTTTTTTTTTTAAATAGAGCCACGTGGCCCTAAATTCTCCGCTATTTTTTCCTTCTTCACCATGACCCGATTCAAGATACTACATCATGCATCACGTGGTGGGCTTTCCCCGTTCGCGCAAGGCATTGTGGGATACAAATTTGAAACAGGAGAGAAAACTGGAGGACGCGAATAAAACGTGAAAGACCGACTACAGTAACGAAAAGCGAGAAGAGCGACGTTATGTTGCAAAGGAAAGGAACCACAGGACCAAACTAATAAACATCAGCAGTCAGTGAGCACGTCGGTGTGATCAGCTCGTCGTTTAGTGACAGAATGATGTAACTGTCAAAGGTAAACCTGTAGATGGCAGGTAATGGATGCCAGCTGCTGTAAACGGTGGTGTAGTGGTTAGCATGATCGCCTCACAGCAAGAAGGTTCCGGGTTCGAACCCAGCGGCCGGCGAGGGCCTTTCTGTGTGGAGTTTGCATGTTCTCCCCGTGTCTGTGTGGGTTTCCTCCAGGTGCTCCAAAGACAGTCCAAAGACATGCAGGTTAGGTTGACGTGGGGCGGCCTTGGGCTGAGGTGCCCCTGAGCAAGGTACCGACCCCCTGACTGCTCCCCGGGTGCTGTGTGTGGCTGCCCACTGCTCTGGGTGCATGTGACAAATAAAGGTTTCTTCTTAAAACCCAAAAGAAGAAGGAAAAGGTGATGGTAAACCTGCGCATGCACACACGGACTTCCTCGGTCTGCTTGCGATTTCATACACATTATTTGCTCGGGAATCCCCCCAAATTAAAGAACCTCGCAGCCACAGAACGGCCTGATTTTCTGAGATATTACAGAAATAAACCTATAAATCACAATGACCAAATTTCAGCGGGAACTAAATTTCACTGATTTTAGGAAATCGAAAGGCAGTCTCGCTTTAAGCAGCTGTGGAGTCTTTCTATATTGCCGTCAGACATGAAGCTCAGGAAACAAAGAAAGGCATTTATTAAGAAAAAAAAAGTGTACGTTCTACTCATACTGTGCGTCACATTTACAGTTTTTCTTTCAATTATTTTTGACGTTATGACAGTAAAAATAACTAACCTGTTTGTATTTTGACAAGTCAATGATCAGAAAATATCACTCATGTGCAAACAATAAGAGCTGCTGAGTGGGTGCGAACAGGATTAAAAAACAGCCCCAGTTGTCCTCAGCGTTAATCAAAATTCAAATTAATATTAAAAACGTGGAGCTCTATCGTCCAGCTCTGGGTAAAGATTTAGAAAGGCTGAGGTCAGAGGTCACTGTAGAGAGTGACTGCGTACCTGGATGTTAGTCGGGTCTTTATAGGACTCATCAGTGGCCGTCTGCAGCTTCTCACTGATCCAGGCTTCGATCTCATCCACGTCTCTGCTGAACTGTTGCAGAGTTTGAGACTCGCCCAGCTTGGAGCGTTTCTCGATCATCTGAGCCTTCAGACGGCGCCACCTGGGGGGGGGTCAGGACACACAATTACACTGAATTTTCCTCCCAGTGACTCCACTAGATTCATGCTGATGGGGTAGGAGAAAAGCGCTGACCTGTCCAAGACTTCGTTGCGGCGGTTGAAGATCTCTGGTTTGGCGTAATGGTCAGCAGAAATGAGTTGGTCGGCAAAGGACTGCAGTGCAGCGATCTTCTCTTCCTGTGGAGGCAGTGTGGGATCAGCCTGACTGATTAGGGAGGAAAAAAAAAAAAAAAAAGCATACGATCATAGAGATTTGTCCATGTTACACTGCTAACCTGCACATTGATGGCTTTGTCGAAGTCCTCGTGCTTCTTGATGAGAGCCTCCACGCTGTCCAGGGAGTCGCCCTTATCGTCAGTGGCCAGGAAAGCTTCTCTCGCTGCCATCCAGTTCTCAGCCTGCTCGCAGTCACGGTTAAACAGCTGCAGGGAACACAGCAGGCGCTACTCATTCAGGAATATGGTTTAGCCCCGGAACACGTATAAATATCTCATCTCATCTCATTATCTCTAGCCGCTTTATCCTTCTACAGGGTCGCAGGCAAGCTGGAGCCTATCCCAG
>JAPFFA010000004.1:34877978-34890344 GCA_026153275.1 Sciades herzbergii | reverse complement strand
CTGCACACACCAAAGGACCTCAGTCTCCTCAATAGGTGAAGGCGACTCTGTCCCTTCTTATACAGGGCATCAGTGTTGTGTGACCAATCCAGTTTGTTATTCAGGTGGACGCCGAGATATTTATAGACTAACACAAATTCAATGTTCTCCCCCTGAATACACACTGGTACAGGGGATGGCGCCTTCCGACGAAAGTCCACCACCATCTCCTTTGTCTTCCCAGATCCTGATCATACAAGGAGACTGGAATGCCAAGGTTGGTGTAGATGCACAGCGAGACTGGAAAGATCACTTAGGATCATCCTGCAATGAAAGCACAAATGAAAGGGGAAGGCGGCTGCTGGAGTTTACTAGCTACAACAACATAGTCCTAGCAAACACTCTGGGTGAACACAAGGCCTCGTGGCATTGGTCATGGCATGCACCAGACGGAGCCCATCATAATCAGATCGACTACATTCTGGTGCAAAACTGTTTCCGATTTGGTATAAACAGCGCTAAAACAAGGACATTCCCAGGTGCTGACGTGGGAACTGACCATGACCTTGTCATGATGAACTTCCGAGTGAAGCTGAAGATGAGCACCAAGCCCAAGTACACAAGGCTTAAGTTCGACCTTGAGAGACTGAAGCCCCGGACATCTGAGAGTCTTTTCAAGCAACCATAGGTGGTAAATTCGCCCCACTACTAACACTCAAAGAGGACAATGAAGTCCTGGCCAACTCCTTCAACACCATAACGACAGAAACAGCAAAGAAAGTCCTGGGGAACTACTGCCACAAGAACAAACCATGGATGACAAATGAAATCCTTGAGATGCATGACACTAGAAGAAAACTGAAAAATGTCAGGCATACAACAAGTACAAGTGAATACAAAGAAATCAACACTAAGATAGGAAAAAGCATGAAAGAAGCAAAAGAACAGTGGATTGAAAGACAACCTACAGAAGAACAATACGAGAAAAGCGTTCCAGATTGTGAAAAAACTCACTAAACAGAAAAACAGTCAAAAGTCAGTACAATTCAGAGTAAGGACGGAACATGCCTGACTGAGAGCAGTGACATTGCAGCCCGTTGGACAGAATACTGCCAAGAGCTGTACAACCACCAATCAAATGGAGACCCCAATGTACTCACAGTTCCAGAATCTATGATGACTTCCCAATCATGAAAGAAGAAGTAGAAGCAGCAAAGTCACTCAAGAACGGTAAAGCTGCTGGATCCGACAACATCCCAGCAGAACTCCTCAAAAACAGAGAAGAAACAACTGCTGAGAAAAATCTGCAACAAGATATGGCAGACAGGCAAATGGCCAACAACATGAACCCAGTCACTTGTCACTCTCCCAAAGAAAGGCAACCTCCAACTATGCCAGAATTATAGAAGGATCAGTCTCATCAGTCATGCCAGCAAAGTGATGCTAAAAGTCCTACTGAACAGGCTGAAACCACAGGCAGAGGAAGTCCTCGCAGAAGAACAGGCTGGGTTTCGCAGTGGAAGAAGCACCACAGAACAGATCTTCAATCTACGAGTTCTGTGCGAGAAATACTCACAGCACCAACAAACCATCTACCATGTCTTCATTGACTTTAAAAAAGCATTTGATAGAGTGTGGCATGACGCGCTCTGGGCAACAATGAAGAAATATAACATGGGCCAAAAGCAAATTAGCACCATTCAACATCTGTACAACAAGGCCAGTAACGCAGTATTTGTGCAAGGTTCTTTGGGAGAATGGTTCCACACCACAGTTGGGGTGCATCAAGGCTGCCTCCTGTCGCCTATGCTTTTTAACATCTTTCTTGAGTGTATAATGACAGAAGCTCTCGAAGATCATCAGGGCACAATCAGTATTGGTGGCAGAATCATCACAAACCTTCGGTTTGCTGATGACATTGATGGACTTGCAGGAGAGGAAGAAGAACTTGCCAGCTTGGTAGAGAGCATCAAACAAAGCATCCACAAGATTTGGAATGGAAATCAGTGCAGAGAAAAAACACAGCTGATGACAAACAGCCAGATCCTGATTGCAACAAAGATTTCAGTGAATGGATAGGAACTTGACAATGAGCCAGTTCGAATACCTAGGCTCTATAATCAGTGAGGAGGGTTCCAAAACTGAAGTACTGTCCAGAGCTGCTCAGACATCAGCAGCCATGGCGAAGCTCAAACCAATCTGGAGAGACAAGAACATCAGTCTCAGGACCAAGCTGAAGCTCCTGCGCACATTGGTCATCTCCATCTTTTTGTACGCCTCGGAATCTTGGACACAGACAGCAGAGCTCCAAAGAAGAATCCAGTCAGTTGAGATGAGATGCTACAGAACTATCCTTGGCATTTCCTACCTGGACCATGTCCCCAACAAAGAAGTCTACAACACCATCTCACAGAACATCGACAGACATGAAGACCTTCTCACCACAGTTAAAAAGAGAAAACTCAGATGGTACAGACATGTAACCAGATCCAACAACAGCCTGTCCAAAGTCATCCTACAAGGCATGGTCCAGGGTCACAGAAGAAGATACAGGCAGAGGAAGAAATGGGCCGACAACGTCACAGAGTGGACCCAAAGAAGCTTTGTGGAGACCCAGAGAATGGCACATGATCGTGAGAGATGGAGAGAGCTGGTGTGTTTATCAGTACAGTGCCCCCACGACCACACCCGGTCACGGGACCGGTAACGGTAGATTTGGTTGTATTTTGGGGTTGAGAGCCAGCAAAGCTCAACAGGTTTAGAATGAGTAGGTCATGTATTGAGATAAATATCTTTGCAAGTTTTTTTTTTAAAATCATATAGGCATGATCAATGTATTGACAGAAACTTTATACTTTCCTATGTGCCCACTGCCAAATAATATAGTTTTTAAATTGCCTAAATTAGATGAAACATAAAACTTGTCACTTTACTCGGTCACACCGGAGTGCACACTTCCGCATTCATAAAAGACTATTCACATGCCCTGTGTCCAAAATCGCTCCCTACTCACTGTATAGGGCACTATATGGTGAGTATGCCATTTCGTAGTACTGCCCGAAACGATAGTGAAGATTATTACACTCTATATAGTGCACTCAAAGTATCCCACAATGCATCACTGTAGCAATCCCTGATGTGGGTGGAGCACAGAAGCACGGCAGGCGAGAGTTGATATTACCCAAATGACTATGACTTTTCAGCTTTCTTTCTTTCTCACTCATACACTCACTCACACATGCCTTGTGGTCGGGGAGAGAGCTCCCTTTCTCTGTTCTCTCTCTCTCCTTTTATGCTCCATCACTGTAACAAACAAAGACACACAAAAAACTGACAGCAGGTGGAATGACAGCCACTTACCTTCCCTGACCCCGCCCTCCATTCACAGACTGCTGCTTGCCCACGTCCCTGCTGCCACATACCCCCACCGCCCGACTCAGGCTGGGGAGCCGTCCGGCCTGAAGCTGACTTCCCCCCCACGACGGGACAGGAAGTCCGCCACCACCATCTGTGCCCCCAGACTGTGGATCACCTCAAACTTAAATGGCTGGAGAGCGAGATACCAACGGGTGATCCGCGCATTGGCATCCTTCATGCGGTGGAGCCACTGGAGGGGCGCGTGGTCCGAACAGAGAGTGAAAGGGCGCCCCAGCAGGTAGTATCGGAGGGCGAGGACCGCCCACTTGATGGCAAGACACTCCTTTTCAATTGTGCTGTACTTGCTTTCACGCATCAACAGCTTTCGGCTGATGTACAGCACGGGGCACTCCTCACCCTCCACCTTCTGGGACAAAACGGCCCCCAGCCCTTTGTCTGATGCATCAGTCTACAAAATAAAGGGGAGAGAGAAGTCAGGGGAGTGTAAAAGTGGCCTCCCACACAGTGCAGCTTTTACCTCAGAGAAGGCCTGTTGGCACTGCTCCATCCACTGGACCGGATCTGGAGCCCCCTTTTTAGTGAGGTCGGTTAGCGGGCTGGTGATGTCCGAATAATTAGGTAGAAACCTACGATAATAGCCAGCCAGCCACAAGAACTGCCTCACCTCCTTTTTGGTCTTGGGCCTTGGGCAGGCCGCAATCGCTGCGGTCTTGTTAATTTGGAGACGCACCTGCCTATGACCCAAGTGGAACCCCAGATACGTACTTCCACCCGCCCAATTGCACACTTTTTCGGGTTAGCTGTGAGGCCTGCTCGCCTCAGCGACTTTAGAACAACCCTCAGGTGTTCCATGTGCCGCGGTTAACCATGACTGTAGATTATTATATCATCTAGATAGGCGGCCGCGTAGGCAGCATGAGGGCGGAGGACCCTGTCCATAAGCCGCTGGAACGTAGCAGGCACCCCAAACAACCCAAAAGGGAGCGTGACAAATTGGTGTAAACCAAACGGTGTGGAAAAGGCCATTTTCTCTCGGGATAGAGGAGTCAAGGGGATCTGCCAATATCCCTTTGTTAGATCCAGTGTCGAATAAAAGCGAGCAGCACCTAACCGATCAAGCAACTCATCAATGCGAGGCATTGGGTATGTACCAAATTTAGACACCGCGTTGACCTTTGTATAGTCCACACAAAACCGGACCGACCTGTCGGTCTTGGGAACTAGGACCACTGGGCTGCTCCAGTCACTGTGGGACTCCTCGATTATGCTCATTTCGAGCATGGCCTTGAGGTCATCCCGAACCACCTTTTTCTTGTGTTCGGGCAAGCAGTAAGGGTGGCTATGCACTACCACCCCCAGGGGCATTTCGATGTGGTAGTCTATGAGGTGGGTATGACCAGGAAGGGGCGAGAACACATCGGAAAATTCCTTCTGCAACTTGGCTACCTCTGTGAGTTGTGCCGGCGAGAGATGGTCTCCACAAGGGACTGGAGTGGTCCGAGATGTTATCTTTTTTACCTCCGGCCCCAGCTCCGCCTTCTCTGGGACTACCGATGCCCACGCCATGGGGACCCCCTTATTCCAGCGTTTAAAAAGGTTGAGGTGGTAGACTTGCAGTGCCCCGCCCCTACCAGTGCAGGACCCGCTACGTGTTAAATATTCCATTAGTTTTTTAAATCCCGGCCAATCAGTACCCAAAATCAATGAGCGGGTAAGACGGGGACTAACTGCCGCCTTTATTCTATGCATTTGGCCCCGGAATAGAATGTGGACAGACACTAGAGGGTAATGGTGAACATCCCCGTACATGCATGCACACAACTTTCACTGCTTGTACTCTCCCCAGTGCTTCACCTTGCACCAGGCGTTGGTGAATTGAGGTCTGATTACAACCGGAATCCACCAAAGCGTGATATATATCCCCTTGAATACTCACCGGTATGCAATACATTCCAGCCCAATGGAGGGCAGTTTCTGGCGCATCGGGGATCCGGATTACAGCACCCACCTCCCTTGCGGAGCTCTGACTCTGAAGATGCTCCAATTCACCACTGCGCCAGCACACCGGCCCAGGCTTTCCCTCTGCCCTGGTGTTATGGGTGTCACTCACCTGAGGGGGAGACAGACACAGAAGAGGGAGATGGGAGGACACCACAGGTGCGACGGGCCGGCTGGGGAGGAGCCAGCCACCGCCTCCGTGGCAGGGGAATGGGGTGGAGAGGGGGACAAGAGACAGAGATAGAGAGAGGCGAGGGGAGACGCCTCATCTGCCTGCCGTCAGAGCCGCCTCCAGATGGTCCTCCGCTAGCTCGATGGCTCATTCCAGTGACGCCGGGCAGTGACACTGGACCCATTCCACCGTTCCTTCCAGAAGTCAAGAGATAAACTGCTCCAGTGTCACCAGATCGATGATCTCGTCGGCGTCGCGGTCTTCCGCCCCCAGCCACTGCCGGCAGGCGTCCCGGAGTTGCTGGCTGAATGCAAACGGCCGGCCGACCTCCTCCAGTGCCAGCGTCCGGAAGTGCTGGAGATGTTGCTCCGGGGAGCGGCTGAGCCGCTGCAGGATGGCTTTCCTTAGGTCAGCATAGATCAGTCGGCTGTCAGCAGGGAGCTGCGCCTCGCCAGTCAGGAGCGGGAGGAGACACACCGCACGCTGCTCCTGCGGCCACCCCCACGCCTTGGCTGCTTGCTCGAAGAGAGCGAGGAACGCTTACGGATCGTCCTGCGGTCCCATCTTCGTGAGGGTGGTGGCAGCACTGGTCGACTACCCTGCTGATGCGAGCAGGTGCTGGAACGCCTGGCGATCTTCCTGCTGGGCCAGCATCAAGGCTTCGAAGCTTTGCTACTGCTCCTTCCGGAGGGAGATCAGCGCTTAATGCTGATTCTGCTGGGCAGTAGCGAGGGCAAGGATGAGCTCTTCTAATGGGGAGGACTCCATGGGGTGGTTCCCTTCTGTGCTTCCGGCACCACTGTAGCAATCCCTGATGTGGGTGGAGCACAGAAGCATGGCAGGTGAGAGGTGATATTACCCAAACAACTTTATTTAGCTTTTCAGCTTTTTCTTTCTTTCTCTCACTCATTCACTCACACATGCGTTGTGGTTGGGGAGAGAGCTCCCTTTCTCTGCTCTTTCTCCTTTTATGCTCCATCCCTATAACTAACAAACAAAAACAAACACACACACACACTTGACAGCAGGTGGAATGACTTAGCCACTTACCTTCCCCAACCCCACCCTCCATTCACAGATTGCTGCTTGGCAATGCATTTACCAATGGAGTTGGTAAATGCAACAGTAACGCCCTACTGATTTTGAGGACCTGTGCATCACACGATCTTTTAATCACCAACATGGTCTACCACCTACCCATTTGTAATAGAACATCTTGGATGCATCCACGTAGTCAATCAGGTGTCAGTGCTTGCTATGTCATCGTCAGGAGACGAGACAGGCAAGATGTTAGGGTGACCAAGGCTGTGTGTGGTGCAGAATACTAGACCGACCACAGGCTCATCCCCTCAAAACTTAACATCCGTATCCAATAGGCGCCCACAGGGGATAAAGTCACGCAGATGTTTCAACGTCAGGAAATTGGAACAGCACTCCATGCGTCAAAACCTTCGTGCAGAGGTTGACAACAAAATAAGTCACCTAGATGTTCAGCACACACGGGATAGAAGAACAGTGGGCGGCGCTCAGACGCAGTATACGAAGCTGCACTAACTCATTTGGGATTGAGTGAGCGTAAACACCAGGACTGGTTTGATGAGAATGACCAGGAAATCCAAAAGTTACTTGAGGAGAAGCGTGCAAGGTACAAAGCGCATCAGCAGGACATCAACTCAGTCTTGAAGAAAGCAGCCTACAACTATCAAGCACAAGGTGCAGGCTAAACTTAGAGAGATGCAAGACTCTTAGCTGGGCAAAAAGGCAGATGAAATACAGCGGTTTGCCGAAAACTACATCAAGTGCTTCTATGGATGCCTTGAAGACCATTTATGGGCCTCAGTCCCATGGAACATCACCTCTTCCAAGTGCAGATGGGTCGAAACTACTGACAGATAAGAGTGACATCTTGGAAAGATGGGCTGAACACTTTAGTAGTGTTCTGAATAAGCCATCATCTGTCAACACTGAGGCAATTGCTCGCTTGCCCCAAGTACAAATCAACCACTCTCTGGCAGAACTTTCAACAGAACCAGAGGTCCGGAAAGCGATCCAATTCCTTTCAAATGGCAAGGCGCTAGGTTTGGACTCTATACCTGCTGAAATCTTCAAGAAAGGCGGACTTGTTCTGATTCAGAAGCTAACCGAACTCTTCCAGACCATGTGGCAAGAGGAAGTTATTCCCCAAGAATTCAAAGATGCCTCAATTGTCCATCTCTACAAGAGAAAGGGTGACAGGCGTTCCTGTGACAACCACTGCGGAATCTCGCTACTTGTCATTGCTGGCAAGATCTTAGGAAGAGTACTTCTGAATTGCCTTATTCAGCATTTGGAAGATGGCCACCTATCCGAGACCCAGTGTGGTTTCAGAGAAGGTCGTGGTACCAAAGACATGGTGTTTGCTGCACGCCAAATGCAGGAGAAATGCCAGGAACAACACCAAGATCTCTATATGACATTTGTAGATCTGACTAAGGCGTTTGACGCCGTCAGTCGTGACGGTTTGTGGCAGATTATGGCCAAGTTTGGCTGTCCAGACAAGTTCATTACCATGATGTGCCAATTCCACGATGGCATGCTTGCTCGTGTAATCAACAACGGAGACACATCGGCAGCCTCCCCAGTCAACAACGGGGTTAAGCAAGGCTGCATTCTAGCTCCGACACTGTTCAGTATGATGTTCACAGCCAATGCTTTCTGATGCTTTCAGCAATGATGGAAATGGTGTCAGAATCAGGTACAGAACCGACAGCAAACTTTTCAACCTGTGCCGGCTTCACGCAAAGACCAAGCTAGATGAGGATACAGTGCGTGAGCTTCTGTTTGCAGATAACTGCGCCCTCAGTGCTGAATCAGAAGCCCAAATGCAAGAAAGCATAAACTGCTTTTCGGCTGCCTGTGACAACTTTGGGCTCTCAATCAGTACCAAGAAGACTGGAGTCCTGTATCAACCTGCTCCTCAGAAGGCGTATGTTGTACTAGCGATCATCGTTCAAGGAGAAACTCTCAAGATAGTGGACAAGTTCACGTACCTTGGGAGTACTCTCTCTAGATCTGCCAACATCGATGACGAAGTAAACTTACGCATTGCCAAGGCCAGCTCTGCCTTTGGTTGACTCCGTGAATCAGTCTGGGCAAGACAAGGCATCTGGCTAGCCACCAAGCTGAAGGTGTACAAGGCAGTTGTACTGCTTTCACTACTCTACGTCAGTGAGACCTGTACTGTTTGAGTGTCATCCCAAAGTGCTCAATTGTTTCCATCTGAACTGTCTAAGAAAGTTGTTCAGGATCACCTGGCGCGATAAGGTTCCTGATACTGAGGTTCTCTCTCGTTCTGGCATTCCAAGCATCCACACCCTACTCAGGAGGGCCCAGATCAGGTGGGCAGGTCATCTTGTCAGAATGCCCGACTCCCGTCTACCCAAATGCCTGTTCTGTGGAGAGCTTGCGCAAGGCAAGTGCTCACAAGGAGGACAAAAGAAGTGCTATAAGGACACCCTCAAAACGTCAATGAAAGGCTTTGGCATTGATGTGTCATCTTGGGAGACTCTGGCCTTAGACCACCCCGCCTGGAGAACACTCAACAACAAAGGCTCTATGACCTTTGAGCAGACGAGGATGGCAGAAGCCCAGAGGAAGCGTCACTTGCGGAAGTCCAAAAACATCCTCTCTCCGTCAAATGATGACTTTGTCATGTCTGCGGCAAAAAGTTCCACGCCCACATCGGCCTGATTGGCCACCGCCGTTCCCACCGCACTTAGCCCCTACCCCCTCAATGTGCTTGGTCTTCATCTTGTATGATGGATGAACGAATATAGGGAGTAGTGAACAAGTGAGTGATTTCAGACACAGGAATGGTAACAGCATGATAATCACTTTCGGTTTTGATTGGTTTCTCTTTCGTGGTGGGGACGCCTGTCATAAACAGGATAAAATCTGTCTGACATCCCATTAGGGAATATATTTGTGAGATGGCACACGGATTTTAGGTGCTTTGGAAGATTTATGTTATAATTCAGGAAAGCGATTCGGTTCACTCTTGAACTGAAACACTGATGAACAGATTTTTTTTTTTTAACACTTCAACTCGACCCAGCCAAAGATTAGCTCGAGTAAGCGTAAATATTTCTTCTATTTCTTATGAGCAGATTGGTTGATAATGTGTTATTTTAGACTGGTGTTTGCAGCACAGGGTCAGTGACCAGTCCACTGCAGCCCAGACAAACCATAGACTGCATGTCACTACAGGTGCTGGAACAGCCCATGAAGGAGGCAACGTGTCACTGACCATGCCTGACTGTCGGAGCAGTGACAAAGCTTGCATGTACTTGACAAGAGCTTATGACGAACGTTACATGACGAAACCATTGGTATCATATGTGGTCTTTTGAAATAGCTAAAATTCACTACAGGGACACTGAGTTAATAAGCAAGCAAGCAAGTACAGTGTCTTGCAAAAGTACTCATTCCCCTTTGTGCTTGTTCTGTTTTGTCGCATTACAAGCTGGAATTAAAATGGCTTTTTGGGGGTTAGCACCATTTGATTTACACAACATGCCTACAACTTTAAAGGTGAAAATTGTTTTATTGTGACAATAAGATGAGAAAACAGAAATCTGGAGTGTGCATAGGTATTCACCCCCCCCAAAGTCAATACTTCGTAGAGCCATGTTTTGCTGCAATTACAGCTGCAAGTCTCTTGGGGTATGTCTCTATTAGCTTTGCACAGCTAGCCACTGTGATTTTTGCCCATTCCTCAAGGCAAAACTGCTCCAACTCCTCCAAGTTAGATGGGTTGTGTTGGTGTACAGCAATCTCCAAGTTATGCTACAGATGCTCAACTGGATTGAAGTCTGAGCTTTGACTAGGCCACTCCAAGACATTTAAATGTTTCCCTTTAAACCACTCCACTGCAGCAGTATGTTTAAGGTCATGTTCCTGCTGGAATGTGAACCTTCATCCCAGCCTCAAACCTCTGGCCGGCACAAACAGGTTTTCTTCCAGAATTGCCGTGTATTTAGTGCCATCCATATCCCCTTCAGTCTTGACCAGTTTTCCTGTCCCTGCAGATGAAAATCTATGAGTCGGGGGGATAAATACTTTTGCAAGACACCATCATTGCTATTTCATATTTTGCATATCTGGTTGCAGCAGTTTTCACTTATTACAGACAGACATTGTGGGACTATTTTATTAATTTAGGCCATTGAACCTTTACTTCTAAGTACTAGTAAGTTGCTGTGCGTTAGGTTAAGGACAGACACTGTGGGACCGGAGGGGAAAAAAGACACTGAAAAGGGTTGTTACAAAGAAAATCTGGTCATTAATATGAGCAGTTATCACTTTCAGTATTACCCATCACACTACATCAGATATCTCCATTCTCAACAAAAACTTTGAAACTATTTAATGGCATAGTCCAAGGATTATATACAAATTTCTCATTTTGTGCCAATGTGTCTTTTGGTCAAATGGTTTCTAGTTCTTAAGTTTTGAAACTTGATAGCTCAAATATGAGCAATCATGAAAAAGAAGGATTTCTGAAATCACCCAGAAGGTATTTAAAAAAAAAAAAGGCCCATGAAACCCAGCATATACCTGATTTGAGAGATATGAAAATAGTCCCAAAAATGTTACATCTGTTTGTTGAAACAGGTTCTTTTAATTACAGTAAAATTTGAAGCTGTTAGCTACAACATACCCTAGTGCTGTCAGATTGCAGGCACTTATGGATGTATGCGCACAGAGATTGAGATGCAGACTGCAAACAAAGCCAAACCGTGTGACGAGATGTAGTCAGTAACCAGGCAAGGGTCAGTCAATCAATCACACAAACAACACAAAGTAAGTGAGGCAAAAGAGAAATACTAGCAGGGGTCAGAATAACAAGAAGGCAGGCAGCCAATGAAAAGGTTCAGTAATCCTAATCAGAACATAGAATGATACTTCACAATGAAGGTGTGGAACTGATGTGGTTATATGGGGAGACTAATGATGTGTGTGATAATTGTCAGCTGAGTTCAATAGGCTGGTGACAGAGGGCACTGTGTGTTCTGGGATGTGTAGTTCTGGGAGTCCATGTTTGTAGTTTGGTTAGTGACTGCGTTTTCAATGGGGATACTGACAAGTGCTAGATTTGTTTTCCTCAGACTGCTGGTGTCACGTGTCAAACAAGCAGATGTATATCCATTAGAAAAATTTATATTTAATTATTATTTGAAGTTTAAAACATAGTAATTGCATTTCGATGCTCAGTGTTGTGAACATTTTCACTTCATCTGTCACTTCATGACATTATTGGGAGAAAAAAGGTGATTCTTAAAGCACCTGACTTTTATCAAGGTTTTATAGAACCAAAGTTAATTAAATAACTAATGTTTTCTTTTTCTCATTTCAGACTGATTTTAGAATGTCTCAGAAAGTTAGAGTGGAACCTCACCACATTTTTACTTTGCACCGAGAAGCAAGAAACAGTTTGTTTTTTTCTGATGAGCAAACCATCGTTTTCCCAAGTGGAAACAATTGCGTGCATTACAACATCCATCTACAGCGAACGACTGAGTACATTCGAGGTAAGTCTGCTGAGAGCTTCATGTCCTGCATGACTTTTTTAAAACAACTTAAGCATTCAACCAATTCACTAGATACTTGCATAGATTCATCCACAGTGTTGTGGATGAATGCGTTAAATGAGTATCATTCATATTTTTGGTGAACAGTGAACTGAACGAATCAGTTTGCAGTTAGTGAACATGAATGTCATTGAGGGCGGCACGGTGGTGTAGTGGTTAGCACTGTCGCCTCACAGCAAGAAGGTCCGGGTTCGAGCCCCGTGGCCGGCG
>JAPFFA010000004.1:33309259-33319682 GCA_026153275.1 Sciades herzbergii | reverse complement strand
AGAAAACCACCAGGTCGTTTTCTCATAAACAAACCAGCGCTGATGTAGGATTCAGAAGGAGGCGTCCCGCACGCGACATTACGAAAATCAGTGTTTGCCGGGAAATCCAAATGGCAAGTTTTTTCAGCGGCGGACCAATTTGCCTCAAATGGCTTGATTTCAACTGAATTTTCTGGTATTGTGCAAGGTAAAAAAAAAAATTGCACAAGATGTGACGTTTTACTGAAGTTTAATCTAAAATAGGAGAATTACATTGATCTTGCTCCTGAACTTACCTGTTATATGCACTTTAATCTACTAGTTGAATGACTAAAGGATTTCATTTAATTCTGTCCACAGACCTGCAGAAATGGTCCGCTATTCGCTCGACCCCGAGAACCCGACTAAGTGTAAGTGTGCGGGTTTTTTTTTTTTTTTGTATTTTTCTGCTTAAAAGTGTATTGCTTTTTAACCTGATTTTTATAAATATACATTGTATTCCCCCCCAACAGCATGCAAGGCACGGGGCTCCAATCTTCGTGTCCACTTCAAGGTAAAACTTTACTACAGTCGTCTTTATCAAAGTGGCCTTCGTATCAGGAATTGGCTGTGTGCGCAGTGGCTATTATTTCAGTGTTCTCCACTCTACAAAAAAAAAAGGTGGTGGGGGTTTGGGGCCCACCTAGGCCCCCAATGGGGTCCAGGGCCCTGGTAGGGGGTCAGGGGAGCAAAGTCCCCCTGAAGCTGATGGACTTTGGGCTTTTTTTGACAGTGAAACTGGCCAGTAAATGGATAGAAGATGCTAAATCATTGTTAAAATCGTTTTACAAAAATTTAACACATTCTTACTTTACGTATCATCTTTGTCAATGTGAGACTCATTTGACATTTCAGTTGAGACTGTTGCACATCCCTGAATTATATTTTTTTCTGTGTGAAAAATGAACTTCCATGCATAAACAAAATAGCCAGTTACAATAAATGCATAAACTTTTTTGCAATACACATAATGTTAATTGCGTGAAACAACTCCAATCAATGCACTAGCTGGTGCGTGTGCCCAAGACTGGCACTACAAAGCCACCCCGGCCGCTGTAGTTCGGGTCCTTTGACCCAGGAACCCAGAAGTCCTGCAGGAAGCAACAGGAAAATGCAGCTCTCCTCTACACAATCACAGATGCGTAAAATAAAAGACCTGAACTTAACTGTGTGTTTGCTGTTATATGATTACTGTAACTGTGTACAGTCAGAAGATGATAGATAAGTGTAACCGTTGCACAATAACGCTACAAACACTCGCAGAGTTATTTAGCTGCTGGCTAGCTGCAGCTTGTAGCTTCCAGCGTTACTATGGGCCAGTATAGTGTGGTGTAGTGTAACGCAGGGATAGACCTCAATCTGCAGAGCTCTGTGTCACGTATGCAGCCGGCCGGATGTTTTTCTATTGCAATCGCGTGGCCACTTCAGGTAGCCCCGTATGCATTCATTTAATGGTTTTCTGCGTGTTAAATAGTTATAAAATTATAATAAAGCGAATACTTTACAATTTATTTGGTGTATACTGATGAAGTTACTTTTTTTTTTTGCTAAGGGAAGGGCAGTGGGCCAGAATTATAACGTGGTGGTGCGCCACTTTAAAAGCGCCCGTGGAGAACACTGTATTTAATAAGCAAAAATCTGTAATGAACTATGTGATGCAGTTGTTTCTTGCTAGAAAAACTGCGAAATCCAGCTTTCATGTTGTATTTTTGCACAGTCTGTAAATTGCTGTACTCTTGTGACACAGCCAAGTAGTCGATGCCTTTAAATTTGAGCCAATAAAGTGAGGGCAGACACTGGCTAGAAGCCTACCAGCTGCTGTGATGACTACTTAGGACACCTTTGGATTAATGATGAAAAGAACTGAACGAATTCTGAGCAGCTGTTTCCATCTGGAATGTTGTTTTTAGTTTTCTATTTTGGTTTGACACGCGGTCTGGGTTTTTCTTTTCTTTCCTAGAACACACGTGAGACGGCTCAGGCCATCAAAGGCATGCACATTCGCAAAGCCACCAAATACCTGAAGGATGTCGTGGTCAAACATCAGTGTGTTCCCTTCCGCCGTTACAATGGGGGCGTTGGCCGCTGTGCCCAGGTAAACTCAACTGTTTGCTACTTTTTCCTCACCTATAGAGTTATTGTAACCTGTCTACAGTGTATAAACCTCTCAAGTGTAAGACTATATAACGTCTTTTTTTTTTTTAAATGGCAAGAATTAATATAAAGGACATACTTGACTCCTGTTAAATCCAATTATGTTGTACAATCAGTATATCGACCTGTTCAGGTGTGGTCAGAGTTAGAAGTAAGCAGTCCTGCTGTAGGACACGCCCTTTCTTTCTATTGGGAAAGCTGATGCGTCATGTAGTTTCTCATTTAGCTCTAATAGCGGCTACTAATATCCTTGTCCTGTTGTTCTTCGAAGTTATGCATTGATTGGTCAAAATATATTTAAAAATTACGTCATGTAATTTTTCCATCCATTACCACAGTAAAAACTGTTTATTCAGATACTCGGTTGAATGCGCTTAATTCAGGGTTCTAGCATGGCTCTGGACTCAGGTGCATCTTGAATATTGGAGAGAGACTGGGTATTAAGCTGACTACAGGTGAATGCTGTCGTCAAAACAGTGGAGTTAATCAGATATTAGCTTTAGGTAGGTGTGAGTTTTATCTAAAAATGTGAACATGCAGTTCATAAAAGTTGCCAAGAACTGCCTAGGGGGCCCTTTAAAAGGGAACTGAAGGCAAATTATTTTTTTTAATCAAAATTCTGTTTCATTTTATAAAATGTAGGAATGCATTTCTGACAGCTATTTTGTTACGGTTATAGCAAGTAATGAGTGTTTGAAATATGCTGTGTAATATCAGTCCGTATGTCAAAGCAATGGCCGTAAACAAGATTCGCTGAGACCTGTGTGAGACTTCGTAGGACGGAAGTAAAACGTACAGCGGAAATCAAACTGACCAACATCTGCCAACATTGTCAAAAGACGCGTGCGCGCGCCCTCTTTCGAATGCTGACGTAATCAAGTCGGAAGTTTTCCCTGTGTCCAAAATTGCTCCCTACTCACTATATAGGGCACTATATAGTGGGGACGCCATTTTGTAGTGCTGTCCGAAACCTTAGTGAGAATTATGTGGGAAATGCGCTCAGTATATGTATTTATCACAAAAATACATGCATGTATTTATTTTGAAAACCCACCAGCTGCCTGATCTCGCACATTTTAATTGTGTGACAGTAATGATGTAAATACCAGCGTGACAGACTAGTCCTTTTCCTGTCGTCTTTCCAACTCTTCTCTACTTCACATTGGTTCGAAGTCGTATGGAATAGTCTCCGTGCAGAAGTAGTTTAATAAAGTGCAGAATATTTAAAAAAAAAAACCCTCACACAAGCAAACAATCCAAAATGACAGGCTAGATCAAAAATGAGAAGATGGGCAAAAGGGTCGGTCGAGGTACATCAAAGGCTAAGCGAGGACAAGAATGAGAAACGGACACAAGGATCGTGAAATAGGAAATCGAGGAAACTGGTAGAAAGGCTTGGTAATGTGTACATGCGTATCGTAATACTTCGCAATGCAAATGCGTCATTACAGTCCTTAAATAGGCAAACGCACAGTTCCTTAATTGAGTTCAGGTGTGCCTTGGTCACAGCGTTTGCGCAGCCCAGGGCACTCCTTCAGGTGCACGCGCCACAGCACGCAGGACTGACACTATCACCAATGAAGCTGGCAAATGTCGAAATTAATCTAAATTGGAATGATCTGGCGGTTGTGTAAACAGTTTTCAAAATGGCGGCGCTGACACTTCACGTTTGAAGTCTCGCACAGGTCTCGTGAAGATCATGCGGATAAGTGACGCCTGCCGTGGCCCAAACAAACTACATTCAACATGGCTAAAAACCGAAAAGGCTGATAAGTAATATTAATATGCAAATATGAGTCATGATATAAGGTCAATAAAACCGAAAACGTAATTGAACACGTTAATTAAGAAATAAAGCAAGTTTAAAAATGACTCCAGTTCCCCTTTAACTGACAGGGCAGACCTGACTTTTTCCTGTAGTTGGTCAGCAAACACAGGGTTTCTTGTTTACTTCTGTATACGTGGAAGTGAGTCGAGTCAGTCCGATTGCAGCCTTGAGGCTTGTGACAGGAATGTAAAGATGCACTTTAGCTGTCAGCTACGAAGTACTTGCAGGAATTTTTAAATCGTGTTTTTTCAAGGAAATTTAGATAAAGTATGTTAAGTAGGGTTATGCCACAACACCTGCTCCATTTCTAGAACAGGGTGGTGTTTGTAAAATGTCCTCAAAACTTTTTTTTTTTTTTAAATGGGTTGTTTGTCTTGAGTGAAATACAGTTGGGTTGCAATGATGACTACCTTAGGACACCTTTGGAATTCAGCATGAAAACAGCTATAATAATCTGAGCAACCTGCAGTGTTTTTGGGAACGGGTGCGATCTCTAAAGTCCAGTTGCAGAGCTGTAAATGTGCTTTTTTTTTTTTTTTTGCAACTCAGGCCAAGCAGCATAACTGGACTCAGGGACGGTGGCCTAAGAAAAGTGCAGAGTTCCTCCTCCACATGCTGAAGAATGCAGAGAGCAACGCTGAACTGAAGGTACAGTACTTGATTAAACACAGAGCCATGGCATAGTTTTCCTAAACTGGGTTTTAACAACTTCCAAATATTGACTTTTTAATGTAGCTGATCACGTCTGGTTATTCTGCATTATGCTTCCATAGCTGGGTCACTAAATGCACATCTACTGTTGCTGTTGTTGAATCAAACCAAGGAGATGGATGTGGCCAGATTTGCACAGTGCACATCACTGATTGGTCAAATCCATTGATTGTGGAATCAGTGACTGCCAAAGTGCTTTCGATCAGTTAGTATGGATCATTTTGCATTAGTTCAAATCGGTGACTATTTGCTTGCTTCCACGTTGTAGCTGAACCAAAAAGTGTACCCAAAAAAAAAAAAAATTGTCAGGGGTACATGTACAGCTGTATGCAGGCCTCAACATTTAACTTTTGACGCCCTGCAGGGTAAATGGCCTCAATTTTGCCCTAAAATTTTGTGGTATTTCGGCAAGTTTAAGTACACAGTTCAAGGCAGTACGGAGATGTTTTCTAAGGGTGTAAGGGTAGTATCTCACTGGGCTGCGACTAGTTGGAGACACAACAATTGCGATAAAATATGCAAATTTTCACTTGGAATCACACAATTGATATTCACATTTTATCGCAATTGTCTCCAACTAGTTGCACAGCCCAGTGAGATACACTCACACTTCCTGTCTCACAGAATCTGACATGAGAAGGGTTCATGACAGCTTTGCGACACATTTGCGGAAACTTTGTTGCACGAGTTTTTTGAACATGTTCAAAATTTCAGCGACGAAGGAGCGACACTTTGCAACCTGTGTGAGGAAATTGAGAAGCCCTGCGAATGTTTTAAGACACTTTTTTTTTTTTTTTTGGAAACACTCTCGTGAATGATGTTCGCAATTTGTCGCAGCCCAGTAAGGTACTGGCTTAATAGTTACTTAGACAAGAAGGTTTTTTTTTTTTTTTTGGAAACCCACATTTTTAAAGACGTTTATTTCTGCAACAATACAAGACAAACCCTGAAAATACGAAACATGAATCAGTCATATATGTAAGATTTATGTACGCTACTAGTGCATAATGTGTTTTTATAGAGTTTAGGGGACACAACGTGTTTTGTTTTGCCGATTAACAATGACTGGCTAGCAATGTTGCAAAGATGAATTATAAAACTAAACATTATAAAACAGGAGTCTGTACTGCAGCACTGTCTTATCGTTCAGTTTTCTATTGCATTTAGGAGGAAATTAAACAACCTTTATAGTGTGCTTTACTATTTGAGAGACACAAGCACATCTTTCCATTCATTAAATGTACTTACCACTAGCTTTTTTTTTTTTTTAATAAACACATACATGTGGACGTCCTAAAGTCAATCCGGGAAAACGTAGAGGGCACCGGTGACCAGTCGTAGTGATAAAAAACACAAGTGCGCCTGAAGCCAGCCAATCAGAATCGCTGTTATAAATCAGGGAAGGAAAAAACAATGGCGATCACGGGAGGCGAGGATGCTGGTTAATACATCTTGTTTTTTTGTAATGTATTCACTCAAATAATTTGTTTAAAGAAGCCGACCATAGGTGTGCCCAAACGGGCCTAACTCACTAAAATGTTCTGCCCGAGTGTCTTATTCGGGCAATGCCTCGTGTTGAAGCTTGTGTACGCGTAAACCTTATTGGTCAGACTGAGATGGAAAACGTTAGACAGACCAGGGCTCCATTCAGATTAGTTCTACGTTGTATTTCTAAGTGTCCTCAGATTCTCTCAAAGCTTTTTTGCAGATTATCTATTCAATACCGTATTCTCATTGTTGATATTTAGCTCACTTATGAAGCACACAAAATCCATTGGCTACTAGGTACTCTATGAAGTGAGTGTGTAAAGTTGCACCAGTCAACTAGACAATAGATCATCCTGACAGGCGCTGGCTGGTAATCAGCTTAAACTTTGCAGATTTTATGAGCTAATTTTGTCCATGTGTTCTAACGGTTTCCATCCACGTTTGTGTCCCCTGGCCCTCCACCGCAGCGCGTGTGCGCGCTCGCTCCCTTCTCCCCAATATTACATGAAGGTACACGTGAGGGGAAAACCGTCAGTTTGAAGATTGTGATCAGTTTATACTGTATTGGAGGATGTGAAATTTTGCAGTTTGTATGCTGTGAGCAAAAAATTAGTCATGGAGGAACTAATACAATCTTTTGGAAAGATCATTTTAATTCTACCATTGAATCAATACCCAGATTATTATTGTTTTTTTTTTTTTTAAGGTTTTTTTTTTTAATAAATTGTCGACATGACGAAACTGGCACAGTACCTGAAACTGATGTTGCCTCTAACATTAACTAAGTAATGCTGCTGCTGCATGCCAACCATTAAAGAGCAATTTTAAAAATATTCTCTCTATTATTAAACCCACATCGCAATCGGCCAGAGTTTATATCGGCACATCAGGCTTGAGCAAAAACCATAATTGTGATCTACATAAAACGCAGTGATTCTTTTGTACCTGGCTTTATACATGCAGAATAGAACAAGGTTTTTTTTGGTTGTATTTTAACATTTATGCCATGTTAAAGTATTGGCACTCTTCACTTCATGTAGCTCACCATGAAAAACCACACTTGCTGTTTTTGTTTGTAATTCACAAAGAGAAATCAAGTGTGCAAACTTTGAAGAGGATGGCTGTTTTTCTCAGTTCTTTTTATGAAGTATTTTGCGTCACTATTTCTTAGAACCATGAGAAGCGCCCGCCCCCCCCTTTCATAGGACAGTGACTCTACCAAAATACTTGGTGCTCTGGGTGCAGTTTAGGAACTGCACCAGGCTGTACTGCACTGTACAATGGCAAAATGTAACCTGGGTTTTTAAGATGAAGACTTAAAGCTGACTCTATGGTCTCCTTCCCCAGGGTTTGGATGTGGACTCTCTGGTGATTGAGCATATCCAGGTGAACAAGGCCCCTAAGATGCGCAGGCGTACCTACCGTGCCCACGGACGCATCAACCCCTACATGAGCTCCCCCTGCCACATTGAGATGATCCTCACTGAGAAGGAGCAGATTGTCCCCAAACCAGAAGAGGAGGTCGCTCAAAAGAAAAAGGTAACTTTTCATATGTTTTATCTCTTCTTTTATGTGATAGGCTGCAGTGATGACGACTTAGGACACCTTTTGGATGAATACTGAAAAGAATTGCATTGTCCTGAGCAGCCTGCTGCCATAGCTGTACGCGCATGCTAACTTGCCTTTAGCATAAAGGTGCTACTGGTGCTCACTTTTTGGTAACGATGAATTAATTCCTCTTTTACATTGTAGGTTTCCCAGAAGAAGCTGAAGAAGCAGAAACTCATGGCTCGGGAGTAAATGTAAATAAATTCCAACATTTGAACTACAGTGGTCTGATGTGTGTTTATTGCTGAATTTTGATCACGTATTTTCATATAATTTAGGGTTTGACACAACACGTTTTCCAGATGGCATTGCCGTTTTATACATGGTTTAACTTTTTTGACATGAGCATCTGGTATAAATGTGCCGTCTCTTAATTAGGTGAACTAATGCAAATAAAGCCCTTGCTTTAAATGAACCATATGAGAAACCAAAAGTGGAGAATATTGATTAGGCTCCAATCACCATTTAAGCGTGCGGTCTAGCTGAAAGTGCTGTACAGTTAAGGATAATTCGGTGTGTAATCATGTATATGCACATTATACATTTAGTACAGTAACATAGCACTGACAGTTGCCTAATTGTGGACAAAAGGACAGTCATGGAGAGAAAGTTGTAGCTTCATCTTGAAGCTGAATTGCTTTTCCCGTTAGCACAGTGTGGTGTCTTTCTGCTTAATTAGACCCTGATAGATAACAGACGAGATTTAGATGCATTTCCCCCTTTTTTGGGGGGGGGGGGGCGACTCATTTCAGGAAGCAACAAATGGTGTGATGAAGCCAAATATTTGTAGAGGTGCCTGCAATCTAAGAGGTTCTGTGTTGGTTTTCTTTCTTTTCTTTGTGTTGTAGTGCCAGTTAATTTAACATCACACACCAAATATGGCAACTACATTATCTTGCAAAAGTATTCATCCCCTTTGCGTTTGTCCTGTTTTGTTGCATTAGAAGCTGGAATTAAATTCGATTTTGTGGGGGTTGCACCATTTGATTTACACAACACGCCTACAACTTTAAAGGTGCAAATTATGTGACAAGCAATAAGGGGGGGACAAATCTAGTGTGCATAGGTATTCACCCCCCCCAAAGTCTCTACTTTTTATAGAGCCACCTTTTGCTGCAATTACAGCTGCAAGTCTCTTGGGGTATGTCTCTATTAGCTTAGCACATCTAGCCACTGGGATTTTTACTCATTCCTCAAGGCAAAACTGCTCTGACTCCATGTTAGCTGAGTTGCGTTGGTGTACAACAATCTTCAAGTTATGCCACAGATTCTCAACTGGATTGAGGTCTGGGCCTTGATTAGGCCATTCCAAGATATTTAAATGTTTCCTTTTAAACCACTCCAGTGAACTTTTGTCCCAGTCTCGAACCTCTGGCCAACTCGAACAGGATTTCCTCCAGAATTGCTCTGTATTTAGTGCCATCCAGCTTTCCTGTCCCTGCAGATGAAAAACATCCCCACGACATTATGATGCTGCTGCCACCACCACCACCATGCTTCACTGTAGGGATGGTGTTCTCAGGATGATGGGAAGTGTTGGCTTTGTGCCATACAGGGTGTTTCCCATGATTGCCCAAAAGTTGAATTTTGGTCTCATCTGCCCAGAGAAACTTCTTCCCTGTGTTTGGGGAGTCTGCCACATGTTGCTGGGCAAAATCATATTTATTCTCTTCATTAAGCGATGGCTTTTTTTGGTCACTCTTGCATAAAACCCTGCTCCATGGACTGTATGGTTTAAAGTGGTCCTATGGACAGATACTCCCATATCCACAGTGGAGATTTGCAGCTGCTTCAGTGTTCTCTTTGGTGTCTTTGTTCTATGTCTGATTTATGCTCTCCTTGCCTAGTCTGTGGGTTTTGGTGGGTGGCCTTCTCTTTTCAGGTTTGTAGTAGTGCCATATTCTTCCCATTTTGCTATAATGGATTTAGTGGTGCTCCCTGGGATATTCAGTTTGGGATGTATCCATTTTACACACACACAGTGGTGCTTGAAACTTTGCAAACCTTTTAGAATTTTCTAGATTTCTGCACAAATATGACCTGAAACAGATTTTCACACAAGTCCTAAAAGTAGATAAAGAGAACCCACTTAAATGAGACAAAATTATTATACTTGGTCATTTATTGAGGAGAAATTATCGAAGATACTTATCTGTGAGTGGCAAAAGTATGTGAACCTTTTGCTTTCAGTATCTAGTGTGACCCCTTTGTGCAGCAATAACTGCAACTAAACATTTCTGGTAATTGTTGGATCAGTCCTGCACACCAGCTTGGAGGAATTTTAGCTCATTCCTCCGTACAGAACAGCTTCAACTCTGGGATGTTGGTGGGTTTCCTCACATGAACTGCTCGTTTCCAGTCTTTCCACAACATTTCGCTTGGATTAAGGTCAGGACTTTGACTTGGCCATTCCAAAACATTAACTTTTTTTCTTCTTTAACCATTATTTGGTAGAACGACTTGTGTGCTTAGGGTCATTGTCTTGCTGCATGACCCACCTTCCCTTGAGATTCAGTTCATGGAAAGATGTCCTGATATCTTCCTTTAGAATTCGCTGGTATAATTCAGAATTCATTGTTCCATCAATGATGGCAAGCTGTCCTGGCCCAGATGCAG
>JAPFFA010000004.1:33075083-33085135 GCA_026153275.1 Sciades herzbergii | reverse complement strand
TGCATGTCTTTGGACTGTGGGGGAAACCGGAGCACCCGGAAGAAACCCACACAGACACGGGGAGAACATGCAAACTCTGCACAGAATGGCCCTCGCCGGCCACGGTGCTCGAACCCGGACCTTCTTGCTGTGAGGCGACAGCACTAACCACTACACGACCGTGCCGCCCGCATCTCTAGATTAAAGCACAAAAATCTTGTTAAAAGAACCCAACAAGGAAGATGTGGTCTGGACTGGGCAGAGCCAAAAAAACTTTGGTCAAAACCATCTGCAAAAGAACAAAATAAGTTGGTAGTCATGCACGTGACAATAATGGAATAAGACAAGTTCTTGGTAAAGTCTGTCAGCCAGTGCCACCAAGGCCAGTGGACATAGTGGGAGGGCATTTTCCCAAGGTTAATGGGATAGAGTTAAGATCCTTGGAAGGCCTGTGGAAGATCTCTCAAAAAAGATTTAGGTTTTTTTTAATCAGACCCTGGTGCAAGGTGAGGCATTGGGGAAAGCACAAGCAGTGAAAGTTTTATGTGTGCACAGGGATGTTCACAATTATTCTTTAGTGTTTGTCCATATTCTATTCTGGGGCCAAATGCATAGAATACAGGCAGTGGTTAGTCCTCATCTCACCCACTCGTTGATTTTGGGGACTGATTGGCCAGGGTTTAAAAAAACTGATGGAACATTTAACATGTAGTGGGTCCTGCACTAGCATGTCACAGGAAGATCCTGGTGTGGTGTTGACCAGAGAAGCTGTCACAGAGTCATCTACGTCAGCACCGCGTCAGAGTGACATGAGGAGTGAGGAGCAGTCTGCTCCTCCTCCCTGTCTCGGGGATTCCCTTGAGGATTTCCCATTAGAGCAGTCATGAGACGAGACTCTGCGGCATGCATTTGACCAAGTGACAGTAATTGATGGTCAAACTCTTCAGCCAAGCATGACACCGGCCTTCCCTTCTTTCACTATTATTAAAGATAGGTTGTACCGAGTGACGCAGGACACTCAAACTGGTGAACAAATAACCCAATTATTAATGCCAAAGAGCCGTAGGGAAATCGTATTCCATGCAGCTCACTTTAATCCCATGGCCGGACACTTGGGATAGGATGAAACACTAGCCTGAATAATGGCCTGGTTCTATTGGCCAGGGATTTGCGGGGATGTCCATCAGTGGTGTGCAGCATGCCGCAAATGCCAACTAGTAAATCCCGCGGCCACTCCAAAAGCACCTTTGCGCCCTCTCCCTTTAATCAAAACCCTGTTTGAGCAAATTGGGATGGATCTCATGGGGCCATTAGATTGGTCAGCATGTGGATATCACTTTATTTTATTTCTGGTGGACTATGCAACACGATATCTGGAAGCGGTGCCTCTCCGCAAT
The DNA here is from genome assembly GCA_026153275.1 of Sciades herzbergii. Classification (NCBI taxonomy): domain Eukaryota; kingdom Metazoa; phylum Chordata; class Actinopteri; order Siluriformes; family Ariidae; genus Sciades; species Sciades herzbergii. The sequence continues at coordinate 33,083,759 of JAPFFA010000004.1, read as the reverse complement.
ATCTCAGCATGCAGTATTGCGGAAGCACTCTTCCATATTATCTCCTGGGTCGGGGTTCCAAAAGAAATCCTGACAGACCAAGGCACTACACTTACAGTATATCACACACAGTGTGTGAACTGTATGGGTTACTGGGAATTAAGTCTATCCGCTCCAGCATCTATCACCCACAAACGGATGGCTTAGTGAAACAGTTTAATTGGACACTCAAAAACATAATTCGGAAATTTGTAAAAAAGGATGCACATAACTGGGATAAGTGGCTTGAGCCCCTGTTATTTGCAGTACGAGAGGTCCTGCAAGCCTCCACGGGGTTTTATCCATTTGAATTATTATATGGGTGTAAGCCGCATGGCATTTTGGATGTGCTACAAGAAAATTGGGAGGAGGGACCTTCGCCTAGCAAAAATGAAATTCAGTACATTCTTGACTTGTGTGCAAAACTCCACACCCTCATGCACTTAACCCAGGAGAATTTGTGGCAGGCACAAGAACGTCAAATCGGGCTGTACGACAGGGGCACACACCTTAGGGAGTTCATGCTGGGAGACAAAGTACTCGTATTATTGCCCATATTGAGTTTTAAATTAATCAACAAGTAGCAAGGGCCCTTTGAGGTCACACAGCGAGTTGGGGATGTCAACTATGAGGTGAGGCGAATGGATGGGGTGGGGCATTGCAAATCTACCACTTTAACCTTGTAAAATGCTGGAATGAGGGGGTCCCCATGGCACTGGCATTGGTAGTTCCAGAGAAGGCGGAGCTGGGGCTGGAGGTAAAAAAGGTAACATCTCAAAACACCCTGGTCCCTTGTGGAGACCACCTCTCACCGACCCAACTTATGGAGGTAGCCAAGTTGCAGGAGGAATTTTCCGATGTGTTCTCGCCCCTACCCAGCCGCACCCACCTTATAGAACACCACATTGAGATGCCCCCGGGGTTAGTGGTGCGTAGCCGCCCTTACCACCTGCCCGAATACTAAAAAAGGTGGTTCAGGACAAACTCAAGGCCATGCTTGAGATAAGCATAATCGAGGAGTCCCTCAGTGACTGAAGCAGCCCAGTGGTCCTGGTTCCCAAGACCAACGGGTCAGTTCGGTTCTGTGTGGACTATAGAAAGGTCAACGTGGTGTCTAAATTTGATGCATACCCAATGGCTCACATTGATGAGTTGCTTGATCAGTTAGGCACTGCTTGCTTTTATTCCACACTGGATTTAACGAAGGGATATTGGCAGATTCCCTTGACTCCTCTATCCTGAGAAAAAAAACTGCCTTTTCTACACCATTTGGGTTACACCAATTTGTCATGCTTCTTTTTGGGTTGTTTGGGGCTCCTGCTATGTTCCAGTGGCTCATGGACAAGATCCTCTGCCTTCACGCCGCCTACGCTGCCGCCTACCATGATGATATCATTATCTATAGCCATGATTGTCCACAGCACCTGGAACATCTGAGGGTCATTCAAAAGTCGCTGAGGCGTGCGGGTCTCACAGCTAACCCAAAAAAGTGTGCAATTGGGTGGGTGGAAGTATGGTATCTGGAGTTCCACTTAGGTCATGGGCAGGTGCGTCCCCAAATTAACAAGACTGCAGTGACTGCGGCCTGCCCAAGGCCCAAGACCAAAAAGGGGGTGAGACATTTCCTGGGGCTGACTGGCTATTATCGTAGGTTTATATCTAATTATTCAGGTGTCACCAGCCCGTTAACCGATCTCACTAAAAAGGGGGCTCCAGATCCGGTCCAGTGGACAGAGCAGTGCCAATAAGCATTCTCTAAGGTAAAAGCTGCACTGTGTGGGGGGCCATTTTTGCACTCCCCTGACTTCTCTCTCCCCTTTATTTTACAGACTGATGCATCAGACAGAGGGCTGGGGGCCGTTTTGTCCCAGAAGGTGGAGAGCGAGGAGTGCCCCATGCTGTACATCAGCTGTAAACTGTCAATGCATAAAATCAAGTACAGCGCCATTGAAAAAGATTGTCTTGCCATCAAGTGGGCAGTCCTCATTCTCCAGTACTACCTTCTGGGGCACCCTTTCACCCTCTGTTCAGACCACACGCCCATCCAGTAGCTCCACCGCATGAAGGATGCCAATGCATGGATCACCCATTGGTATCTCGCCTTCCAGCCATTTAAGTTCGAGGTGATCCACAGGCCAGGGGCACAGACGGTGGCAGCGGCCCTCCTGTCCCATCGGGAGAGGGGGGGTCTGCTTCAGGCCGGATGGCTCCCCAACCTGAGTCGGGTGGTGGGGGTATGTGGCAATGGGGGCATGGCCAAGCGGCAGTTTGTGAATGGAGAGCAGGGTTGGGGAAGGTAAGTGGCTAAGTCATTACACCTGGTATCAGTTAATGTGGGTGTGGGTGTGTGTGTTTGTTGCAGGGATGGAGCATAAAAGGAGGGGGGGAGCAGAGAAGAGTCTCTCCCCACCCAGAACACGTGTGTATGTGTTAGCAGCACATGAGTAAAGCTGAAAAGCTAAAAGAAAAAATAAAGTTTGCAAGAACTTCAGTTCCCGCCTGCTATGCTTCTGTACTCCACCCACGTCAGGGATTTACCATAGTGACATATATGACACCCTTCCTAGCCCAGCTATTCTGGCACAATGGTTTGGCTCAGAAGAGAACTGTGTCTTGAGTGAAATGACCCAGGTAAATCACCACCACATCATGTGTGGCTGCAACACCACCTTAGGCCAGGGTGGTTACAGGTGGTGGCATGACCAGGTGCTAAGGAAGTTGACAGATCTCACAGAGAGTCTTGGCAAATGAGAAGACTCAATGTCACCAGAAGCAACTTGTCCATTTCGCAATAGCCGGACAATTGGTGCAGAACTGCCCCACACAGGTCAGAACATCAGTCTTGGCCCCAGGAAATGACTGGTCAATAAGAGCAGACTTCAATAAACAGCTAAGGTTTCCCACTAGCATCATTATTACCATACTCAGACCTGATATCATCCTGTGGTTGGCAATCAAGAAGCGTGTCTTGATAGTTGAGCTGACAGTTTCCTAGGGAGAAGGCATTCAGGAAGCATACGAAAGGAAGAAGTTGTGGTATACTGAGCTAGTGGCAGAATGCCAAGAGAAAAGCTGAAGAGCAACAACTGATCCAGTAAAAGTTGACTGCTGTGGTTTTGAGTGGCTCTCAAGCAAATGCTTCCTGAGAGGCATTGGCTTTACTTCAGTGAAAGTCCAAAAAGTCCAAAAAGATCTCTCCAAAGAAGGAATTTTTTGGCTATGGCTGTGAAGTGACAAGTTCTGGGGAACCCAGAAGCCACTACGGGAACCACTTGTACTGGTGTCAGGCATGAATGCCTGTATGATTTTGGTTGTGTTTTGTAGAAAGTTTTGTGTCGAGTGAGAATTCCATACAGAACAAGCGGCACTGAGCATGCATTAATGGTGCCAATGGGGCTTGGTACAGTTTCAATTACTGGGGAGATTGGGGTGGGTTTCCTAAAAGCCTCTTAATTCTAAGAGCATCTTATGTAGAAGAGAGAGTGTTCATTGTGTTGTTCATTCTACCACTTAAGGATGATCTTTGTACTACGATGCTTTTGGGAAACTCTGCACAGTATAGTTCTGGGTTGCACTGGATATGTTTACAATGCTAAAGGAGAAGTGGCACAAATTAAAACTATGATTTTAGTATTTGAAGCAAGGCAGTGTGATTTTCTTCAGTGCAGGTAAATGAAGAAAGCCTCAGGAAGAAAATGAAAATTTTGTCTATAGCTGTGAAGAAAGACAAGAGCTGGGGGAACCAAGAAGCCACACAGTGGAATCACATGACAATCTAAAGCCAGCTGCAGGAAGTGGCAGAGGGATGTTCCTGACCACTGTCCCACCATCCTGGGATGTTCTGGGATTAAACGGGGTGAAACATCAGTGACAGCTTGCTCCCAGCACAAAACCTTGGTGGTCAGGCACCAGCAGAGGTGCAATAGGCAGAAATGCCTCAGAGATTTCAGCGTCAACCTGCCACTAAACTAAACAATCAAAAGAAATGAAATAAAAAATTAAGTGAAAAGAAGAATAAGATGCTATTTATATGAAATTCAAAGTTTGTAGGATTTTTTGTTGTTGTTTTGTCCTCAGCTGTACCATTTATGAAACTAAGAACCCTTAATTATCTAATAAACCCTTAAATAACTTTTTTTTTTTTCAAAAATACAAACTCCAAATGTTTGGTTAGTAATTGTATTTTCATTTTAATTCCTTGAACCTGTCAGTCATCTAACATTAAGCACTTGGTACTTAATACATGAAAAAGGTTCTACAGGCCTTATTTAAGGAATCATTGGATAATTAAGCCTTCTAAATTGGTTCTATGTGGAACTCTGTCTGACAGGGAAACACTCTGTTGTACAATTCTACATAGACCCATTCAAGATTCCTGCAGAGGGCCAGAGTGGTCATACTAATGTTGCAGGTCAAAATAACAAAAGAAAATGTCATATTGGTTTTAGTGTTTTTAACTTTAATAACCCTTTTGGGGGTACAGTATGGGAATGTCAATGGCTCTATTGCCACATTTACCAGGAATGAACCAAATTATAGCACCTGATTTTAGCAGCTTTCATTCTGAAATCATATATATATATTTTTCATGCAGCTCCCCATCTGATATCTTATTATGCACCAGATTCAATGCATTCATTCAACTGTACACCTACACCATCACACACTTGCTATATGAAATTGTTATCTAAGCATAAACATGGACAAAAGGACATGACATAGCTAAAAACAGTCAGAGTGCCATCATAAAGGTGAATCACTTTCTTTTTTCCTCAGCACTCAGTTGGTATGACTACGCCCGAGTGCCAGAATAAGGGTGTGTTTTAAAGTCTACATTGATTATATTTCTAATATATACTTATGCTTTACTTACATTACTAATATGAACCTATTATTAAACCATTTATGTACCAATTATATTCTTAGGAATACAGATTACTCAATGCTAAACTGATAGCTAAAAGCTTCTCTTATTCAGCAGCTATATTAGCCTTGTAGCACCGATGAAAAGTAAACTTTTGACACCAAACATATTATGAGAGGAACATAAGCATGATTTATATCCATATTTGAATTTATGTAACAGATGTATTTAAAATGAAATGCAATAACTATTTATGTAGCTGTAGCTGTTTTAAATAATTCACAACCTCTCTTCAGTCAGGTTCATTACATGCAGGACATGTCTCTAAAGAATGCTTAAACTGAAATCAGTCACAGTCCTGACACTTCGCTTCATTTTCACCTTTATTATCCTCTGAAAAAGAAAAAAGCATGTCCTCCTATGTGGACTTTGTGGTGATTAAAGAGCCGTGATATTGCGTGTATGAGATACGGACAGTGTAAATGTCCTGACTATTTGCTTTCTTTCAATAGAAAGTCTGGAGGAGGAGAGGTGCTGTAAGATTAATGGAGTCTTGGAAGCATTTTCAGTTTACAGCGATGTCAGGAGAGGAGGAGGATGGGGGGTGGGTGAGGGGGGCATCCTAGCAGCCTGGCCAAAGCAAAGAGACCATCTCATTAATATATGATTAATAGCAGCTGGCAGGTGATTAATTAGTGTTTGCAATGGTGAACATTTACCAGGCCTTCATGCTTTCCTCTGCAATGGAATGCCAATGCATGTGTTTCTTTATCCCAACACCCTCCTCGGCAACAAACTCTTCCCCCTGAAAATAGAGCACAACTTTGCATATTCTAGTCTTGTCCCATTTCATTCTCTCTCTGCCCACAAGAGCAAGCACAGGAATGAAAACCCTCAAACGTGATTGATTGCTTTTCCTTTTTATTTGCAAGTTGGAAGGAGTTTCAGTTCTTTTTTCCCCTCTGTGTTATTTTTTTCTGCTTGTTTTGTTGAGGTCTTGGGCTCATCACTGCAGGAATTTGTACTGTTCCTTCACCACAGTTGGATTGATTAGTGGAGATGTGTGTGTTTTTCTCACAGCACTCTTGTCCTGACATTGTCCCAGGCATATGCAATTCACAACACAACACAAAACACACCTGCCCAAATAAGAGGATAACAATTAGAACAAAGTACAAGACATGTTAGCAAACATTAGGAAGGAATAAACATTGGGGTACAAAACAATACCAAATTAACGTCCATTAAATTAACATTGCATTAAAAAATACGGTCCATAGGACCCCCTACTGCACTAAGCCCCTGTATCCTATATGAGGAACCCAGAGATGTGTTTTCTCCACTATTATTATCATCTTAACAAGCACTCTGTGTATTTTCATGATAATGAAAGGACATCTTTGGAACCCAACACACTAAATGTGTTACAGCTGTGGATTATGTTACGTCTGCTTCATGGGTGGTGTGGTGAAGACAGGTTCATGGTTACTGGCTTGATCCTCAGCTCAGATTACTGTCTGTGTAGAGATCTACATATTGTCTGTGTCCTTGTGGATCTCCTCACTCCTCCCAAAATGGGATATTTCTGAATCTTTGAAGGCCCTAGGCGACAAGCCTGCATTCTTACAGGCTCCCTGTTGACTCAGGCCTTATGCAACTGCTTATACCACTGATATATAGAAACAACCCTTAGTGTGTGAATGTTTACATGCGTGTGATGCACTGAGAACTTCCTGGGATAGACTTCAACTCCACTGCAACCCTGACCAGGATAAAGTGGTTACTAAAGATGAAGAAATAAATTAACACCTTATTCATATGAATCAATAGTATATAAACTTTTACACTAAATCCAATGCAGTGGGAGAGCAGAGCTTAATCTGAGCTTGTATTCTACACAACATTTAACTGACTTTAAGAACTTAAATCATTACACAAAATACATTTGATATGACAACAGTAAATGGTTTAATGCATTCACTTCAGTGAGCTGTTTGACATCGGCATTATATGGCTCCATCACTCGGAGACGCTACTCTCTCCGTCTGGCCATACGGACATTAATAGTTACTGTTTTGCACTGAAACCTCATACACAGATGGGCTTTGTGTTTTCGCAGTGCTAAGGACTTTCTTCTATTCCAGCCTTCTTCATAAAATGGCTGTGAAACACAGGACTCTGCTGAACAATAAAGACGATGGTGTAAATTACCCCATTTATTGCTGTACATTCCAAATTAGGACTTGCCGTTAATTGAGAAAACAATGTCAACGTGGCATCTGTTAGCTTTGGCCTACAAGACACATGCACATGCTAGTACTGTTTATTCTATACCAACTTTCCTCTTGAAAAAAACTGATATTGGCCTTTTGTAATGGGGCCAAAAAGTTAAAGCAGTAGTTATTTACCCTTACAGACAATGTCTATTTCACACACTTAAATCTTCATATAATGTCATGTCATGTTTTTTCAGAGGTCATTAAGAATTTACATTGTATGCAAATATAGTTTAGCAGCTAAGCAGCACTCATCTACTTAAAAATGGTGCAGCCCAAAACAAACAGCCTCTTTGGTTCATTCCTGCAGTAGGGCTGATTCAGAAGAAGCGCATAGAGGGGGACAACACATCAGGGTTTTGTTCAAATGAACTAAATTCTGTGTATTAAAAAGCACCCTCCACTGTGTCCTAATCCACATCACCACATCTGTGTGACATCACTGAAGAACTAGATGAGTTTTCAGGCATATATTTACACAAAAGATGTTCAGCCTGACTGACTCCATGTACAGAATTTGTGTTCATTTTCAGGACAATTTTTGTCTGATCTGTTCTATCAATTCTTGTGACACTATAATCATATAACACTTTCTATATGCTTTTAATGCCTATTCTACACATCCAATAGGCCCAAAGCAACCACTTCCCATGATGCAGTTCCTCATCTTCTGTCTTAAGTAGCTTGATGTGTCCACTACTTTCATCCCATCATGCTGAGAGAATGTCAACTGTAAGAAAAATACAAATTCATCAGAATATATGGCTTTTAATGTAAAAGCCCATCATCCTTTCTGTCAGTTTTATTGAGTTTGCAGAGCAGCATAATGCCTGTGGGGATCACAGGGTGAGCATGTGGCCACCTGGCCGAGATGCTTAGCTCCAGCATGCTTATGCAATAAAAAGCTTTTTCTGGGAATTTGTTAAAAAATGGGTGAGACTTTTTCATCATAGCCATAGAGAAAAGCAACTTTTCTTTAGATTATTTTGTTGCTGATAATCTCTTTAACTCCAGAGGTGAGTCACTATACCTGAACCTCTTCATTCAGGGCCATTGCAATCGCACTATAGCATCCACACTAATCCCATAATTCAAGAGGAGGACATTGATGTGCCATTGTTTCAGCATGGCAGGAAAAGCAAATTTAGAGCAGCAACATTTCATTTCAATAACCAACTTTTTCTGCTCAGAGTGCTACAGGCCTTGTGTGACGTCTACTACAGTTAACAATATTTAAAAATAAATTGTTGAACTTGTTTGCTATGTTTTCCAAAAAAAAATTCCATTTGTGTTTGTGATTACTGTTTGCAAAATTTTATACCACAACCTAGTTGAATTCAGGATTTGTCAGAAGGTGTTTATTAATTTTCTATAACAGCAGCTCTGAAAGTTAGCTGCAGTTTTAAATTAGTTATGATAGTTGCAGTTTTAAATTAATTATTGTAGCACTTTGTAGGAGGGGGAGGAGCACAGAAGGACGGCAGGCCAGAACTGAGTTCCAAAACTCTTTATTTTCAG
>JAPFFA010000004.1:32733433-32744614 GCA_026153275.1 Sciades herzbergii | reverse complement strand
CCATTTATCATTTTCATTTCACTTCACAATTATGTGCTGCTCTGTGTTGGTCTATCACATAAAATCTCAATAAAAAACTTAAGTTCGTGGTTGTAAGGTGGAAAAGTGTGGAAAAAGTTCAAGGGGTATGAATACTTTTGCAAGGCACTGTAATATGGATTACTACAGTTGTGGAATAGGGCTATTTACTGTTTGATCTCAAACACATTAAGAAGGCAAGAAATTGCACTAACTTTTGATGAGGCACACTTGTTAATTGAAAAACATTCCAGGTGACTACCTCATGAAGATGGTTAAGATAATGCCAATAGTGTGCATAGTGTCATCAAGGTGAATGGTGGCTGCTTTTTGAGATAAGAATCTAAAATATGAAACACGTTTGGGTTTTTTAAACACTTTTTTTTTTTGTTTACCACATTAATTCCATATATGTTCCATGTGTTATTTCATAGTTTTGATGTCTTCTGTATTATTCTATGAAGTAGAAAATAGTCAAAATGCAGAAAAACCTATAAATGAGTAGGTGTGTCCAAACTTTTGACTGGTATTGTACTTTGAGATATCCAACAATTAAGGAATGAACCATGAGAGGTGGTTGATTTTCTTATACCGGTATGTTATTCATTTTCTACTGTAGTAATTTGCCAACAATTACATATATATATTTTTTTTATTTGTTAATTTTGCGGCTGCACTATTATCAGAGCTCCTGTTATAGAAAATTAATCAACAACTTCTCACCTATCCAAAATTCAACAGTGCTGTGATACAAAAAAAATAATTAAAATAAGGAAGGTGATTTTTCCTCTCAGTTCTAGTTACAGAAAAGGTGCAGTCACTTTGTTTGCCCTAAACCTGAGCAAGAAGCAAGTATTGATCAAGCTACCGGCGCTCGTCTCCAACAGCACTGTCGAAGTGTTTGTGCTTCAGTCGGCTGAGCCAAGGGAAGAAGGGCTCCAATCCAGGTGAAGTTCCCAGCTCTCCAAAAACTGCACTGCTTCATATGAGCATTTATTTGCTGTAGTTAGCTAAATCAACATTGAGCAAATGCCTTGATTGACAGCTCACCCAGTTACCAAAAGACGTTGAAGTTATGTCTCAAAGTCTGTCCTATTCACAAGGTTCGCTTTTATTTACTAGCTTAGCTTTTACCCTTTTACTTAACTTTTGTACATTAGGTTAGTTTTCTTTTCTCAACTTAAATATTAGTGAGGGTGGAGCTTGTGCCAACTTCATCCAAGGTAAGCTCTGTTCTTTCGATTAGCTTTTAATTACTTTAACGTTTGCTAGCTGGGTTACTCAGACTTGAACATAAATGCATAGATTGGACAAAAACTATGTGGGAGATACAAGTGCCATCAGCTTTTAGATTAGTGGGGGTTGAGCTTGTGCAGATTTGCTCTAAAATATCTTTAATTACGTTTTCTTTATTCTTTTTATTCTCCAGACTTAGATTTTTGTGTCTTTTATTTGTTTGTTTATTTTATTCATTCTTCAGAACCAAAAGTGAAAGTATGGGACTTGCATTCTTTGGATTCCATTCCTTACATAATGTTCAAGTTTAAAAAAGACAGCATGTAGAACAAGTGCAGCAGAACGTGAGCTCACATTTATGCAGTCAGCATTTGCATTCATCCCACAGGTGTTCCGTGGGGTTGAGGTCAGGGCTCTGTGCAGCCACTCGAGTTCCACGTCAGCATTGGCAAACCACATCTTCATGGACCTCGCTTTGTATTCTGGGGCATTGTCATGCTGGAACATGTTTGAGGCTCTTATTTCAGTGAAAGTAAATTGTAATACTACAGCATACAAAGACATCCTATACAGTTGTGTGTATTTGTTGTGCATAAATGTTTTACAGGTTGAGACACTGTGCAAGATAAGAATTTGCCTTGGTTCTTGTTCTGTTTGGATTAAACCATTTTTATCCCCCACCCAAATTTCGTTTAGAATAAACTAGGAATCATTGAATCACATCCTTTCTGGTACAGTGTGTCTACTGCAGTGTGTTTGGCGGGGGATATAGAAACAGGTTCCATCTGTCCGTCCATCCGGTCGTCCAGTCACGTTTTTTTTGTTTCCGGGCCATATATTTTAAAACTACTGAAGATGTCTTCATGAAACTTTGTATACATATCAAGCAACACGTGAACTGGTGCTTTTGCTATTTTGGATTTTTGAAAAAAAAAAAAAGTATTTTTCAGATTTTTACATAAATAGATTTTGACTTAGTTTCTAGGAGCAGTGTTCGTTTCTGGAGCACATTTCCGAAACTATTCATGATACGGATTTGAAATTTGGTATACATGTTAACAAGGTGATGTAGATGTGCCTTTTCATATTAAGAAATTTGAGAAATTTTAAAATTTTCATGTTTCCATGGAAACAATTTCAGACTTAGTCTCTCAGGTTAGTTTTAGGGGTAGGTTTTGTTTCTGGAGCAGAACTTGAAAAATATGAGTGGTATGGTCTTGAAAGTTGGTATGTGTTGATTAATGTGTATGTGCCTTTTAGATACTAAGAAATGTGAGAAATTTAAATTTTTAGCTCACCTGGACCAAAGGTCCGGTGAGCTTATGCCATGGGCTGCTGAGGTCAGTTTAAAGGGGTAGGGTCGGTTTCCTGCAGCAGAACATGAAAAATGTGACAATATATTGAAACTTGTATATAGGGCTGGGCATGTAGATGACTCTGTCTTGTTAATCTGCAGGTTTGTCAGGCTGAACGGTGATGTGCTGAAGATGGTGGATGAGAGGACTCTTCCGCCTCTTGAGGGAGCTGAACTTCCTCCTGGAGAACATATCAAACTTCCTGCACTGTCCTTTGCTTTCTACGTTCTGAAACAAGCCGCTGCTCCCGTGTGCTGAAGACATCAGGGTGATGATTTTATCCTGAATGTTGTTCAAGGGAGAGCTTTGACTATGAACATTGAGCTCTAAACATTTATTTATTATAAAACTTTAAGTGTTTACACGTTACATTTGAATCATTAGCTACTGATTTCTTAGCTACCCTATGTACAGCACTTTGGTCAGTGAAAACTATTTTAAATGTGCTTTATAAATTAAATTTACTTACTTACTTGCTGGCAGCTTCCATAAGTCAGCATCAGTGCATAAAACCAAGTTGGTTGTGGTCAAGAGCTTCAGTTAATGTTCACATCAAACATCAGAATGGAGGAAAAATGTGATCTCAGTGACTTTGACCATGGCATAGTTTTTGGTGCCAGAAGGACTGGTTTCTCCTCGGATTTTCATGCACAATAATCTCGAGTTTACTCAGACTGGTGCAAAAAAAAAAAACAAGCCTGAGCATGAGGGAGGTCAAAGGGGAATGACTAGACTGTTGGACAGCAAGGCTACAGTGACGGGAACTCTAACTCCGCTGACAGGAAGGCTACAGTGACTGATACAACCACTCTATGCAATTGTGAGCAGAAAAGCATTTCACAACACAACACTTCAAACCTTGAAGCAGATGGGCAACAACAGCAGAAGACCACATCAGAGTCCTGTCAGCCAAGAACAAGAATCTGAGGCAAAAGTGGGCAAAGGCTCTACAAAACCGGACAGATTGGAAAAAGACCAGGCAACGTTTAAACTTGAAGTTGATGTCTTCGACTTGAAGAAAACAATCTCTGCATCATTACATCACCAGCAGCAGCAGCCTGAAGTGTTGATAGAGAGCAGGTTGGGTCCATGGATTAATTCTGTTGATGCCAAATTCTTACTCTTTTACATTTCATGGCAGAATTCAAGGTTCATCAGACCAGGAAACGGGTGAATTTTACAGTCTTCAGCTGTCTATTTTCTGTGTGCTTCCATTATCAAATATGAGTCAATCATATATTTATAACTATACAACATACAGGTATGCCTTTCAGCAACAGTTTACTGGAGAAGGGTTGGGATGTGTCAAAGTTGCATATTCAAAGAATTATTTTTTGATACTAGTAAAAGTGATTGTGTAGGTGGCACGATGGTGTAGTGGTTAGTGCTGTCGCCTCACAGCAAGAAGGTTCTGGGTTTGAACCTCACGACCAAAGGGGGCCTTTCTGTGTGGAGTTTGCATGTTCACCCTATGCATGTGTGTGTGGATTGCCTCCGGGTGCTCTGGTTTCCCCCACAGTTCAAAGATTAGGTAAAATACCCAGCCACTGGGGTTGCACAAGCCAGTGCATACTTGGTGCCAGTCCCAAGCCCAGATAGATTGGGGACAGTTTTATCAGGAAGGGCATCCAGCATAAAACCTATGCCAAATCAAATATGCAGAACAGATCTGCTGTGGTGATCCTGAATGTACGGGAGCAGCTGAAAGAAGAGTAAACGTGATGGTGCTTCTTTGCTATTTTGTGCAATATTAATGACATTTTTGTGTTAATGTCAAAACCAGGCCATATGGAATGTTATTTTGAGGAAAGTTAATCAATTTAATTAAAACACTTAATTGCTATTAAATGTAATAGGTTAATTTTGTATTACCATTATGTTACCTCCACCAGCTTTATTGGAGGAGGTTATGTTTTCAGCTCCGTTTGTTTGTTTGTCTGTTTCCAACGTAACTCAAAGTAGTGAACAGATTTTGATGAAATTTGGTGAACAGTTTTAGTATTATTCTAGGTTCAAGTAATTTTGGTGTTATGTGGCTTGCCAGAGGTATGCACTCTGAGTGCTGTAGTAGTAGTATTGATGTCGTCGTCAACTTTGTTGGAGGAAGTTATGCTTTCGCCTCTGTTTGTTTGTCTTTTCCCAATGTAACGCAAAAATTAGTGAACAGCTTTTGATGAAAATTTGAGGAAAGGTTGGCCATGGGCCAATGAACAATTGATTTAGATTTTGATGCAAATCTGGATTTGTATGTAAACATAGTAAACATCTCAATATTCTAATATGTGGCTTGCTGGAGGTATGCACGCTACCAAGTGCCCTAGTAGTTGTTGTTGTTGTTGTTGAAAAGTAGTTTTAGAGAACATGCCTAAACAAACAGCATCATGTAGATATCAAATAGCACAAAGTTCTGAAAAATTATTGTTTGGTTATTAAAAATGTATATATATGTCAAACTTTGCACATCCTGCAGAGCATCACTACATCCATTATTTAAAATGGCACAACCACAAGAAGAGGCCATCCACCAAAAGTCAATGACCAAGTAAAGTGGGCATTATACAAATAAGCAACAAGGAGGCCTTGGGTAACTCTGAATCTGATGCTACCACCATCATGCTTCACAGAGATGATGGTATTCTCATGGTGATAAGCAGTGTTGGGTTTATGCCAAGGCCAAAAAGTTCAACTTTGGTCTTATCAGACCCAATGATATTTTTCCACATTTACAAAGCCTTCAACATTCCTTTTGCAAATTCCAACAAAGAGGATTTTAGCTAGATTTCTCTTTTCCATGAAGCCCAGGATTTTTTATTTTTTTTTGTCCAGGTTATTGTTATCCCATGTACAGCTTCTCCCATCTGAGCTGTTAAAGTCTCTCGCTCCTTCAGAGTTACTATTGGCCACTTAGTTGCTTCTCTGACCAATCCGTTCCTGACTTTTGGTGTATGGCTCTAGGCAGAATTTGTGGGATGTTAAAAGCCAGCCAACCCCCAATTTAGAAAGATTCACACCAATGGGCGTGAATACCTGTATTCACTGTTACCTTATTACCTGTATTTAACAATTAGATTTTTGGGGAAAAGTGAAATGATAATGTAAAGATTCAAAGGGTGAATAATTATGCAAAGAACCGTCTTTTGAAAATTGAAGCAGTAGAAAATCCATCCTTAGATTTTTGCTTTATAATGTGGTTGTAAAGAAGCAAAAGGGAATTAAAAATATATAAGCCATTCAGAAAAACACGACATTTTAAGTAGACCTTTTAAAGAGGCAAATGACATCAATTAAAGAGGCTAACAATATCCAATAACATCAAACGTATGCATGTTTTTGCTTCATGAGCATCATGAATTCCAGTTTTGGTGAATCTCATCTGAACTATTCATCCTCCTTGTTCAAGACTGTTCATAAAAAAACACATTTAAAATTTTTTTTATTTTAGAACAGATAAGCACACAGTTGACTTGTTAGCAGATGTTACATGGAGTAAACAGCAGGAGGAATAATGTGGATGGCGCTTCTTTACTCTTCCTGCTGCTCCCCATGTGTAATGACGTAACAGAGGGATTTGTAATCCAGATTTCCCGCTGTGTCGATGTTGGAGGACTGGAACATCTGACGCACCTTTCATTAAAGCACAACATGGGGTGTGTTTGTGTAGACATGACCCTGAAGCACAAGTATGTTACAAATATTACAGATGATCAGCATTGTGTCTTACCTCCTCTGCACTGAACTTGTCTGCCTGTGTCATGAGAATATGTTGTAACCTGGAAATGTAGGATAACATTGAAAAAACTGAAAAGATTGTGGCATAATAAATAACAATCATTGTGGAATGCTCAATTCTGAATCATCAGAATATGTTGATTCATCTGCTGTAATAGTAGTTCTGTAATGTTAACTTACTCAGCTGTGTGTATGTATCCCTTTCCTTCAGGATCGAACATCTTAAAAGCATTAAGTATGGTGTCTTCAGGGTCAGTACCTACATTCAGAGACGTATTAATTAAAAATCCTGTTTGTTTTTGGTGCTCTTAGTATAAAATAAATGCTCAAGTAACAGCTGAGGCTTGTTGGTTGTCTGAAATTTGCTTCCAATTTTCTGTGTCACTAAAAATCATGGACAGTAACACTTCAATTTGGTATAGCTCTGCTTTCTAGGCCAATGTCATGTCTACCAAAGTTTTAAGGCAGAATTGTAGCGGAAAGCAGGAAGTGACGTGGATGATAATGGTGATTAAATTTTGAATATTTAGGCATGTTAATAGAAATGTGTACTATACGTCTATAACTTGTTAGTTGCATTAGTCGTGTTGGATTCAAGACCACCTTAGTCGAGACCAAGATCATAGCCAATGGCGTCTGAGTCAAGATTGAGTATGACGGGGAGCAAGACCAAAACGAAACCACCAACAGCCAGGTCCATGTCAAGATCAAGACCAGATGCTCAGATGTATTAAGTTGCTGTTTGCAGTATCTTCCTAACCTGATATGAAAGTTCAATTGAATTAACTAAAATAAGCCATCTCCTTTGGTATTAACACTTTGTGCAAATAAGTACACAGGTCATACATAGGACATGTTAAGCATAGACCATTCTTCTAGCAAACGCTGCAGCGTAATTCTATTTTATATCTTTTTTTAAATATCTTTTTTTGGGGGAGGAGCATGAATGAGCTAAATGTTTGCTAACTATACAAAATATTTTTTTTAAGATTTGTAAATCAAAACACATCTTTTATTGTATTTATACAGCAAATAAATTAAAATGCATTAAAACTAGCATTTGTTTTGGCTCACACAACTTTCTGAGACCAAATACAGCTGTACATTATATGTACTTATGCTATATTATTTTGAACATAAGAAAATGAAATCTTAAAATTTATTTTTAAAAAATGTATAGGCATTACAAAGTACATGGTCGAATCTTCATAAAATCTCACCCGAGTTCATGACAAGACCCAAATGACTCATTTGTAGTCTCAAGCACAAGACACAACACTACACATTTGTATTATGGATTCAGTGCAAAAATAAAAGATACCTTGGCTAATCAGCTACAAGAGAAATCTGGACCATCTGTTTTTTGACCAAACTGTTAAGTTAATTATCCTGAGTCTAAGCTACTAGACTAAGCTCCATTACTTTGTGTTAAAATTACATAATCTTTTAAAGCCAAGAAGCCTTTATTTGTCACATGTACACTCAAGCACAGACTCAAGCGCACAGTGAAATTTAACCCATCTGGGTGGCACTGTCACCTCACAGCAAGAAGGTTCTGGGTTCGAGCCCAGTGGCCGACGGGGGCCTTTCTGTGTGGAGTTTGCATGTTCTTCCTGTGTCTGTGTGGGTTTCCTCCAGGTGCTTCGGTTTCCCCCCACAGTCCAAAGACACGCAGGTTAGGCTAATTGGTGGCTCTAAATTGATCGTAGGTGTGAATATGAGTGTGACTGGTTGTTTGTCTCTGTGTTAGCCCTGCAATAACCTGGTGACTTGTCCAGGGTGTACGCCGCCTCTCACCCATAGTCAGCTGGGATAGGCTCCAGCTTGCCTGCGATCCTGTAGAACAGGATAAGCAGCTACAGATGATGGATGGATGGATAAATTGACTGTAGGTATGAATGGTTGTTTGTCTCTAAATGTTAGCCCTTTGATGATCTGGCGACTTGTCTAGGGTGTACCCCACCTGTCGCCCATAGTCAGCTGGCATAGGTTCCAGCTTGCCTACGACCCTACCCAGGATAAGTGGTGATGGATGGATTTAACCCATCTGAAGCAGTGAACACACACATGCACACACACAGAGCAGTGGGCAGCTATGCTACAGCTGCCCCAAAATAAAACCTAGTATTAGATTGGCACAAGCCTAGCATGTAATTATAAACAGAGTGCATGTTCTTGCTGTGTTTTATATTAGTGTATAGTAGATATGGAGTATGTTTTACTTAATTACTGTCACATTAGTTGTGACTCACCATGAAGTTTTTCTCCAAACAGATTAAGAAACATTGTGAAATTGATTGGACCACTGGCTTCCTTAAGCATGTCTTCCAGTTCATTATCTTTAACATTCAGTTTACCTGTGGATTAAAAAGCATAAGAAAATTTAATGCGTATAAATTATTTAAACAATATTCAATTCATTAAGGAGGAAAAAAACACTAACCAAGAGATGCATATGTGTCTTTAAGGTCCTCCTTGTCAATGAAACCATCTCTGTTTTGATCAATAAGTGTAAAAGCCTGCACCAAAGAGAAATGGTCATCACTATTAGACAGTGTGATT
The DNA here is from genome assembly GCA_026153275.1 of Sciades herzbergii. NCBI lineage: Eukaryota > Metazoa > Chordata > Actinopteri > Siluriformes > Ariidae > Sciades > Sciades herzbergii. The sequence continues at coordinate 32,735,714 of JAPFFA010000004.1, read as the reverse complement.
AAATTATCAAACTTCTTTTTTAAGGAACCACTGTTCCAATACTGAGAATTGATATTGGCCTGAAATGCTGAAGTGTCCTCAGTATGATGCCTATTCCAAAATTCAGCAGTCATCTTTGTGTTGTGATGCTTTCAGGAAATTTGCTCAGGATCAATCTTGACTCATTGACTTAGGCATGTTTTTATTTATACACACTTTTAAACCACCCCTGCAATTATTAACATGAACAACCTTCAGTATTGGATCAGCATGATGAGTCATATGAGTCTATTAATTTAAATGAATCGTTCTGATTTGTTGATTGAATCATTTACTTGCACAAATGTGCTTCAGATTGTCCATCGCTCTTAAGCCTGTTTTACACTGTATAATTTCAACGGTCCTTTAAGCTTATTAATTGTCACAACGTACAAGATTCTGACAAAATTCTACAGAATGGCCAATAATGTGCTCTCCATGTCAGATCATACAATAATAATCCCCCAATGATAGATCTATGTTTAAAGAAAATTACTACGTTCTGCTCATATCATCAGTCGGTATGATCAGGGATTGTGCAGTAACGGGGATTGCATAAAATGGAAAACGCCTCTGGATTGTTGTAGCAATGTTATGCTTTAAGAAAAACAACAAATTTATCTTCATTTAAATCCCACAGGTTTCATTTACAATTTGCCATTGCCAATATTCTGTTTGTAGTTGTCTCATGAGTTTTGTAACATTCAATTCCACCCTCCTATTGGTGGTTTTTTGATGCACGTCGTAGCAGAGCTTAAATTTTAATTTAAAAACATTCTGATACTGTCAGACTTTTGTCATTGGCTAACTATGGTTGCAGTGGAACCAAATTAGCCAATAGCAAATTCCATTGAACTACCATTACAGATGTCTTAAACAGAACCATTACAAAATGAAGACTTAGTCAAATATGAAAATATGGGCATGGGGCATCCCTGAGTGGTTTCTATGGTGCTGATGGAAGTGAATTCATACCTCTTTAAATTCCTGGATCTGAGTCTGCTCGAACATGGAGAACACGTTGGAAGAGGCCCTTTGAGCACGTTTTGCACCGCCTTCCTTCTTCTTGGTCTTCCTGCTGGCCTGAAACGTAGTGATAATACTAAAACATTCAATGGCATGGGCAGAAACATCGTTTTAAACTATACAAATAATTCACAAAACCCATTTTACCATCTTCCTCCCACACTGATGCTGCTCTCCAAAAGATTGTGTCGAATCATGGTGGAAAATCCGAGCTTAAATATAGCAGCTGTTGGTGAGAGGGAGAGGCTCAGAATGTCTCATTAGAGACAGAAATGGTCCAGCAGGGCCAGCGTTCAGGCCAAAGGCCCATACATGGACACGTTGCTAGATGATGACTGAGTTCTCCAGAGGACAAATTAAATAATAAAGAGAACCTTCATAAAGTCTTTACATCCTTATTTTAAATCTGACTAGTGTTGCATCACTTACAGAAAAAACATATACATATCATCTTCACATACATATAAGGTCACTCATTTTTTAACATTATGTGTATAATATCTGATAGCATATGGAAATCATGTGAAAGGGCATTTGATTGTGTTATGCACTGAGATTGTACATGCGAATTCACATGTATAACACATCATGTAAAGAATTGGTGAAAAATAAAGCCAAAAAAAACCAAGTGACATGAAAATAAAACCTGTGCACTGTGTGCTTCAGGTGTACCCTGTCCTGTTTCCTGTGCATATAGGTCACATGTGGAAAAAAATTTAATAATTTAAAAAAATCATAAGTGAAAGTAAATGAATGACCTGGGAAAAGAAAATCATGTGAAAATAAATGAATACTGTATAAAAAAGTGAAAATTTATTATTTCAAAAATCACATGCTAAAAATCACAAATCACATTTGTTTTCAAATGAATCATTTAAAAATCACCTGTGAAAATAAATCAATAAAAGAATCGCATCATGTTGTCAAGCATAAACTCCTCTGTCTTAAAAGGTTTTCCATGTCAAAAAAAAAATTTAATTTACAACTTTACCTTAGACTGTTACAGAGTGCTAATACTGGAGACTCCTTCCACAAATCTTAAATAAATAACTATTTCCTTGCAGAAAACATCAGCATACCAGCGGTTATAAGTTTTATATTACAATATATTTTAAATAGCGGGCGGCACGGTGGTGTAGTGGTTAGCGCTGTCGCCTCACAGCAAGAAGGTCTGGGTTCGAGCCCTGTGGTCGGCGAGGGCCTTTCTGTGCGGAGTTTGCATGTTCTCCCCGTGTCC
>JAPFFA010000004.1:32046265-32058574 GCA_026153275.1 Sciades herzbergii | reverse complement strand
AGCAAAGGGTCATCTCACACCAAATATTGACTTTGTTTCATTTATTATGGCTTACTGCTGTTTATAGTATTTTTTTATGTTGAAACGTTTCATTTCATTATTTTTAAGCCATTTTTGGTCTACAGCATTTCTTTACATGTGCCTGATGAAGGAATTTATTTGGAATTTTAATGACCATGCAAACATCACGAAGATGATCCCATCTCTGTGATTTATTTACTTAACAGGCATATGTCCAGAAATCATATCCGATCCAATCTGAGTAGTACTTATCTATAAACACACAAAAGGATGCTATAGAGATTAAAAAAAAAGTCTTAGTGCCATCATTCTTCCTCAGCAAGCAGTTTGGTGTCAATCCACAAAAGCATCATATTCAGGTAGGGGGGGTGGCCTAAAGCTTGAAGGCAGAGATTGCACGTTCAAAGTGAGTTCATATTTAATTTGTAGATTTATATTTGGACTGCACATTTTATGTACAAATGGTGCTTCTGAGCAAAATGATGAGGCTTGTAATAGGCTTGCACAGTGCCAAACTAGTAGCTATAAGCTTCCTCTACTTGTTAGCTATGTTAATCTTGGTTGACGGCTGACTACACTTGGTGTAAAGTTGAACATTCTGTACATTCAGTTTTTTTGGGTGAACTGGTTCTAGCTTATCATTTAGCTATTCATGTTATAAAGCTTGTTCTTTCTGTAATGGCATTCAAACTAAAAAATGAAAAATGATAAAGAATGTGAGTCTGGATATTTATATGGTTAAACCAGAAAAGCTTAATCAGAAAAAAAATCTTCTTTATTCCGTCTTCTGTATTTCAGTCTCTCGCTGCAGAGGTATTTGAGCAAATATGACAAGAATGACAAAAAAGAACAGGGATATGGATATTGCCCAACAATGTAAAAAGGAAATGAAATAACAACAACCTGAAAGAGTCAGACATGAGTCAGACGCAATGTATTCTCAGTGACACGACAACTCTGGGTTCTCGTGCAGTGTGAGTGTTGTAATTCTGCCTTTCCTCCAGTCATCTTTGGGGCATTTAGGTGACTTTAATTGTCCTCATGACAATAAAACCAAGGTTTCAGGTGCTTTGAAGTTCAGAGAGGCCACAGCTCACATACAGCTCAAGTGAAGGTGTGTCATCATTTTTAAAAGGGAAGAACGGGATTGTTGGTGAGGACGGGGAAAGAAGGGGCAGTGAGTAAATGAGGGGAAAAGTTCCAGGTGTCTCTCATAAGGTTCACATGGCTAGAGGGTTCTGCAGGAAAAGTTCAAGAGAGAGAGAGAGAGAGAGAGAGAAACCTGGCTGCTCTGCACCGGGCAACTTGGGGCTCACAACTTAAAAGGGAGGGAGTCGTGTGGGAGGGGCTAAGAGAGAGAGAGAGAGAGAGAGAGAGAGAGAGAGAGCAAAAGACAGCAACTGGAGGAAAGAAGGCGAGACAGATAGGAGAAGAGCGGAAAAAAAATCTTTGACACACACACACCCACCCACCCACACACACACACACCCACGCGCGCACACACACACACAGCTTCAAAGCCAAGAACTTTTCATAGACTGCCTATTAGCTAAAGAGATTACATCTGGGGCCCGGCTCTGAATAAATAAGGTGAGAAGAGTGGCAGAGCTCAGTCACTTCAGAGGGAGAGATCCATCCCACTCCACCTCAGGACCCACAACTTCGGTAAAGAGCAGGACACACAGGAGGGACTCCTTACATAGAGAAGAGGAAAGGAGTGGAAGAGGCACGCTCTCATCTCTTTCACTGCTCACACAGACTCATTTGCAGAGGGATCAGGGATTACAAAAGTTTTGGATTCTTCCATCTTCTGTCAAGAACAGATCTGCAATTCCTGATTCAAATTCAATTTGAACATTTTTTTTTTCTCCAAAGGACATTTTTATTCTCCCTGATTTTTCAAAGGTTGACTGGAGCTCTTTGACGGGCACTGTAGGTCCGTCTCCAAGGGCAAGAGGGTGAGTGAACCGAGTTATGGATGTTGACACCTTCCTTTCGGCCGCGAAGGGAACCAGGTCCAGAGTAGGAATTGACATTTACGGCGGACACTTGGGGCTCTGCCCCCTGGCCTCTCCCCTTCTCCCAGGCAGCTCTCCAGCATGTACCTTTCTGTGAGGCTTTTCCCAGTCCTCCACCCTCCAGTACAATGTGCACATGGGAAGTGACTAAGAGTGCTGCAGCCTGGGTTCGTGTGTCCTACCTGTCCTCGCTGCTGCTCCTGCTCCTGCTTGCGTTCTCAGCTCTGCCTGTGGCGTGCCGCGATGCCAGCAGGGCCGCACGTACCTCCAGGGTGGCCAACAACTCATCCTCGACCGCGGTGGTGGTGGGCCGGCATGTCCGCAGCTACAGCCACCTCACAGGAGATGTGCGCCGCAGGAAGCTCTTCTCCTACCAGAAGTTTTTTCTCAGGATTGATAAGAATGGCAATGTCAATGGCACCAAGACCAAGGATGATCCGTTCAGTGAGTAGAATCTCTCCCTTCTTCTCATGCTTTCTCTTTTTACCCCATTCCCTTAACATGTGGGACCTATAGAGGCAAAATATTTCCCAGGATACAGCACAGTTTATTTCCTCACTGGCTTTGATATTTGTCCACAGATAATAAGAACCTTACCTGAGCTTGCAGTGGCACCAGTTACTGCATTGTCTGGAGGTTTAGCTTTGCGTGTAAAACAAACTTTTTTTTCCCTTCAGTTTTTTTTTTTTTCCTCAGCGTAGATTAATTCATAGCAGAATTTCTGGAACCAATTAGACATAACAAGGGACCCCCCTTTTTGCAGAAAAACTCATCAATTTAAATTTGTCACAAAACTGGCAGTATGTTTGTATTATTAAAACTTAGCACTCCAAAAGTTACTTGGAAGTAAAGTGGCTTGCATTTTAGTAATCTAATCTCATCTAATCTAACGATCAGATCATGTTATTTTAGTTTAAACCCCTGCTGGGTGTAAATGATGCTCTGTTCCTTTCCTGCTATCTTTAAGTTAAAATACTCCATTTTTCTCCATGTTAAGTTTATGCGTGGGCTTAAGCCCAGACTTCCGAATTACGGCCAAACACCTGGCGAGCACACCCCAAATCCATCCTGTACACTTTTCCATCGCTGCGCTGCATGTACATTGGTCCTAATAAAAAAAAGGCTTTGCCATATGGGGCCCATGTGCATCAGGTTTTTATTACAGATGGAGAACGCTGGAACCCTGTACCCTGTGAAACATGGCTGTGGGTAGTTCAATTAGCTGAGCCACCTCTTAAATGCATTGTGCTAAAGGGGCCCTGAATGAAGAGGTGAGGCGAGTCGAAACCCAATCAAGCGTTTATTCCATTAAGGTGATTTTTGATGGTGAAATGATAATAAAATTAACTAAATGACGCAATTTAGCTTTCTACCACCTATACAGGCTTCTCTTCATTAGATGCTCTGTGCCAAGTGCTTAATAGATGTGAATATAACACAGTTATAGTGAGCTTAAGGCACAAACCATGCTGGTAAATGTTCCAGCCAGATGCACGAGGGGTTTCAGTGTGGATCCGCATCTTGTCTCAGTTGCCGTCACAGCAGAAGTATGGAGACGGCCTCCGGGGAGGCAAGAAATTGTTTCTCCAAAACAGATTCAGACATTTAGCTCAGGATACTGTGGATGCTCATGAGGTAGTAGCAGTGCTCTCTGCAAAGCATAAATGTGTGGCTTTTGCGGTTTGTTTATTCTGTAATCAGAACCCATCGTTGCTGTCTGTAACAAGCCTGTAAAACCGACTTGCCTGGAAAGTTATGTCAAAATCAGTGTCCGTGCAAAAATGTTTTCCTTCACCCGAGAGCTAGTGAGATTTTTAGCTTCAGAGTTAGTGACATTTTTAAGCTTTCCCCTGCATGCTGCACTAATATTTCTTAATATGTACATCAGCATGGCGTAGTCCCATGTACACCGGAGCACATAAATCTACATCTGTATGGAGTGGTATCACATTAGTGATTACCTCAAGAGAGGTTACTATCCTGAGTGTTTGAAAACACTTGGCTAATTTAGTAATTGATCATCATTAGTTTGATTTGGTGTGACCTTGAAATTATATAATGTTAAGTGGGACACTGAGATCAGTTCTAAAGTCAGTGTCAGGATCAAATGGCCTTGGCACTAATTTCCTAAATAAACATGAACTCTGTTTAGGAATAGCTCATTTTGATTCTTTCCTTGAATAGAAGTATAAATCACAGTTCGAGATGTTGAATAGGAAACATACTTTTAGCATAATGTGCAATTAACACTTGTGCAGTATTGTCAAGAAGTCACAAGATATATAAATTAATGTTGCTATTGAGCAAGTGACGCGTGTGTCTATCTATCTATCTATATATATATCTCATGATTGCATTTAGAGAAACATTTACAGAAAGCCTAAGTGTGATGAAGCGTCCCTCTTTTCCAGACTGAGAGAGTCTCTTTGTCAGGACCAGCGCACTGAGCCAATCTTCAGCTGACTTTAGTTCTAAAGTCCCGCTCTCCACAAAAGAACTATGTGCAGCTTGTAATCCAATCCCAGTCATATTGTTTGATTTCCCCCTTTCAGAATCCATTTGCTCCGTATCACTTTGTCACATTGTTGTTTTGAAACATGTAATCTCCCACAAGACATTTTTTTAACATGGCCCCGATGCTGTTGCTGGTGCTGCTGGAAGTCCGAGCTGTCCTTGGCGTATTGAGTCCAGTGGAAAACAACAGTCTCACTGTGATGTTTTTTGGACTGAGAAAGCAAAATCAGCTAAACTTACTACCCAGGCTTTCTTCTCCCTTCTTCATCTTAGGGATAGCTCTCGGTTTGTTTTGTTCCGTTAGTAGCAAACCTGATCCAGAATTGAAACCGTGGAGCTCTGGGGAAAAAATTATACTTTTTAAGTCCAAATCCAGGCAGGAGGAAATGCTTAATGAGCCTCATTAGGCCTTGACATGTTTGACTGAGCATATTTAGCAGTTTAGGGTTCAACTACTGGTTGTGGGGTCCAGAGTGCAGGGGTCTATCCAATCATCATGTCAACCTGTAGGCTGGACATCAAACAGAGGTCAGTGTGGTGGTCATTTCCCCCTTTCCACCCCCCTCTGGTTGGTCCACGTAGAGCTGGTTGGATCTATTAGCGCTCAATGAAGAATCAAGATGGTGCCAGCTGCAAGAAGGTGCATTGAGACCAAAATTAACTGAATGGCCTGTGGCACTCTTGGACGGTTCAGAGGCATAACACCTCATCTGTCAGCTCATGTTTTTACTCTACACACATTTCTAACTTTGTAGACGGGGTTGTTAGCATAATGGGCATCCATTTGCAAGGCGTATAAGCCACTGCATTGCTAGTTTTGGAAATATATCAAGCGCAAGAGGTATTACCTTTTGCTTGTAGCTTGAGCTGTAAGCCATGTCGGTGCTGACTTGGCTTGAATGGAAGGCTGCTGTGATATTAAATGCATCATATGTAGTTAACAAGGTTTCTCAGCAGGGAGGATGTAAACTTGCTGTGCATTTCAGGTGCAGCTCTTTGACAATATGAGATTGTCGATCTGCAGCTAGTATATCTACAGGTTAGCCAATGGCGTACGAAGAGGAGATAGCACATGCTCTTAACGTATGCTATTCTTCATGATATCATTCTGCATGTGCATAGCTTTCAGTGAAATCTGTGTAATAAAAGTGACTTATGAGTTGTGGATGGATGTGCAAAAAAAAGTAAAAGTCAGTGCGTCCTTAAATTTTGTTTGACTTGAATGTCCATGTGGAGTTTCATAAATAACTTTTACTAGACAGTTTAAGAACACAAACAAAACCCCGAGCCCCAAAAACACACCATGTTAAAAGTTTGCCGAGTTTACTCATAATCACAGTATTATGATGGACGTCCTTCAAGAGGTGCAAATTAGCAGTGATGTTTCATAGATGATTTTTATCAATCCACTCTTTAAAAACAAAGTTTTACCCAAAACTCTTGTACTCCTTTACATGTTTAAAGCCTACAACTTATTATTCAGCAGCTACATATAAACCAGTGTGAATTGTTTACTGCATTACATGAGCAAGGAGTCTAAATGTGTATTAACTTCTTAAAAAGACACGTCAGTTGATAGCTTCTCAAAATACTTGAAACCATACCATATAAACATGCACTCACAACTCAATCAGAGCCGCTTCCTTCTATCTTCTCTCAGTTTAATGTCTTGTTTTTGCCCTATTGAAAGTTCACAGCAGAGGTATAGAAGACCAGATGTATGCCTAACCTTTGACCCCATAACTTAAAAGCAAATGGCTGTTTGTAGCATGGCTTGTGCTGGGGAGGAACAGCTCTGTCTCCCTCTCAGCGCTGTTTACTTTACACAACTGACCATTAGCCTGTGGACAGATGTGGAATTGCCAGATAAAGTTTTCCAAACTACTTATTCCGACTCCGATTATAATGTGCCACTTTTTCTGGTCATATATCGTTTTAGCAGAAGACGGAAAAGTCGAATGTGTTTCATTGTGCGGTTTACGTTGATTTAGAAGTTGTCTGAGACATTGAGGAGTCATATTTTACACCCACCCATTTCTTTCTCCAAATTATTTATCAATGCCAATCATAGAACCACAGATGGTTTTATGCTGTCAGGATGATTGAACATGTTATTCTTCTGTCATTAAGCGTAAATTGAACTGGATTGACATAAATCCAATTAGCCACGTCATGTTCTTTGGTCAGAATGAAGTGTCTTAATAACTACTGGTTACATAGTGGAAAGTTTAAAACGTCTTCTTTGTAGCTATGTCATAAGAATCAATTGATGCAACAAATTATAATAAATAAAAAAAAAACAGCTAAAGTACGACATTGTTTTGCTTAACAAGATTTATATAACAAGCAAGAAACATATGATTGCGACAAAGTGATACACAGAGGTGGTAAGACCTGAAGATTTACTCTTTTTTATTATTCAGACCTTCAAAGTAATTGTGACAAATCGTAGATTCACGACTGAGGTTTCTGTGCATTTTCCCTGGCTCAGGGAGCATGCTTTTTTGTGAGGTGCACCACACACCATTCTAGCTGTGAATGGAGTGAACTTTTCCCAGGCACGTCTTTACATCATCACCAGGGTGAATTCCTGTGCAGAGTGTGGTTGGACAGATGGTGGTGGTGGTGGTGGTGGAAGGAGGGGGGGAGGTATAATGGAAGCATCAAAGGTAACAAAGTAAGACCGGCGATGTGACCAGGGATAGCCAGCTCGGTTTTTAAAGAAGCAAGCAGGAATGCTGGCTAATTATACATTGTGTGAACAAAAGCCATGGAGTCCAGGCAGTGGGAGGGAGCTTATCCTAAGGCAACTGGTGGCTGGAGCAGAAGTCCTGGGTTTTATCTGTCACAGATCCTATACAGATCCTATATCCTGCTCACACTCAGACCCAAAGATTTAAAACGAGAGGCTGCTAATGCAACATGTTCCCACACGGGGATTGCACTAGTCTCCATCTGCACCGGTGCCTACTCTGACATTTAAGAGTCTGTGATGGGAGTCCATTTACTATCACTGAAGTGTGTGTGTGTGTGTGTGTGTGTGTGTGTGTGTGTGTGTGTGTGTTAGTTAATGCATATATACTGCACTAACTATACTGCATTTCATTGGCTTTGTACCTGTACTCTGCACAATGACAATAAAGTTGAATCTAATCTAATCTAATCTAATCTATGAACATCATGAAAGGTGGGTAAAGGGGTGGCAATTTCAGTACATGTAAATGGAGATAAAAATGATTTAAATATGATTATACCACAGTGCTGTTGAATTCTGGATTCTGATTGGTATTGAATTTGCTGATTAATTTGCTGTAACAGCAGCTCTGAAATTAGTGTAACTGCAAACTGCGGGTTTATATAAATGTGCTCATTCTAATGCATTATTATTTCTATAGTACGTAGCAGCTCATTCACAGGGACTTGTATGGGAGACACTCAGCATAAACAAATTTCAAGATATATGTGGAATCATTGACATGGTGAAGTTTTTGTAAGTAGATATTTCTTTAACCTTTAAGACAGAGGAATTTATATTTTTTGTTTTCACACACTGCATTTTTTTTTGCATTCGTTTCAAGAGAGAGAAAAAGAGAGGCTGGTGAGGGAATGGCTCATTATAGCTGCTGTAACTTAAGTGATAACAGGAAGTAACTTGTTTCACAGACGTTCTACAACATTAAATGTAAATGAATTAAAAGCATGTCATGACATTCTTTAATAAATAAAAAAAATAATAATTTATTGCTGTCATATAAGAGTCACAATAAAACACTGGGAAAAAGAATCCATTTCAAGGTGGTAACAGTAACTCTGCTTCCACACACCACCCCATCACTCAGTGATTTTCTATATGACTGATCAGTGTCAAGAAGTCAACAAAGCAGTGGTATAAGCTTTAATACTGTTTGCTTTAAAATGTGTCCATGAGGATTTGGCAATTGTGTGCTACTATACTGGGTGTGTTACAGGATTCTGGTCACTGATTTAGCCACTAAACATGCTTGTACAGAAGGAACAAGAACCTTTCATTGAAAAAAAAAAAGAAAGACTCCAACATTTTTCAAGTTTTAAACTTTAACAAGTTAGTAAAATATAACACATAGACATGCATTACATGCATATTACAATCTTCCAAAGAGAACAAGACATAGCAGATCTATGTGTGCCCAATGGACATAGCTTTGGTCTTTTTTTCTAAAGGAACCTCAAACCTTGTTATTGGTTTGTTTATCTGTCTCCATATGGCTGCTCTCAAAAGGAGACGGGCGAACAGGTTTATAGAAAAAGAATGACATGCACTTCATAAACATTATGTTTTCACTGGCTTAATGTGAGTCATCACGTAACGCAAATTGCTCCGGTTAACGAACACCTAAACCGTGCTAGAGTCAAATGCTGTGTCCCGATAAAATGATATGTTAAAATTTTGAAAACATATTATTTGATGTCAAAAAGACACTTCAACATGCAAACTTTACACAACTAGGGTTTGTGGTGTTGCTTTAAATGATGGAGTTTTCCAGCACATTGTGAAATTCTCAAATATGTTTCTTCAAGATCGCAAGTTCTTGGCAAAGACAGATATGTGAAGAAGTAAGTAATAATGAAAGACACATGAAGGCTGATGTTATGACCTTTCAACAGATTTCCACTCTTCAGATGATAAATTGTTTGATTGGAGGGAAATCCATATTGTGAATTTGGAGCAACGTGATGAATCATGGAGTTGTTAGAATTTAACAGGAAGACAGCTCTTTGAAATACACCCTTCCAGTTTTTAGATTTTTAGTGTTTTAGAAAAGTACAACTGAGAGGAGTGTAACTGCAAACCACATGCTTATATTAATACCCTTCGTCTTTTTAAATCATGCCAGTCTTTTTCAGTAAATGGGTTTTTAAAAAGTGTTGTTGTTTGACAAAGAAAGGGATGTAATTGTTGATATCGGTTTTCTGTAAGATGCTTATTTAATATGTAATAAGTCTCCAATGTCAGCGTTTTGTAATAGTCAGAGATAAAGCGTTTTGGTTTTCAGGACAGAGGAGTTTACATTTTGCAGTTTCTCACTAACATGCTAACAAGCTGTCTTATTAACTTCAAGAGAAAGAAAAGAAAGACTGGTGGGGGAACAACTCTTTATAGCGACTTTAACATACATTATAGCAGGAATTAATTTGTCTTATGGACCTTCCACAACATTGAATGTAAGTGGTATAAACCACTTTAGGAAGTGCTGTTATAGAAGTAGGATTACAGTAACTCCATTTCATCACACCACCCCATTATTGATTATTTTACTGTAACAGCATGACACCAAATAATTTCCCCTTACTTACTGCAGTAATTTATGTACTAAAAGTAAAGCTTAGAAATAGAAATGTTTCGTATCAGAAGTGATGCATTTACTATGCAATGAACCTTTTGCATTTGCATCAAGTTGTGAAAATTGCTACGTGGCATCAAGCCATAGTGCAGAATAAAGTATCTGACTGGACAGTAAATGCTTTAATGTGGCATAGTGGGTAGTGTTGCTACCTCACAGATCCAAGGTCTTGAGTTTGATCCTGAGCTCGGTTTCATGACTGTGTGTAGTTTTACACATTCTTCTCATGTTTTTGCGGGGGTGTGAATGTTTGTGTTCCTGGGACAGGCTCCGGATCCACTGTGACCATGACCAGGAAGAATTGGTTACAGAGAGTGAGTGAGTGAGTAATTGTTTTATCATTGGCCTTGTTTAATCATTTATCTTTGTAGCTACCAATTTTATTTATTTTTACAAATATGTTTTAAAAAATCCTAACTAGAAGGTCACTCAGTAGAGTGCATACCTCTGCCAAGCCACATATCAAATCAAAATCAAATCACTCGAACCTAGGATAATACTAAAACTGTACATCAAATTTCATCAAAATCCATTGACTATTTTTGGAGTTATGTTGGGAACAGGCAAAAAAAAATCCCGGCTCCACATACATATCTGGATTTGCATCTAAATCTAATCAATTTGTCCTTGGCCTATGGCCCACCTTTCCTCAGAATTTCCTCAAAATCCATTCACTACCTTTTGAGTTATATTGGGAACAAACAAATAAACAAACAGAAGTGAAAACATAACCTTCTCCAACAAAACTGGTAGAGGTAAATATTACGATACCTATCTGTTACAGTGAAAATGCCTTTTGCTAAGTCATATCTTTCAGCCTTAGAAAAAAGGAAAAAAATGGTTCTAGCTTCCTAAATGAACCTTTTTAACAGACACATCCTCTGATACATGTGCTCTGTATGAAAATTTTAAAAGAAACAACCCTGCAGAGTGTAATATTAGAAGGCTACAGGTTCCATTTGTTAAATATTGTCATTTTGTTTATACTGTGGTGAGGAATCTTGGGATTCGTCTGAATTATGGTCCACACACTGAAATAATAACACACTTTGTGCTCTCCTAAGTCCCCAAAGGAGGTTGGTAGACAAAGCACCAAATACAAGCTTGATTTATTTGTAACATACAAAGAAATCTCTTTTGGCTGCTACCTCAGTAAATGTTTTTCACATTATTCTCATTTATGGATAATGAATTGTACAATTGGTAGAACCATGGTTGGCTGTGAGAGCAGCACTGTTTAAACAGTATGCGAGGCCACATGGCCATGGGAGGGAGGTCATAACGAGAGTGGAGCAGGCGGATCAGCACTCAGCTCAAGGAGCCATGGGGGTCTGCAGTGGCCAGATCAAAGGTGCAGGCTGGTGTCATCAGAAGCCAATGTGGGGTCAGCAGCAACGAACACTTTTAATGGGGACCCTGTTTCCTTTATGGTCTGGGAACCAGGGGGCTAATTGATAAGACATGTCTGTCAGAGGAGCTGCAGTTCAGGCTTCCCAGGACAATTAAGCATTCTGACATGGATATATATACCCTGGCTTGTTCGGGGCTTTAAGAAGAAAAGAAGGAAAAAACGATAGACAGGCAGAAAGACAGAGAGAAAGACACAAAGAGAGAAAACAGACAAAAAAGCAAAAAGAAATAAATAAAGAACAAAAGAAGGAAAGACTGGTCATTGAATAGGTAAGTGCAAGTAACTCATTACACTTTGATGTCACCAGACTGTTGTATTTCTACTAAAAAAAAAAAGTTTTTCATTTTCACAAACTCAGTGACGAACACATTAGAACACTGGTGAGTCTGTGGGCCTGTTTTGCTTTCCTATGGGCCTCTGCACTCAGCTACAAAACACGAATAATTTTTTGTAATCATCCCAAGATGCGATAACGTGTGTTCTGTCACTTTGCCAAGCCAGCATAGACAGGCGTCGAGCATGAGGGTGGCCACCTACAGAGCATGAGGCAGGAGCCAGGTCTGCTTAAAACCTAAACCACACGGCACAAAGACAGATCAGGAAGTGGATCAGAACCGGACTGAAACCATCAATGCTCGTGAGCGTGCACGCGTTCTCTCTCTCACACACACACACACACACACGCACACACACACACACACACACACACACACACACGTGGCCAGGTAGCTGAACTTTACACAGCAAGCTTGTTAAAAGCTGTGATGCTTTCAAGCCATTGTAATCCAAGCCTGATGAGAGGCTTAAACCAAGGATAGCAGAGGGATTAAGTTGCACCATAAGAAACTTCTCACACTTTTTTCAACAGAATGACACCACCGGTTTAAGGCTTGTTAGAATACAAGACCAACACCTGATTATACAATATAATACAGTGTGTGTGTGTGTGTGTGTATATATATAT
>JAPFFA010000004.1:31888709-31899378 GCA_026153275.1 Sciades herzbergii | reverse complement strand
AATACTTATTTTACAGAGGAATTTACCAATTAATTCATTAAAAATCCTACAATGTGATTTCCTGGATTCTTTCCCCCCACTCTGTCTCTCATAGTTGAAGTGTACCTATAATGAAAATTACAGGCCTCTCTCATCTTTTCAAGTGGGAGAACTTGCACAATTGGTGGCTGACTAAATACTTTTTTTGCCCCACTGTACTTAACCCCTGACTGCTCCCCGGGCGCTGTAGTGTGGCTGCCTACTGCTCTGGGTGTGTGCGCGCACACGTGTTCACTGCTTCAGATGGGTTAAATGCAGAGGATGAATCTCACTGTGCTTGAAATGTGCATATGACCAAAAAAAAATAAAAAAAATTTCTTGTTCCTCTAACACATACCTATAAATAGTAAAACCAGGGAAACTGATAATTTCACAGTGGTCTCTTAATTTTTTCCAGACCTGTGTAGTCCTTCTTGTTACTAATTTGCATTTGTACTTCACACAGGAAGCAAGCGTGGACAAGCTGAAAATATCATCACCTAGTGACAGAAGAAGGGAGGAGAGAAGAAGAAAAAAAACAACTCTCTCTCTCTCGCACACACACAGAGAAAGAAAATAATAAATGGTGACACATTGCACATTTCCCCCCATGCTTATTCTACAGATGAACTGTAGATGCTGGCACCTCTACAAGCACAAGTCCATTATCCATACATCATTTCACATAACTCTGTATTACTTTAGAACTGAATCTTCTATAAAAGTGTCACTTGAAAGCGTGAACGTAGGGTTACTGTGAGGATATCAGACATCAAAGTGACAAGCAACCTTTGATTTGCAGTCTCGAGCGGTTCACAACATGAATAAATAATAGCAACGGAGTACATTGGCTTGGAACATGTATGTTATGTAAAAACGCAGCATCAACATCAGCTTGAAAGAGATGCTCGGAATTGGATCTGTGCACCCCAATAAACAGGCATCAGTAACAGACTTAAAAAGAGGATAGAAGCTTAATATGACAAGCGCGCACACAAAAGATGACTAGGTGCATGTTTAAAAGAAAAGGAAAACAGTAAAGTAAAGTATTAGTTGCTGCCCTGAAGGAAAAGGCTGAAGTAAGCAAGCCCTGATCCAGGACGTTAGTAAGAGGTGCAAAAAGAGCTACCAGCTCCGCCCAGGGAAACTGAAGTTATTTTTTAATTTGCTTTATTTCTTAATTAACATGTTATTCAATTACATTTTCGGTTTTATTAACCTTATATCGTGACTCGTATTGGCATGTTATATTACACTTACCGGCTTTTAGCCATGTTGAATGTAGTTCGTATGGAGACTTGTCCGTGTCCGCGCCGCCATTTTGAAAACCGTTTACACAGCAGCCACATCGCCAGATCATTCCAATTTAGATTCATTTCAAGATTTGCCAGCTTCATCAGTGATGGAGATTATTCCCTACGACTTCGAACCAACGTGGAGTAGAGAAGAGTTGGAAAGACGACGGGTATTTACGTCATTACTGTCGCACAATTAAAACGTGCCGGATCAGGCGGCTGGTGGGTTTTCAAAATAATAAATACATGTGTGTATTTTTGTGATAAATCCATATTATACTGAGCGCATTTCCCACATAATCCTCACTAAGGTTTCGGACAGCACTACAAAGTGGCGTCCCCGCTATATAGTGAGTAGGGAGCGATTTCGGACACGGGAAACTTCCAGCTTGATTATGTCAGCAGATGTTGCTCACTTTGATTTCCGCCCTACGACGTCTCGCACAGGTCGCAGCGAATTTTGTTTACAGCCATCGCTTTGACATATGGACTGATGTATTACGTAACATATTTCAAAACACTCAACTTGCTATAGCAGTGACAAAATAGCTGTCAGAAATGCGTTCCTATATTTTATAAAATGCGATAAATAGAATTTTGATGATAAAAAAAAAAAAATTGCCTTCAGTTCCCTTTTAATCCCTATTCACACCAAACACAATGTAATGCTAAAATGCCAGCAACGGTAGCAATTAGAAGAGGAGTAAAAATACTAATAGTAGAAATAGTAGTTGATATAAAATACATTTCTAAAATATATTTATACGTTATTAAATATATGCATGCAAGAAGGCACACAGGGACATGGATCTAGCTTCGCCCACAGTGCAGATTACTGATTGGTCAAACAATGGTGACGTTTCTGGCTGGAAAACCTTCATTAGTGCCTGTCAAGGTTTCCCTTGTTATCTAGTCTCCTTTTTCCTCTAGAGGTTTTAGGACAAAAGTCCCAATTTTATCATAAAACCAACATTTCGGATTATTAAGTATTGGCACCCTTTGGCCCACTCACCACCATTAAAACAGACTCCTTTGGATTCATGCTCGACAGATTTCACTGTTTTAAGGAACTTGATGATATGCAAATTTCAAGAAGTATTTTATTAATTGCTGCCATCATTAGTTACCATGGAGAAGAAGCTCCTCCTAGTTTCACAGATAAAATAAAGGGCTGAGAAAGCACATATAAAAAGCATGAGGGGGGGGGGAAAGACACACGTTCACAGAACAGGCCTGTAAGATGCATGGCAGCACTTCTTACCACACACATGATGTAGGACAGGATGGCTCCAGAGGAGCCGATCAGCGCGCCGACGACGGTGAGCAGGTTGTTGTTGAGCAGGAAGCCCTCGGCACACAGAGCCCAGCCTGAGTAGCTGTTCAGCACTGTGATGACAACTGGCATGTCTGCTCCACCAATGGCTGCAGTCAGAGTCACTCCCTACACACACACACACACACACACACACACACACACACACACACACACACACACACACCAAATACTACTATAAAACACAAAAACCCCAAATATAAGCTACAAACAATTCATGTGAAAAGTAAGGAATAAAATGCCCAGTGTTGTGCTGTTAGAATAAAATACCGAGTTTTAAATATCCTAATTTACAGATGGGGTAAATCGTGGTGGAGTTACTGTTAGCACCCAGAGTTTATTTTTCTTCCTGTAAGAGCATGCCCTGAAATGTTTTCTCTCTTCTATAATAAAGTTGCTGTTGTATATCCATTTATTATTGTTATATTTAACGTTGTGGAATGTCCATGAAAAGAAGCACACCTTGTCATGTTACTGAGGAACTACAAGCTTTAACTCTGACCTGAAAACTTTCCTGTGTGTCGGAAAAGTTCACATTACAGCTTTACCTTGAACAACATTTTCAAGTCGATTTCTGTGGCCTGTCAGCCCTGGGGAAGCAGTTAGTGCAGAAACGGTAACGTTTTAGAACAAAAGCATTCATATAAACCTGTGATTTGTAGTGACACTATTATCAGAGCTGTTACAGTTAATCGAGAGCTTCTGACCAAATTCAAGGTGGTCAGCAACTCTGTACTGATCACTGCCTTTATACCACAACAGAATGAAGGTGTAAATAACATATGGATGGTCTACAACATGGCAAGGTATTTTAACACAGACCAAGAAGCACATTTTGAACAGGAAAAAAAAAAAAAAAAAAAGTGTTCATCACGGCTGTATTTGTCTGCAGTGTACTTAACCTAGATATCGTGGGAAGTGGCACAGATGAGCTTATAAAATACCCCTCATCAAAACCAAACCTCAGGCGTTTACATTTACAGTGATGGCCATCCGGAAAAGAAAAGGAAAAAAAAAGGCAGGACTATTTTATATACCGCAATTGTTTATTTAATATTTGCAAATGGGAAAGAGCCAAATGTTTAAGGGAATCTTGAACTTCTCCGAGTGTTCCCATGAAATCTCATTATTAACGCTTTCCCCTGAAATGGTTTCCTCCTGGTTTCCCAGCGAGATTCATGTAACATTACATGAAATAAGCAACAAAAAATCCAGGGAGGCAGGCCAAGAGTAAATTTAACTTGGATACAATGGTGGCACGTTCATACGGGCATGTGAGGCAGAGCAAAGCATACATCAGCTGTTCAACTAATATCCATGACGTGCTCATTCACACAACTCCGCACTTTTTAAATTTTGCTGAAATACTAATTACTTCTTGGGGAAAAAAAAAAAACAAAAAAAACTGTTGGTCATTTCAAAAAGTTGCTATTTGACAGATATAAGCAAACGTTGTGTTGATTAATTGGTCAAATACCGTGCAATTGCGGGGCAGTGTGATGTGCCCCACCCAGCTCTTGCATGTCCAATTCAATTTTATTTATACAGCACTTTTAACAAAAAGACAGTCATCTCTATCCCCCGCTCTATATACCAACTATATACCAAGTTTCAAGATATTATTTGTCAAGTTCTGCTGCAGGAAACCAACCCGACCTCTTTACACCGACCTCAGCAGCCCATGGCATAAACCCACCGGAACTTTGGTCCGGGTGAGCTAAAAATGAAAATTTCTCAGTATCAAAAGGCACATATACATTACTTAAATCAACACACACATCAACTTTCAAGACCACACAGCTTCTAGTTGTCAAGTTCTGCTCCGGAAACAAAACCGACCCCTAAGACTAACCTGAGACACCAAGTCTGAAACTGTTTCCATGGAAACATGAAAAATTTAAATTTCTCAAATTCCTTAGTATCAAAAGGCACATCCAGATCACCTTGTTAACATGTATACCAAGTTTCAAATTCATATCATGAATAGTTTTGGATATGCGCTTCGGAAACGAACATTGCTCTTAGAAACTAAGTCAAAATCTAATTTTAACGTAAAAATTTGAAAAAATTTTTTTTTCAAAAATCCAAAATAGCAAAAGGCACCAGTTCACATGTTGCTTGATATGTATACAAAAGTTTCATGAAGACATCTTCAGTAGTTTTAAAGATATGGCCCGGAAACGAAAACGTGACCGGCCGGATGGAACAAAACTTCGTTTGGGCGGAGGATAACAATTGACATTTTCTTCAAGCAGCTTTACATATATGAATTTATAAATTTAATCCTGTAGTAGTTTAAAAAAAATAAATAAATAATGCAAACTGCCAAACAAGCACTAAGAAAAGGTTCACTGGGGCAGGAATCAAGCTGCCCCATGCTCACTCTATAAAAGTTCCGTTTATGATTGGAGGAGGAGCAGCGGACGGGACAGTTACTGATCGCTGCCCTTCTGTGTTCATCTTGCACAGTGTGATCAGGCTGACAGGAACCACATCCGTTGCATTAAACACGGCTGAATTTCTTTCAGTGTTGTCAGATGTTCAGTTTGGTCAGCTAATGTAATTATATTGTTTTGACATTTTGTAAGGATATTCGCCCACGCTGGAGGCGCAGACTGCATGTTTTTGTTGTCTATCGTCATTGAAAATTGGTGTAGATTGTCCAAGTTCATTCAAGTCTAGTCAACTCTCAACTTCATTAGATAGTAGCTAGCGTAAGTCAAATGTTATAGCCTCTCGACTTAATTTTTGTTTCAGACTATGTTATTATATAAAGTTGTCCTGCATGAGTAAAACCTATGGTCACGAGCAGCTCCTGTTTCAGTAAATTACATCAATGCCAGTATGCAACTAGTTAAGCACATCTGGGTTACAATTATAGTCCAGGTAATAGGGCTAAGCTTGGTTGCTTTTTTTTTTTTTTTTAAATTTGTTCCTATCTGCCCTTCCTGTAATAACATATGTACATGTAGATATTCTGCTCTGACTAAAAACAGCAACACACCTACTCAACATGCTTTATGTTTCTAAGTGATTTAAGCCATCTGAGGCTCTTTAACTCAAAAAATTATCTTACGCAGTTATCAGCCTAAAAACACTGGCGCTCTCACCATGACGGCCGAAAGGGCGGAAACGGAGCCGAGGCAGGTGAGGCCCATGGTGTAGCTGGGGTCCAGCATGTAGGGCACAATGCCTCCCACGCTGGCAGCCATGAGGCTGGCGTTTAGAGCGTGACGGCCTGGGAGCATAAGCGGGGCGGAGTTCAGGAGACCTGCGGGGCAAGGAAGCGAGATGACGCTTTAGAGATAACATAAGGTTTAACATAAGGAGATTTAAACTAAACCAGCTTTGTGGATATTCCGCTACATGCATGGGAAAGGAGGTTGGGTCAAAGATCACATGAGAAACAACAAAATGATGCCACAAGAAACCCCCCCCCCCAAAATACACATGATATTTCTGTACATTTCCTGTTCTAGAATTGTATAGTTTTGGAAAACAAATAAGCCATACCATATGCTATCTATGGTGCTTAACTGATCAACCAATGGATTAGAACAATCTAGCCACGGTGGCTCATACAGCCCATAATCGCTCTTATCGCACTTGCTTACTTCTGGACTTGTCAGGTTTGTGATGCAGATGGACTGGAATTCTATTTAGCATACTCTTTGAATAGCCGCCGGGGAAGAAAAAAAAAAAAAGTTCTGACCAAACTGAAAAATGCACACGAGCATAAAAACGGGAGTTGTAATCTTCTGCATCAGCACAGACCTCCAGGTTCCAGCACGCTGGTGGAGGAGTGGGAAACCTCCTGGAGATAATGTGTTCCAGCTTTGGGGGAGGTGGGGGGACAAGTGGAAAATGACTGGGGGGGGGACACACTAAATTAGTGCCAAATTCTGAGAGGTTCCGCCTGGCCAAGCTTTAAACACAGGGCATGTGTGGCAGTGCTGGGGCAGCCGGTCAACAAACATACAACACCGACGATGACTTACAGGGCCCTTAGGCCGGGAAGCTCAAGCCTGAGGAGAACTTTCAGGGGCCGAGTAAGGAATAACAAGGTACGATGGAATGTAAAATGCTTCCAAACTAACAATTTGTCTAGATTTTTGAAAAAAATGTAATTCGCAACAGAGTCCATGGCTAGTTTCTTAATCTCAGCTTTCTTTTTACTCATTTCTGGTCCTGAAATAGACTCCACAATCAGCTGGCTATTACGAAGCTTACTCAGCTCCACCCCTTTATCTTCAACGAAAGGCAGTGGTAGGTTTACTTCTGGTTGAAATCTGTATGCTTCAACTGCAGTTACCTTGCAGGCCACAGAGGGCACTAAAATTACTGTAATGTACAAGTTCCAAATCAAGACTGCTTAATAAAGGGAAGATCAGAGGAAAAGTAAGCATCCACCTTGCAGCTTGCCGTACGCGACTAGGGAACCGCTGAAGGTGACGCCGCCAATGTAGGTTCCGAGGTATGCAACAATCTTGGTGAGGTTGGCAGCAGGGTCCGTGGCAAAGTGTGGGTACTCCACCATGTACTCGGCTACACAGGTGAGCACGGCAGCCAAACCAACCAGACTGTGGAAGGCAGCCACCAGCTGAGGCAGATCTGAAATCTGGATCTTCTTAGCGATGGTTAAACCTGTGAGGGTAGAAGAAGAGGAGAAAAAAAAAGAAAAAAAAAAAAAAAAGCGTATTTAGTTCTGCTGGGAAAAACAGTCACGACAGGTTCGAGGTGTGTGTGTGTGTGTCTGGCAAAGACCTGGAGGTTTAAATTAGCATCTGGAATCGTGCAGGCGCTGTGCGGGACGGCTTCGACTCCATTCCAGCAGGTTTCCAGGAATAATTAGCAATTTAGATTAGATGTGACTGGCTACAAAGACACCGCCGCTATGCCGCATGTGACTCAGGACCTGATGACCATTACCTGAGCTCACAGGCAGCTCAGTGACTCACTCGTTTACACACTGACACACACTTATTTGGGTGCTTGGAGACTTCAAAGGAACATGTGATCCAAGTATGTCTGTTTTTACAGCATTGCATAAAACATACAAAATTTCACTCACCGGCAGTACCGCCCACGGCCATGGCAGCGCTCATCTGGCCCAGGAGCTCCGGGGAGGGCTTCAGGACACCCAGAGTTGCAGCGATGCCGCCTGCCACTCCGATCATACCCAGGGCGTTACCCAGGCGTGCAGAGGACTGAGTGGACAGGCCGCCAAGAGCACCGACACAGCACAGGCCAGAGCCCAGGTATATCATCTGAGCAAAGTGCAAAAAAGAGGAAATATCGGAAATGATCACTCGCAGTTACAAGCAGCTGGATGGACGTCAGTATGCATTTTTGCAATTTGCTAAATAGTAAATTAATTCGAAATAAGAATGCACTCAGCCCGGTATATTTTGAACTCAAATATCATGAAGCCATAAAAACCAGTGACTTTACATTATCTCAAGTGACATAGCTGTCCGAGACTCATTTTAAAGCGTAAATATCATTAATTATCTTAGCAGAGATGAAGATTGGGGTTTCCTCTGGGTTTTCCAGTTTCCTCCCAAGAACATGCCAGTAGATATACTGGCCAAGATAAATTACCCTTAGATGTGTTGCCCTACAATGGATTAGTAGCCCACCCAGGGTGTTCCTGCCTCATGCCCTAGTGTTCCTGGGATAGGTTCCAGATCCACCACAAGTCTGACCAGGATAGAGCACCAACAGTGTTTGTGAGTGAACGAGACTGGCATCCAATTACAATTTCATGAATGAATGGAGAAAATCAGTAAATAAAATTATAGATACTCTGTAAGCAAATAAAAAATTCACAGAAGCTAGTGCATAAACAAATAACTATTATACAATAAATTTATAAATTAAAATGAAGAAAAGAAAAAGCAGAAACATGTTAATTATTCCCTACATAGTTTTTAAGCCACAGAGAACTTCAAAGCAAGTGTAATAAATAAATAAATAAAAAAAAAACCACATGTGGATGTCCAGCCATATTTATTTATTTAAAGGTCAAGTTTAAGCTCTGACTTGGAGCTAATCTGACCTGCTCTATGTTGTAGCCGCTGTACAGAGCTGCTCCATAGCCTCCCACGAAGGCGCCAGCCGGGAGCAGGTACAGGTAGTTGTACTCCGGGGGGTCTGTGGGACGCTTGAACATATCTAACATCCGCTGAGTGACCAGGAAACCACCTGCAGCGAGGTACACATGCACAAACACACAGGATTTCAGTTTACAGTGTTGCATGGTGTTGGCTCACATTCTGCTAATTACACCAGGGTAAATATCAAATAAATTAAGCATTACTCATGCTATGGCTCATACTTTGATCAGGAAATCCTTAACAGCGAGTGAATTTCACATTAAAGGATTTATGAAGGATGTAGTGGGTTTAGTCAGCTCAAGCAAAAATGGCCTTATGTTAAAAAAAAAAAAAAAAATCTGTGACCTGATTTACTTAGGAAGGCCTTTGCTATTCAAACGAAAGCCTTGTTGACTAAGACACACATCCCAAGCGTCTAGAAAAGGATCAAGCCGTGATCATGGCGGTCATTAATGAAACAGGCTCTGCAATAAATTCCAAGCCTTTTTACTGAAAGTGAATTGGAGAGGGTATTGTTATTTTTTCCCTTTGCGAGCACTTGTAACAATAAAAATTTAGGAGAGGAGGGAACAGGGGGAAGCAAAGAAATGTTTGCATTTCTTGCTCTGATGGTTTATGGCTTGTGGCTTTGACTGTGGAATGAAACGCTGTGTAAAGTATGAAAGTGGGGGGAAAAAAAAAAAAAAATCCACCTTTAAACTGAAATTAAACACCTGCATTTAGACAAAATAAATATGGAAATTCAGACACTTTATGCGAGCTGGAACATAAACAGGACAGACATCAGACAGAGTAATAAGCCGTTATGGCAGTGTGACACAAAGCGCTTGGGGAAAACGGAAAGTTAAATTTCCTTTAAATAAAGACCCGTGTCTCTGCCCTCACCAGACAACTGCAACAGCACCAGGGCGAGAAGCCGTACTGGATTAAGTATTTGCTGTATTCTGGCTTCCCGCCGATTTTAAAAAGGATTTTGAGAGTGATTTACGACAAGGCCGGGGCTCTTTGAAGCACAAACATAGCCTCTCATATTTCCTGCATCAGGTGTGAGCTCAGTCTGAATTCCCCCCCCCCCCCCCACATCTGCAAGCAGTGGAAGTGGCAGCTTGTCTAATGAACGCAAGGTTCAGGTCAGTCAGAGGTCAGAGCTCAGGGAGCAGACCAGCACACGGCAGTAACCAATCCAACACAATGCTTCCTGTAACACACAGCTAAACCTCCAGTCAAATTTCAAAGTAGATCTGTACTCACAACTTTTCTACTTTATCCCAGAACACTCTTCAATTCTGGATTCTGATTGGTCAGAAAGGGTTGAATCATTTTATATAACTGCAGCTCTGAGAGTAGTGAAGCTGAGTTTATATAAATGCACTCGTTCTAACGTGTTAAGTAAGACTTGGGGTGCTTTCACACCAACAGCAGTTGGTGCGCACTAAGCAGTCCATTCGAACCAAAAGCTCTTAGTTCGGTTCGTTTTCATCGGTGTGAAAGCATCAATCGTACTTGGGTGCGCACTAAATCAATCGGACCGAGACCTCCAAAAAAGGGGTGGTCCCAGTCCGCTTGATTCCGCACCAAATGTCAACCTCTGGTGCGGTCCCTCTGGTGAGAACACGAACCTGGACCAACTCAGGTCTAAACAAACTATTCGTTCGTTATAACATATTGAATTACAGCCTCTGCATTTGATAATTGTTATTATTATTATTATTATTATTATTATTATTTAACAACAAAACGTTTAAACCCATTCCTGTGTTATCACAACATAGGCTACTGTTAAAACCAGTGTATAATATGCACATTTTTTTCATTGAAAAGTGGGATGTCTCTACACTGGATATAATGTAAAAGGCTGCCCACACTAAGAATAGTAACTATTTTAATAACTATAAAGATAATGATGT
>JAPFFA010000004.1:31693992-31705457 GCA_026153275.1 Sciades herzbergii | reverse complement strand
GCTGGAGCAACAATCTTCCCCTGAAGATCACTGCAGTTAGACTCTCTCTCTGTATTCCCTATTATTCCCTACTATTGCACCATTCCTTTGTTTTGTTTGTTTGCTTGTTTTGTGCATACGCTTTTATCTGTGTTGTACTATGAAAGCTAAGTGGTACCGGAGTCAAATTCCTCGTGTGTGTTTGCATAGCTGGCAATAAAAGTGTTTCTGATTCTGATATACTTTCTGCTCAGATTCAGCCAAATGCAGCAAAGTTGATTGGACGGCGCTTCACAGTACAGATGGACAATGACCCAAAACATACTGCAAAAGCAACCCAGGAGTTTTTTCAGGCAAAGAAGTGGAATATTCTGCCATGGCCAAGTCGATCACCAGATCTCAACCCAATCAAGCACGCATTTCATTTGCTTAAGACAAAACTTAAGGCAGAAAGACCCACAGACAAGCAACAACTGAAGACAGCTGCAGTAAAGGCCTGGCAAAGCATCACAAAGGAGGAAACCCAGCATTTGGTAATGTCCATGGGTTCCAGACTTCAGGCAGTCATTGCCTGCAAAGGATTCTCACCAAAGTATTAAAAATGAACATTTTATTTATCAAAGTCCTTCCCACGCCATGTGGCGCATAGGGCAGCGCCGATCTCCGTTTCCCTCGGCCTTTCGCCTACTACATAGCTAGGGTTACAGTGGGGGGCTAGTCCTCTGGTAACCGTGAGAGTTTGACTCCCAACTCGCATCTGTATTGCTGCGTGCCTTGCCAGATGGCAGTAGGTACAATTTTTATGATGGTCTTTGGTATGACCCGATCGTGAGTAGAACTCGCGATCTTGAGACGGACACTAGGCCAACTCGCGGTTACATTTTATTTATGGTAATGTTAATTTGTCCGATTACTTTTGAGCCGCTGAAATGAGGAGACTTTGTAGAAAAATGGTTGCAATTCTTAAACGTTTCACAAGATGTTTTTGTTCCACCCCTTGAATTAAACCTGAAAGTCTGCACTTCAATTGCATCTCAGCTGTTTCATTTCAAATCCAAAGTGGTGGCATGCAGAGCCCAAATCATGAAAATTGTGTCACTGTCCAAATATTTCTGGGCCTAACTGTATATTTTTTGTTCGATGACCCAGCCCTAAAGTGTGTAGCAGACAGAGATTTTACTGCTAAAGTGGAAGACTGTCCTAAAAGCTCAGTTCCCAGGCTACTTACTGCAGTGTGTGAGATTTTTCATGTCTTCATGTGTGCACATGGCTGAGAGTGAGTGTGTATCCACACTGGCTCCTGTGGAACACACATCCCATCATAGTCATCTTCTGAGCACACAGGAAGTGGAGGCAGGACACACACACACATACATACACACATCCTCTCTAGTAGCTCCATCTAGTGTTCTCTGTGTGTGTTAAGGGGAAGACAGAGGTGCAGCAGGGTGTGTGAGCGCGTTTACAGTCATTGTGCTGTGCTGGAGGGACGTTTGTGTCATTTGTGACTGGGGCTGATCAGAGTGGGAGAGGGAGGGTAGACGAGGGCCACATTGACCCGCTCTGAGCCGTTCTTAGGACAGATGATCTCAGTCAAGCCCTCGGGTCGAGGCTGGCTCAGCAACTCACCTGAAACAAAGAAAACACATTACACACAGTTTAGTAATAAACACAAATACAGCTGCATTACATACACTATACTGGCAAAAGTTTGCGGACAGCTGACCATCACTCGGACAGTATGTGCCTGTTGAACGGCCCAGTCGATATTCAACCCTCCTTTCCTGTCATAATAACCTCCGCTCTTCTGGGAAGGCTTTCCATGGCATTTTACAACTTGCCTATGGGGAAAGCTCTCATTTAGCCACAAGAGTATTCGTGAAGTCAGGGAGCAAGGATGGGTGAGGAGGCCTGGGATGTAGTCAGCATTACAGTTCATCCAATAGTGTTGAGTGAGGTTGAGGTCAGGGTTCTGTGCTGAACACGCAAGTTCTTCCACTCCAACCTTGGTAAACTGTGTCTTTCATGGAGCACTCTTTGTGCACAGGGTCACTGTCGTGCTGGGGCAGGTTTGGGCCTCTTAGTTCCCTCCATCCATCCATTATCTGTAGCTGCTTATCCTGTTCTACAGGGTTGCAGGCAAGCTGGAGCCTATCCCAGCTGACTATAGGCGAGAGGCGGGGTACACCCTGGACAAGTTCATGCCTATGGTCAATTTAGAGCCACCAATTAGCCTAACTGGCATGTCTTTGGGGGAAACTGGAGCACCCAGACATGGGGAGAACATGCAAACTCCACACAGAAAGGCCCTCGCCGGCCACGAACCCAGGACCTTCTTGCTGTGAAGCAACAGTGCTAACCACTACACCACCGTGCCGCCCCCGTTTAGGTCCCGTGAAGGGAAATTGTAATACCACAGAATGCAAGGACATTCTAGATAATTCTGTGCTTCCAACTTTGTGACAAACAAACCACGTATAGGTCTCAAGGTCAGGTGTCTACATACTTTTGGCTGTAGTGTATACAGGTAGCGCTTTTATGGTACCTACATAAGGGGCAGGGTTACCAGGACAACGTATTATTGACTTGTTATAACATCCGTTTCATGCAACACTGAACATCATATGTACAAAACCACCAGTATATCCTTTGTTGATTTAAAATGGTGTGTTGGGTTTAATTTTAGCTAATAAGTGATGGAATTCAATTTCAGTTGCTGAAATTACGACTCGGTCCCTTTAACCATCTCTTAAGTCCACAGAAAATGAGGATTCCTAGAACCTCAAGTATTCAGGGTTTTTATTTATTTATTTATTTATTTTTTAAATACACCCTTAGACAATTTTTTTCCTAGACATTATGTGGTCACTAGAGGGCAGCAGTCACCTGTGGTGCTGTTGAGGGAACCTCCTAAATGATGAATTACTGAAGATAGTAAAACCCTATGGGTCACAAGACCAATGAAACAGAGTGTAATACACATCACTAAAGTCAGAAGCTTTACAGTTTTACTGACGGTAAAGATAATATGACAATTTTATTGTGAGACACAACATCTGTCACCACAGGGTGATACTACATATGATACTCGACTTTGCACATCCTCCCTGTGTTCATATGGGTTTCCTTCGAGTTCTCCAGTTTCTTCTCACCTCCCAAAAACATGTAGCTAGGTATATGCGCATGACGTCATGCATCATGTAATAATTTCACCTGGGGGGGGGGTCAGACAGACACCGTCTTTCCTGTAAGCAAGGCTTCATCTGTCTTCAGTATGTTTCATTTTTGTACTGCTTTTGGTTGTTCAAATCGAGAAATAGATAAAAGGTATTACCGTCTCCCCGCTATCAAAAAAATGTGAACAAAGAGAAGCAAACGCTTCAAAGACAGCAAAGAAATGAGTGACTGAAGAAAACAAAACACACACAGAAAACACACACAGACTGAACTTTCCAACAGCTGCATGCATGTGAAATGGAAATAAATCAACGAAGGCAGGAAAACCTATTTTGGATAAAACTGTCACTGTCCGTCACATACTTATCAACCTGTGTGACTTATTTGCGCCTTTTGAATAGAGAATAAATGAAGAGGGAACTGAACATTAACCATTCACTGAAGTTATTATTGCAAGGGTGATTATAGTTACTATATGACAACAGCTTTGGTTTTCCGTTTCCGGTTGAGAGTATGCCATGTGCGTTTTGGCTGCCACTCCTCACCAGAGCTTTTCATTTTTCTTTTTGTGTTTGTATAGTTTGATGTTTGTTTTTTGTTTGAATGTTTTGTCCGCCAGTTGTGGCGTAGCTTCAGACCCAGTTTTGGCATCGGTTTCCTTCAGGTCTTGGTGCACTGTGGGTGATGCCTGTGTGCCTTGGTATGGAATGTAGTGAGCTCGTTGCTCTTTTAACATTGGGGTTGTCCAGCGCTCTGTGTGGTGGTGCTTCTGTGCTTGGCGTGGTGTTCCGAGTGATGCTACCCGGTGGCGTCGCGGCGGCTGTGCAGGTGGGTTGGGACATAGCAGCACTCTTTGCGGTGGTGCTTCTGTGCTCGCTTTGTGGATCCATGGCATGGTGTTCCGAGTGATGTTGCCCGGCAGCGTCGTGGCGTCTATGCAGACGGTGTGGGATTTATCTTCGTGCACCTGGTGGGATTGTGGTAGCTACGCCATTGGAATTAACATCCTGACCCTCTTTTGGTGGACTCTTCCCCCCTTAATTGTAAAACGACCTTGAGTGTGAGAAAGGTGCTATATAAATTTAACTGATTATTATTATTATCATCATTATTATTATTATTACAGCTACAACTGGAATGTGCTGATTCTGTTAGCATTTGTAATTATTGTACTATTATATAAAATTAAAATAAAATCTTACAACATAGAGCAAGATATTTTATTTTACAAATAACACTTCAGATACTGTTTCAACAACAATAATAAGCATCACTGTATAAATGATAGAGTGCAGATAACTGTGTAATTAGATGTCCTTGGAGTTGCTAAGACATGGAGGGCTGGGAATACCATCTAGCCCACAGTTCAAGTCAGAGTCCTTTGAGAGTAAATGTTTTGGCTTTCGCAACATTCTGTTCCCAAAAGCTGATGTCGGGAAAAAGTCTTTACACAAAGAAAGTTTTCTTGCTTTTGTAGGTTTTTTTTTTAACTGTTCTTTCATGTCGGGACTCTTTGGGAAAAAGAAGATATATTCCAACATGCAGCTAAAGCTAAGCCACAAATCTGCACCATCACTCCAGTCGTTTCGAGGAATTCTGTACGGATCAGAACCACCAATAAAATTTCCGCGTATATCTATCCTTCGCTTCTTTCTGACTAAGATTATCCATGTAATCCGGTAGTAGAGCTTTTTTAGTTGTAGTTTTCTTCAAACAACAGCAACGGACGTTGGACATCTTCGCTTGGCTTCAGCATGTGAACAGTATGGAAACAAAGTTCGCTTGTCCCCTAGATCTAGGGTAGCGATAGTTGCTAATGTAAATGTGACGTCAGTGCAAGGAGTCTGTTGGCTACATTAAATTACCACTAGGTGTGAATCTGTGCGTGTATGAAATGTACACACACAATGGACTATCCAGGACCATCCAGAGTGTATTCCAGTCTTGAGCCCAGTCTTTCCCAGGATGGGTTTTGAATCTGCCAAGACCCTGACCAGGATTACTGAAGATGAAATGTATAGGATTTGATGCTAGAATTTAGGCCACGTGCTAATTAACCTGTTGAAATGGCTCCTGTGGAGCAGAGCGCAGTGTTCCTTATAACCGTACTGGAAAGTAATACATTTCCATACAGATTTCCAACACATCCAAGTTTCATCTTTAAAATCAAATCACTCTTCTAAACATTGTTATTGAGTTTTAATCACCATTTCGGTTCAAGACATTAGAACCCTGTAACCATGTTTTGTTGGTATTAAGGAGCTGTTTGTAATATTCAGTACCAACGCTGGATTCGACTGATCTCGGAAGTGTGATGATGGAGTTCAGAATAACATCATTTTACATCATACCTCTGTACATCTGAGCTACAAAATAGGGAAGAACAAACAAACAAACATCGAGCCTCCGTGTGCAACAAGCTAGCCAGCTAACAGTGATGGCTGATGTATGTTTTCCTCCTCAAAATAAACTGTATCATCAATATTCTAGATTTAACAAGCAAATGTGTATATATTGACCGATCTAAACCAAATACAGTACTGTGCAAAAGTCTTAGAATATTTTTTACACAAACTTTGTTTCTAGATTTCTATTTGATGACTTCTACATTACCAAGTCAGTACAAAAACATTTTAGAGTTCTAAACGTTCATTTTCCAGCACAAAATTAAACGTTATAGGGGGAAAAAAGTTTGTATCTGACCAGCATATTACATATGCCACTTTTCAGATTAAAAAAGAAAACAATGAAGGCTACTGGGTTTTGCTGCAAAATTAAGACGCGAGTGTGACAAAGTGTCCAGAACTGTGGCTGGTTCTGCAAGATGCTCAGTAAAACCTACAGCTCATTTCCTTATAAAACTGCACTCATTGTACCTGAGACTACTATTTTTTTGAAAGCAAAGGGTCATCTCACACCAAATATTGACTTTGTTTCATTTATCATGGCTTACTGCTGTTCATAATATTTTTTCCATGTTGAAACATTTCATTTCATTATTTTTAAGCCATTTTTGGTCTAAAAGTTTATATCCTATTGTTTTGGGATAAAGGGTTGGCAGTGAGAGGAGTATTCAGTGAGAAGGGTAAAAAATCCCATTCCATTCAATCAGAAGAGTGAAAACCCCTCCCACTGCCAACTCTTAATCCCATCAGGTCACAATGGGTAAGGTCATGATTTTCACACATTCCAACACAGTTCTCAAACTGCTTTTTACGACAGCTTCATTTATCTGGTATTTGACTCTATTCAGTGCATCTTGAAATTAATTTTTGTACTATTTTACTCAGTTCAGAGCCACAACCAACTCTGTTACACAATCACTCTGTAATTTCGCTACCACTCCAAATTTTACTCTCTAAACTCAAAATAGAGCAAAATTAACTATTTTTGAGGAAGATACTTTTAACTCTGGAAAAATTGCTCAGTCATTTTTCCTGTGTATGCACTACAGCGCACGCATATCAACCGATCTGCTCATAATAAATAGGAGAAATATTTACACTTACTCGAGTTGATCTTTGGCTGGACCGAGTCAAAGTAAAAATAAATAAATAAATAAAAATAAAGTTAAAAAAAAAAAAAGACACCGCTCATCATCAGTCTCGTGGTTCTCAAGATTGAACTGAATCACTGTCCCGAATCATCTGAAGCACATAAATCCGCGTGCAATCTCGCAACAAGTTTTACCTCCAAATAGCCTAAACTATGGCTGACAGATTTTATCCTGTTTACGGTGGGCGTTCCCACCACGAAAGAGAAGCCAATCGAAATCGAAAGAGTGAAAGTGATTATCACGGCGTTACCATGTGAACAGTCTTTTATGAATGCGTAAGTGGGTGCTCAGCGCTCCGACTCTGCTGTGACTGAGTAAGGCGACAAGTTTTATGTTTCATCTAATTGAGGTACTTTAAAAACTATAATATTATTTGGCAGTGAGCACATAGGAAAGTGTAAAGTATAAAGATTCTGTCAACATGTTTATCATGCTTGTATGATGAAAAACTTGAAAACATTTATCTAAATATATGCTCTACTCATTCTAAACCTGTCGAGCTTCACCGGCAAAGCTCTCGACCCCAGAGGGTTAAGCACTCAGATTATGTGCATTGGATTTTTGTGGTTAAGAGAAATGTTTTACAATATTTACAACTGCAGACAGGTCTGATTAAGGATGAGACATCTGAAAATTTGCGTCATGATGCATCAGGATCACCTTTGCTGCCGTGTCTTGGAAACTCAGGAGCAAATAAACATCTTGATCTAAACCTCCAAGGAACTCAGTGGCGAGTGATTTCATCTTTACAAAAGTACTCGATATCACAGTTAATCCCATTTAAGGAACATTTCAAATCTGATGCGTGTGTGAAACAACGAGCACTGTGTGGGTGTGTGTACACAAATCGAGGCAAACAAAGTCATTACCGACACACAGGGAAACTGCTGGTGCAGCACACAACCTTGTCAAGACTAGCTCAGAATTTATTAAAAGAATACAGAGAAACATTTCACACTGATGAAGGTGTGACTCACTGGAAATTACAGAAAGGCTTCAGAAAGCTACGGCGGTGCTCCTGCTCTTGGTTACATCTACTCTGCGTGTTTTCATCCCGATAATCAGTTCAGTGCAGCGCTTAAGCCATTAGCCTTATTGATTTCGAGCTCTCCTGCTAACAGAAGGGTGGAGCTGGCCTGGGGCAAGATATCTGAGCTAACAAAGCACAACGTCAACACACACAAAACGGATACACAAGTTCGCAGATGTAATCTGGGCTCAGGGGTTAAGGGCCATCTTCATGGGGACCAAATATCCACACAAGGATAAGAATATCTGACTGTTTTGACTTTGTCAGGACTTTTTTTAGGGTTTTTTTTTTTTTAATAAAACGTGCAGTTTTTGTTTAAAAAAAACTAAAAAAGACAAAATACTTCCTTTTAATTACTACAGTTAAGGTTCAATTCCGTTCTAGGTGTAGCATAGCATTAATTAGTTGCATTAATAATGACGGCGACTGAAAAGCCTTACAAGAATAGAGAGGAATTAAGAATTATTTTTTCTATTCATTTTATTAACCTGGAGAAATGATAGATCAAACTCGGAGCTGGAAGTGCGAGTCATTCCCGAGAAGGAGGCGATGGCTTTGTGTCTCAGCCCTTATGTGGTCTTTGTGTCTGTTAGGCCTTATGAAGAAGTAGTTGCGGCCCAGTGAAAGGGGTGTGTCCTCGGCCCGTCAGTCCTGAGGCATGACCTCGGTGTCCATGCGTAAGGAGTTGAGGACGTATGGTCTTAGTGGGTTTCTGTTCAAGTTAAACAGAGGCAGGGCCTGACCGTTCCACTGAAAGAGGCGTGACCTCAGTTCAGTCCTAATGAAGGGGGCAGGGCCTCAGTGCCTGTCAGACTCGATTTAAAAAGCCTATAGTTCTTACCCGTCAAACCAAATAAAGGAGACACAGCTTCTGTGCCTCTCAGTAGCACTGACTAGGGTGAAACAGGCATCGCCTTTGTGCCCATCAGTCCCAGATGAAGGTGGTGAGGCCTCCCGCTCCCTAGAGCTCACGTTCTGCCAAATAAAACTACAATCCTATTTTTTTTTTTTAAATCATACTGCATTGTAAGCTATATTAAAATCTCTGCATCGAATAATTGATTCATTTGTACTCAAGTTGTTGTCTGAGGATGTGAGTCGGACTGAGTCATGCAGTGGATCATTTCCCCGTATGAGTGACCTCAGCACTGCAGCACTCCGTCCTGCCTCCCTCCGCTCTCGCCTCAGGAGTCACAGCACAGGAATGTGCCATTCATCCTCTCTCTCAATAACGTTTCCAGGTACAACACACGCTCACATTCCTGTGCTGCAGTTCTCTCAGGCCTGTCTGTTCCTCTGCCAGGTTCTCCAGCTCGCTCGCCCCACTTGCTCTCAGAGGAGCAGTTTAAGAGCCTTAAAAGGAAACCTGCTGTTTCTCTCCAGTCTGCTGAAAAACGTTTCTTTTCCTGTTCCACAGAGTTTCCTCCCTAAAAAAGAACAGGCCTGACTGAGCAGTCACTGTCTGTACACGAGAGAGAGAGAGACACACACATCTCCTGTTCTAATGAACAGAATAACGAGATGCACTAAAAAGAGGACGCTCTCACAGCAAGTGTCGATTTGTTGATCAGATATAACCAGCAATATCGAAAGAAAGAAAGAAAGCATAACATCTCCTGACAGTCACTTTTAGTTTAGCTCTGACTTAATCACTCATTTGTTTTACACGGTATGTTAAAACACTTATACACTATATACTACAGCTGCAGTGCCGATTTAGACACAGCTGGCTGACTATTCTAAGCAGAGACAGGAATACAGGAAGTTAATCCTACTAGAAGTTAAATTCGCCAAATACATGCTGAGTGATAGAGCTGTGGCTGGATGCCAGTGTCGGGCCTGTCGCCTGGCCCCACTCGCTCGTCCTCTCCTCCGTATTAATGAGAGAGAGAGAGACAGACTGACAGAGAGAGAGAGACAGACAGACACACACAGAGATACAGAGAGAGAGAGAGACACACACACAGATACACACAGAGAGAGAGAGAGACACACAGAGAGAGAGAGATACAGACACATAGATACACAGATACAGAGAGAGATGCAGAGATACAGAGAGAGACATACACACACACACACAGAGAGAGAGAGAGAGAGAGAGAGAGAGACAGGCAGACAGGCACAGACACCTAGATAGACAGACAAAGAGAGAGAGACAGACACACACACACAGAGAAAGACAGACAGACACACGGAGACAGAGAGAGACAGAGACAGACAGACACAGAGAGAAAGAGAGAGACAGAGAGAGAGACACACAAACAGAGAGAGAGACAGACACAGAGAGAGAGAAAGAGAGAGACACAGACACAAAGA
Organism: Sciades herzbergii; assembly: GCA_026153275.1. Classification (NCBI taxonomy): domain Eukaryota; kingdom Metazoa; phylum Chordata; class Actinopteri; order Siluriformes; family Ariidae; genus Sciades; species Sciades herzbergii. The sequence continues at coordinate 31,695,399 of JAPFFA010000004.1, read as the reverse complement.
GAAAGAGACACACAGAGAAAGAAACAGACAGACAGACAGAGAGAGAGACAGAGAGAGACACAAAGAGAGAGACAGAGAGAGAGACACAAACACACAGAGACAGACAGAGACACACAGACAGAGAGAGAGACGCACAGAGAGAGAGAGACAGACAGACAGAGAAAGAGAGACAGAGAGAGACAGACACACAAAGAGAAAGAGAGACACAGAGAGCGAGAGAGAGACAGACACAGACACAGAGAGAGAAACACAGACACAAAGAGAAAGAGAGAGACACAGAGAGAGAGAAACAGACAGACAGACAGACAGAGAGAGAGAGACAGAGAGAGAGAGAGACACACACACAAAGAGAGAGACAGAGAGAGAGACACAAACACACAGAGACAGACAGAGAGAGACACACAGACACAGAGAGAGAGAGAGAGACGCACAGAGAGAGAGAGAAACAGACAGACAGATACAGAGAAAGAGAGACACAAACAGAGAGAGACAGACACACAAAGAGAAAGAGAGAGAGAGACAGAGAGAGAGTTTGACTTCTCCTCTCACTGGCCTAGTAACAGCTTAAACAGTGGCATGGCCTGAACCTTAGCCCAGCACTGTGCGAGTGTGACTGTGTGTCAATTCTTAGTCACCTCTCAGGTGGTTAGGATTTGTCTAAACATGGCCCAACACTGACACACACCAAACTCAGCAGCGAGGCCACAAAGCGTTCTCTGTAGAATTGTGATCAAATCTGGCTTCCAGAGATAACAGACTTCTTCAGCACCACCATTCCCTCATACATCCACCGATATCTCCAGATTTCAGACCAAAACACTATGCACAAGATCGATGTGATGTATATCTTTAACTAGACAGTCTGAAACTCCAGTCTGCTTATGATCATCCTCGAAAAGGACACCAGGAAGACACACCAAGTGCTGAAGAACGACACTGTACAAGAAGCACGGAATATAAACGTACACGCACATTTCCTGACCTGTCTCCTGTTTGCCATCAGGCTCATGGAACTTAAAACTGGACAAAGTTTATCGCTTCCTGTTTAGCATAAAAAAGCAAACATGTATCATGTAAAAGACAAAAAAAACTCAGATTTGTTCACTGAATCTTTGCTTTACGTGTCGTTTTTGGATACTGGTGGGTACTAACAGAAAAACCCATTTCCCTTCTTTTATCCTAACAGTCTGACTTTACCTCATGATTTCTGCTTTAGCAACGACAAAATAATTTGATATGAGGAAGAAAGTGGTGGTGGGGGGGACTGTATACATGTTCTTTCTTGTACAGAAAAAGAAAAACAAAGGATATGATTTTCAGGCGGGCGGCACGGTGGTGTAGTGGTTAGCGCTGTCGCCTCACAGCAAGAAGGTCCTGGGTTCGAGCCCTGTAGCCGGCGAGGGCCTT
>JAPFFA010000004.1:30664373-30676350 GCA_026153275.1 Sciades herzbergii | reverse complement strand
CTTGTGCCCTGCCTTCCCTACTCCTCTGCCCATCTGTGTGTGCTCCTCAGTGTCTCCAGCCTGCTGACAAGTGTGCCCGTGCCACCCAGACCGCTGCCATTGAGATGCCATCTGCCCGGGTCTGACGTGGGACAGAATCTGGACTCTGAATCTAACTCTCACTCGCGCTCACTCCCTCTTCCCCCTGACCCCTTCAATAAACTCTGTGAAGAGTGACGCATCTGGGTCCCTCGTCCGTCTGTCTGACAGAGACATTACATCTATTGCATTACATCATTGCAACTGCATGCCCTGATGACGTGCTGGGAGCGTGATCAGCTCTAAAGCTGATTGGATCTTGTCTTGTATGCACATCTGCTACATACGTCTGCTACACACATAAGGAGCGTGATAAGATAAACATGTTTCAGTGCAGAATGTTCTGTCATTTGTCCTTAAAGAGACAACGCTCAGTGAAAAGGAAAATAACAAAACAGTATGACACTAAAATTTACTCTACAATTCCCCCTTTTATCATGTAAATGATAACACAACATTAAATCTATAATACTGTCATATAGGGTTCACCTACTGGTTACTGTCCAGTCTGTGGCAATAGTCAGTCAATGAACTACATGGTATTGGGTGTTTTCTATAGAAGTCTCTATGCCTAAGGCACTTAGTCCCGTCACCTAAATCAGCTAGGTATTGTACGCTAGCGTATGTGTAGTCAGAATGTATTCTTTTAGCTACCACCATGTGATTGGTATTATCAGTCAATATGTCATGAACTCAATTAACAGTTTGATCTCTTTCTATCTTACTTTTCCAGCTGAGAAGTCTGCCACCTGGAATACCTGTGGTGTCAGACACTGCTCTTGTAATAAGTGTATTAATCTCTGTCACTGGATAAATTACCAAATACTACTTATACCATGTATGAGGTTCACAATTAGGTACAGAATGAAGAATGTGTTGGAATGCACAGTCTGTCATGTGGCTGTGTGTGTCAATATGTCGTTGCTCATGTTCGTTGGTCCCCCTAAGGACCTCTTGATAGCAGAGTGTCCACTCATAGTGTGACAAGGCCCCCTGAAGGTATTAAGACAGTATTAAGAATGCTGTCTTAATCTCCTTCCTGTACTAGGGCCTCCTTGTGCTGCTTGTCTGTTAGTTCAGGTACTCTTCTGCAGTGGCTTGCATGTACGTACCCACGTAACTCTGTTGTCCACCTTTACAGCTGATTGTGTGGTGAGCAGCACTTGGGATGGTCCCGTCCACCTGGGCTTGTTCCACTTCATCCTTGTAAAGTCGTTTATCACCACCCAGTCACCAGGTTTCAGGTCATGCAGTGGTCCCAGTGCCAGGACTGGCAAGGCTGAGCTCACCTGTTTGTGAATATTATTCAGAGCAGGAAAGAGGGTTGCACACATACAAGACATTTTTGACAAAAATTTTGGGAGTAATTAGAGAATCCTTTGTTACTGCTGCTATCATTTCCCCTTTTGACACATGGTCTTTCCCATGTGTCAACTTAGCATAATATGGACACATGTATTTGGGGAGACAAGGTCACCCGTCTGGGCTTGCCCAGGCCCCATCTTTAATACTACACCCTTCTTTCCACCACACGGCCTATTCCTCTGCTGTGGCCCACTGCTGGAGGTCAGAAACCTGTAAGGGAGGTGTTGAAGGGTTAGTTGAAAGCATTAATGAAGTTGGGGTCCTTGCGGCTGCCTGTTTTGCCGCTGCGTCAGCTGGTGCGTTACCTAGAGAGACTGGATCAGATTTGTTAGTATGTGCATCACACTTGCATATAGCAAGAACAGATGGGAGTAGGACAGCACCCAGCAGGTCAGAAACAAGCTTGCGGTGGGCTATTTGTGTGCCTGAGATGGTCAGGAAATTTCTGTTTCCAGATTGTGCCAAAGTCATGTACTACACCAAAGGCATATCTGCTGTCTGTGTCGATAGTGGCTGATTTACCTGTTGCATGTTTATATGCTTCTGTCAAGGCATATAGCTCTGCTGATTGAGCTGACAAGTGACTAGGTAATGCTCCCACTGTGATTAATTCTCTGTTTGAAACTACAGCATAGCTCACTTGATTTTTACCTGTTTCTGAGTGTTGTGATGCTGACTCATCCACATAGAGAATCATGTATGAATTCGTGAGTGGTTCATCCTTGAGGTCCAACCTAGGGGAACATAATTGGTTAGTAAGTGCCACGCAGTCATGTGGTTCACCATCCTCCTCTGTAGGGAGCAAAGTAGTAGGGTTAAGGATAGTACAACGTTTTACTGTTATGTTTGGCATGTCACAAACATGTAAAGATGTAAGGCTTGCCATCAAATGTAAATGCAAGCCAGTATTGACTGTCTTTGTGTGCTGGAATGCTGAAGAATGCGTTCGCTAGGTCCACTACTGAAAACCACCTAATATTGGGTGGCACTTGACCTAGAATAGTGTAGGGGTTCGGAACATCTGGTGCACGCTGTCTGACAGCTGCGTTCACTGCTTGTAAGTCTTGTACAAAACACCACTCATCAGTTTTGGGAGGTTTTCTGGCTTTCTTTACAGGAAATATAGGAGTGCACACTGGTGAGTCCGGGCAAGGGACAATTACTCCTGCAACAGAGACTCAAAGACAGGCCTAACACCTTCTATGGCCTCTGGCTTTAGTGGGTACTGTGTCTTTCTAGGTCTAAAATCTGACTTGGGAGTTATCACAACCAGTTCAGCATGCTTCATTAAACCCACATCATGTTTACCTGTGGCCCAGAGCTCTGGTGGAATCTCTACCAGCCTAGGATGGACTTGGGCTGGGGAGATGTCTCCTGAAACGCTTGTAAAAGCCCCCACTAAGCGCGTGGAGAGCTCTACGCTGTGCTGTGCATGTACTAGCATCAAGAGAGATTGTTTAAAGACATCCTTTTCTGGATTATAAAATACAGAAGGATCTGTTGTACTAACCCAATCAGAGGCTTTCTTACTCACACATCCTCGAAGCCAATGTCCCACCTCCTTCCATGGGACTGCCTTTGGTTTGGCTAAAGAAATGTAGAGTGTGGATGATGGGACATCAAACAGCTCTTTTTGGCAGCACCTAGGGAATTTGGTTATGCTCTCCACTTGAATCCAAGCACAAATGTCTGTGCAGCGCTATAATTCAACAGAACATGCACAATATTCTTTTGACCAGTATAAATCCCTAAGGTGAATACGTTCTTGCTCGCAGGTGTCTTTAAACCATACTCTCTCATATGCAGCATCCTTTCCATCATGCAAGTGGGCCATGCAGTGAAGGTCCATATGCTCCATATAGTCAACATCATGTGTTACAATTCTGTCATGTGCTTGCTGCACAAGGTATTGAGTTACATTAGTTAAAGTGTCTGGACAGTGTCCACTCATATACATAAACGGAGCTTTTGTTCATGTAAAACACAGGTCAAAACGGTATTTATTACTGTAATGCCTTCTGGGGATGATGTAAGAACCAAGCCAAACTTGCACATTAAATCTCGCCCTAGTAAATTAACTGGGCAGGAAGATGAGATCAGGAATGAGTGCGCCATCTCCTGTCCAGCTTCAGCCTGACATGACACAGGTTTTGAGAACTTTTCTACAACTGAATGGCCTGTTGCCCCAATTGTGCAAATTGATTGAGAACTTAGTTCAAATGGTAAATGCAATTCTCCCTGTTTAATGACTGAATGGGTAGCTCTTGAATCTACCAGGAAATTAAACTTCTTTCCCCGTATTGTCAATGGTATGCATGGAAGCTGGGTAGATGGGAAGGCTGAATATTTAAGGAAAGATAAATTTATATCACCTTGCTGCGTTTGGAGGTCATGTAGCTGTTTAATGTTGTCTGTGCGATTAGGCTGGGGTTTATGTTCCTGTATAATGTGAACTACCTGATTGGTTTTGTGTTGTGTGTTACCTCCTCTGTTCTCAGCCACCTCTCCGTCCCTCTCCCCCGCCCATCAGTCAGCTTTGGGTTGCTCTGCCATACACTCTCTCACAAAGTGTCCTATCTTCCCACAGTTGTAACACACCAGATCAGATCTGTTGACTCTTTTTTTGCCTCTTCCTCTACCAGGTCTCCAGTCTAGGCCCATCTTGGCCATGTCTCAGTTCATGTATGGTAGGACTGAATTCTCTGCAAAAGCTCAACAGCTCTTCCCCAAACTTCCTTCCTCCCACTTCATGCACATTAGGGAGGTGTGTCATGCTTTCCTTGATATCTGCCAGAGTCCATGGGCAGTGAACCAGCATAGGCCCATCTGTCCCTGCCACTTCCACCATCGGCATGTTCAACGCCTCATCGACATCATCCTCTGGATGTGAGCCTGTTGCATGCTCTTCAGCTTTCCTCTCTGTTTCCTTGTCATCAGTGGTGATAGCTCGATCTGACAAGGTGTCATGGGGCGGTCCTCGTATCTGGGTGGTGGACCTGTGGCCTCTGCCAGGTCTGGGTAGACTGGGCGCTGCGCTGGGGCCTGCGGGGGAGGTACACTGTGCGTAGGAGACATGAGGACTGGGGCTCCTCCCTCTGCTACTGGTGGTGTTGTAACAGGAAGTGTTGGGTCATTCTCATCTGGCCTAGGTGGTCATGGTCTCGGCGGGGCGGCGTTAAGGTCAGGATCAGCCTGCAACTTAAAACACTGAGAAACAGGTGAAGGTCCTGCCTGTCATTTTTCTCTCTTATGTGCCTCACTCTGCCACTCTCCAAACGCTTTCCAGTTCGCTAAAAATGCCTCATTCATTTTTTTCATTTTTGTCTAATTTATCCTTCTTTCTTATCTAAAGCCATTTTTAAGCCTTCCAATTGCCTCATACTAAAACTTCCCTTTTCAGAAAACCTGCATTCTTTTACCCAGATATCAAACTGTGCTAGAGAGCCTTCCCCATAGTTAACTCTCATGAATGTTATGTTAGGACTATCATATGAACAACCAGAGTGCCTTATCTTGTGCCGTGTTGTGTCTTCGGTGCCTTTGTTATGGCACGAACCCATTTTACTTCAAATTACTTAACTCTTTGTTACAGAGGGAAACTCTTACTACAACTGTATGCGTAGAATAATAAAATAAAACTTACATTCATGGTATATAAAACTTGCACCACCCACATTGCGTTAAAAATAGAAATACACACACACACACACACACACACACACACACACACACACACACACACACACACACACACACACACACACACAGCACCTTGCAATTGTGTGTGAGAAGAAAGCAAAGAGAGAGAAGATACTCTCTGATAGCACAGGTGTATATAGGACGAGCCTGGTGTTCTTATTATCTATGTAGGAACAATTTAACGTGTCATGGGTGATTGTTCAATGACTGAGTCAATGGCAGATCTGTCTTTTGCTGGCAACTACTCATCACAAGTTATACCATTCAACCAAACTACCTCTTAACCAACTTGCTTTCATTAGTTTAATAAACTTGCCGTAGTTCCATAAGATATACCTGTCGGTATAAATCCTTAGTTTTTCTCAAGAACTAAGGGAAATTTTTAATCCTTGGCCATCATGGAGGTCAAAGTTCCCAGAACTTCTATCTTAGAAACCCAGTTTCTAGATCATTGACTCCTCACTGATACATCTTTGCTATGACACAGACATTAAACTTCACTGATCATTAATTTGAGTACTCCTTTAATTTGTTAAACTTTAAATAAGGTCAAACAGAATTAATGGTTCCTACTTATTTAATGGTGGAATGCAGCGTTTCCTGCCCCAGGCAGCAAAGAGCGTACCGCCTCCTCTCTGAAGAATACGAGGTTTGAGGATGGATGTTTGTTTCTCCACGAGCGTTCTCTGGTCCGCTTGCCGCCCAGAAGATCGCAGAAGTTGTGCAACCCACCCAAGGGACACCAAGATTTGTCGTGGAAAAATGACAAACATCAACACCAGTCTCATCCTTTTGCAAGAGAATGAAGGTTTATTGCAGAAACGGACAAGTGATGAGGGTTCGGCACACCCCTCACACCGTCCCTTTGTTCTCAAATCTATATATACTCTTTACTTGATAAAAAGGAGACATTACATCTATTGCATTACATCACTGCAATTGCATGTCCTGATCACACGCCAGGAGCGTGATCAGCTCTAAAGCTGATTGGATCTTGTCTTGTACGCACATCTGCTATGTACGTCTGCTACACACGTAAGGAGCATGATAAGATAAACATGTTTCAGTGCAGAATGTTCTGTCATTTGTCCTTGAAGAGGCAATGCTCAGTGAAAAGGAAAATAACAAAACAGTATGACACTAAAATTTACTCTACACCAGTAAAATGCAATAACTCACTGGTAAATGTACAGTACACTCGAGAGCAAAAACTGCATTTATAAAACATTTTTACAGAACTCACAAATTTCTCAGAATAAAACAAACTCTCTCACTCCAGCGTGCAGCCTGCGTGCTTAGACACACACACACACACACACCCCTGGACCTTAGCACGTCTTCTTTTTTCCCCTCTGGACCATCAAAAGCACATAAAAATACACACATTTTATTTAAACAGTCAGAATGCAACAATAGTTGATTCTGTATGTAAGTGCACTTTATCATGACTTCCGTCAACCAGCAACTCGCTACATCATTCGCTCACGCTACATCACTTCCTGATTTTCCAAACTACAAGGGAGGGGGCACAAAACGTGCATGCATTAATCACACTTCAAAAAAATGTTGTGGCATTAAAATGAATTCGCATTAATGTGTTATTATCGTGTTAACTTTGGCAGCCCTAGTATTAAGCATTTCAAAATGGAAGTTCCTGTGTAGCCATGGCCTAAAGGTAGGGGAGAAGCAGACTTGGGTCCAACGGGTCACCGGTTCAATTCCAGGTGCTGGGTATATGAGTGTGCTTGTTGTATGTTGCTCTGGATAAGAGTGTCTGCTAAATGCCTGTAATGTACATTTCAGGCATTCTGAGTTATTAGGATAAATATCTTATGACCATCTTATTCATAAAGCAACTAAAAACAAGAAATTCTGATACACTTTCTATATCAACAATTAATGGAGACTTGTTTGACAGATGCTCCACATAAACACATTTAAAAAATATTTATCTAATTGTTGATACAGAAATTATTTCTGTAAGGAGACATTTACTTAACATTTATGGAAGGCGTCTCCAGTGTCAGTGCTTTTTAACTGTCAGAGGTAATGCTGTTACTTTATGTTTTCTGACATAGGAAATTCTTCAGAACAGACGAGTTTATGCTTTACACTTTCTCTGCAACACGACAAGCTGAATTAATTTCAGGAGACAGAAAAAAACAGGCTAGTGACAGAATAACTTTTTATAGCTGCTAGAATGTAAATGATAACAGATAAAAGATAATAATGCACACAACATTAAATGTAATTAAAATGACATGCTTGTCCATAACAAATGTATGATGTTATTTAATAAATAAAAAATATAATCATTGGCAAATTACTGTGTAGGGAATAAAACACCTGGGAACATGCTATTTTAAGAAAATGATCAAATCTTGAGTGGTAACAGTAACAGTCAGGGTTCCTACACGTTTCCCATTTCAAAATTCCATTCTTTTTCCATACTCAAATTTCCAGAATTCATGGCATATTTTTCAGACCATATTTGATGCAACAGTACAAATACTTACTTACTTACTTAACTGCATCCAATGGAAGCCGGTGAAATGACAAAGTTCTTCCTCCAGCTCACCTTGTCTAACATAGCCATATGAAGTTCTTTTCCCTCCAAACCAATGTCATTCTCAAGGACTTTTTTTAAGGTGATGTTTGTTCGCCCTACTCTTCTGGGGTCCACAGGAGAACTCTACCAGCAGGTCATTCTGTCTTGACACATGCCCAGCTAAGGAGAGCCGCCGCCACCTTATGGTGTCAGAAATGAGAGGATTTGACCCGTAAAGTGCTTTGTTTGTGATATACGCCTTCCAAGAAATGTACTGTTTGGAAACAGTACAAATGACTAGATGTTTATAATTTAAATAAATTATTTTAAAATCCAACTGTTAATTTGTACGTTACATTGTGAGTATTTAAGCTAGTATGTTGCCAAATAATTGCCAGATGCAAACAAGTAATTGCTGATAAATTCTTTCATAGGCCCCAAAATTTCTAACAGCAGCCCTGTGGCAAGGTACCGTAGCTCATACAAACCAATTAAAACCAAACCCAGACAAGTTCAATGCACAGCATTTTATTCAAGCTGCAAAACTAGAACAATGTAGTGTTATTCTGTTTTTGCCATGTATATTTGAAAAACTAAGCTGATATCTTCTACCCATAACAGTAACAGGAGGGATGTTGATGTACAACTCATCAAAAGAAAAGGGTACAGAAGTCCACTGACCAGGGATCAACATTAACAGTAGTCCGACTGTCCGGGACAACCAAATGCTCGGTCTGGACAAGTCAAATCCGCATCTGCTTGCCCGATGGGACAAGTTGAATATTTTTTGAAAATCACCATTTTTATAGTAATTATTCAAGAATTGCATCAATAAAGTTCCAACAAAACCAGCTCAATCGCCTTAATGATCGTGGCTCAGGTGGATAAGGTGCCATACCATAAATCTGGGGACCCGGGTTTCATTCTGACCCGAGGTCATTTCCCGATCCCTCCCCATCTCTCTCTCCCGCTCATTTCCTGTCTCTATGCTGTCCTATCCAATAAAAAAGGTGGAAAAAGCCCCCAAAAAATCTTTAAAAAAATTGTTTGGTTTTCTGGAGATATTCCAAGTTCTTATGGTCAGTGAGGATAACGAAGGGGTGATTGGCTCCCTCTAGCCAATGTCTCCACTCCTCAAGGGCTAGCTTAATGGTGAGCAATTCTCCATTTCCCACATCGTAAATCCTCTCTGCTGATGACAATTTCTTCGAAAAGAAAGCCACGGGATGTAACTTCTGTTTCTCCCCCAAGCGTTGGGAGAGGACGGCTCCTACGCCCATGTCCGATGCATCCATTTCTACAACGAATGGCTTGGTGGGATCGGGATGTTGGAGAATTGGGGACGAGGTGAAGGCTGACTTGAGCTTCCTGAAGGCTTCCTCTGCCACCAAGTTCCAGCCTAGGCGCTTGGGGCCCTTCTTCAGCAAAGTGGTTAGAGGTGCCGCCAGAGAACTGAACCCTCAGATGAAACGGTGGTAGAAGCTGGCAAAGCCCAAGAACCTTTGAAGCTCCTTAATCAAGTTGGGGACAGGCCAGGATGTGACAGCTGATGCCTTGGTCGAATCCATGCTTACACCTTCAGTACTGAAGATGTAGCCGAGGAACAAGATTTTGTTCTTATGAAATTCACATTTCTCTGCTTTTACGTACAGCGTACAGGTGGTTCTCCAATAGACACTGGAGAATGGTTCTGACGTATACCAAGTGGCTTGTGATATCTGTGGAGTAAATCAAAATGTCGTCAATGTAGGCAATGGCATATTTCCCCAGCATGTCCCGTAGCATGTCATTAATCTGGGATCCAAAGAAAGGCCATACGGCATTACCTGGTATTCAAAGTGTCCCGTGGTTGTGCCGAGGGCTGTTTTCCATTCGTCACCTTTACGGCTCCGGATCAGGTTATAGGCGCTGCGCAGGTCTAGCTTGGAAAAGATTTGTGCGGCTCTGACTTGCTCTAATGCTGATGGGACCAAGGGAAGAGGATAAGGATATTTCACCGTGACCTGATTAAGACCTCGGTAATCAATACAAGGCCTGAGTCTACCCCCTTGTTTCTCCACAAAAAAGAAACCGGCCGATGCAGGAGACTTGGAAGGACGGATATACCCTTGCTTCAGGGCCTCCTGAATGTACTCCTCTATGGCGCTCTGTTCCTTCTGAGACAAGGGGTAGATACGTCCACATGGAGGAGACATGCCAGGCAGCAAGTTGATGGTGCAGTCATATGGCTGGTGTGGGGGTAGCCCTCAGGCCTTCCCCTTACTGAAGACCTAGGGTAGGTCCCGATAACATTCAGGCACATTTTCTATGGAGTCTGGTTGAGGACTTTCTACTGACATGGATAACACTAGGACTTGGGGACGAGAAATGCAGCTCTTGAAACATGTGAAAGACCACTGTAGAATCTCCTTACTCTGCCAAGAGATCAGAAGGTTGTGCAGCTGTAGCCAGGGATACCCAAGGACTATGTCATGGTTGACGGTGGCGGTAACATACAGGGAGATGTCCTCTTTGTGTAATACTCCCACTTGTAGCTAGACGGGTTGGATGTGTGTTGTGATGAGTCCATCACCTATAGGTCTTTCGTCGATGGCTTTAATGCTGAGCATGCTGTGCAGAGGAGTGGTTGGCAGGTTCAGCTTCTGAACGACGGCCTGGTTAATGAAGTTCCCTTCTGCCCCTGATTCAATGAAAGCAGAGAGAGTATAGGTAGTGGATGCTACCCTTAGCATTACAGGAATCTCAAAGGACTTAGATTTAACTACTCTCCCTGGGAACGTAGATTCTGCTGGTGTCTCTGCTGGAGATTCACGGACAGGGCGGATTGGACAATGTAGGATGTTATGCTTGGTGCTTCTGCAGTAGAAACACAAGCCCTCTCGATGCCGCCTAGCCCCCTTGGCCCAGGTTAGCCTGGCGCGGGATACTTCCATAGGCGCGTTGTCCACAGAGGGCTACAATGACTTGGGGCTGTCGTGGAGAGAGGGTTGGCGCTTTAGGAGTTTGTTGATGTGGATGGCTAAATCAATGAGGGCATTGAAGGTGAGATTCTCGTCCCTGCAGGCTAGTTCACTGACCACTTCAGGGTGCAGACCCTGATGGAACACTGCCTTGATGGCTGGATCATTCCACCCACTAGAAGCTGCTAATGTCCGGAAGTCCAGAGCATATTCTACCACACTTCTTGAGCCTTGGGAACTGGTGAGCAGACTTTCGCCAACCTCAATCCCCTCTGGTTCATGATCGAAGACTCGCTTGAACAAGGAGAGGAAGTGCTCATATGAAGTGGTTGGCTCACCACCCTTGTTCCAAACCGCAGTAGCCCAGCAGAGCATTTTGCCAGAGATAAAAGTGAGGAATTTAGTGATTTTATGCGTGTCAGATAAGGTAGGCATGGTGGCGAGATACATAGAACATTGGAGAAGGAAACCTTTACAGGCAATAGTTTCTCCGGCAAATTTCTCCAGAGCCGGGAGCTGTGGTACTGAGCTGGGGGGAGGCTCAGAGCGTGCTTGGAGGGCCTGCGACATCACATTTGCGAGCTGTGTCATCCTGGTGTTGAGATCAGCGAGCATCTGTTGATGTTCTCCAAGCAAACGCCCCTGCGCGTTCAAAGCAGTCTGCTTCATATCCTTCGCTACCTCCATGTAGGCGAAGTATCCCGTTAGAGTGCAGGCACTTACGGGGATATGCGTGGAGGAAGGGAGAGCACAGACTGTAAACAAAGCCAAAACACTAATCAAAAATTGGAGTCGAGAAAGCAATCACGGGTTGGATGATTGGCGAACAACTTAGACTAGGAAAGGCAAAGAGTGAAAACTAGGAACAGGAAGCAAAAGGACAGAAACATGAGAAACCATCAGGAAAGATACAAGGCTTGGTATGTCTGGATAAGCAGGATGATACTTCTCAGGGAACTGAGTGTTTGGGGAGTTTAAGTAGGGAGACCAGTGATTGAGGAAATGGGTGATAGCTGGGATTCAGTAAGCCGGAGATAGACAGCGCTTTGTGTCTTGAGAATTGTAGTCCATGCTTGTAGTCTCCTCAGCAGGTTTGCTCACAATTTTATTACTACATGCAGCTCAAATGGGCATAAACTGTTTTACATATTATATTACATACATACATACATACATACATACATACATACATACATACAGGGGTGCTTGAAAGTTTGTGAACCCTTTAGAATTTTCTATATTTCTGCATAAGTACAGTGGGGCAAAAAAGTATTTAGTCAGTCACCAATTGTGCAAGTTCTCCCACTTAAAAAGATGAGAGAGGCCT
>JAPFFA010000004.1:30566283-30587480 GCA_026153275.1 Sciades herzbergii | reverse complement strand
GCCCCCCCTGTGGGGGGTGTCCCCCCCCCCCCCCCCCGACTTGTAACAGCAATTCAGATTGGCTTGCTTCAGGTACACATGCGTGTGTTTTTGAAGTGGCGCATATAGTGTTTACCATCTCCCTGTCCAGTAGCATCTGTGACCGGGGATTCTCAGCAGCCAAAGAATCAAGTGACTGGAGACTGCACACAGAGCGCACATGCACGCACACATTTGTGGGTGGTTATGGATTTGTGATGCCTGCTGGAAGAGAAGAGCAGGGAGGATTGGGAATTAAGCAGTCATTTGTTTCCACTCTAACTTGTGTCCTGGCAACCATCATAAAGACATGGACAAAAAGCCCAGAAGCTCCTATTTACCCGGGGGAGACAGGATTGATCTTGTAGTGTCCTGATGCCCAGATCTTGAACTCTGCCACATATAAAAAAAATTGGGCTCTTCCAGGTTTTTGTCTGTGTAGAACAATGTCTGCAGCACCAGGTAGTTTGAGATGTCGGGAGACTCAACAGATGGATAATTTTCCAACTCCTAATGAATAACTTTTTTTTTTTTTTCCCCAACATAAATTGATCAGCAGAGCAGATGGGCTTGTGCATGTACAGATACAAATGATACAAAAGACTAATATACACGATCTCTTTGGAAAAAATCTGTTTATCTTTAAGTTAATAGTATGCATAGCTTGTCTTTTGTATTTCGTTACACCTACAATATGGTCAAATTTAAGTGTTAAATCCTTTTGTTAGTGTGTAAGGATCTAATCCCATTGAGTGGTTTCTATATCCACTTCTGAGTGTACTACTTGGTTTTAATAACCTTGCTTGTTTGCTGAACACAAACATGGCAATAAGTTAGTGTTAATGGACCAGACTCCACAATTGGATCTTTAATCCCTTTTGACTGAGAATGACCTGCATGTATGGTTTGGCTGGTGGCACATCCATGCGGTTTTAAGTACAATACCTACAATCTAAACTTTTTTTTTTTAATTGCATTTATTTAAATTCCTATCTGTAATAGGGAGTGGTGTTCATCTCATTAATGCACTTTATTAAAATCTAATCCATTTTAAACTAAATGAGCCAAAATAATTGGAGGAGTTTATTCTTTTTAAATGGACCCCGACTCGGTATAAGTATGAATAGGTGGGCCTTAAAGCAGAAAAGGTTGAGAACCCCTGCTCTACAGGGCCTGGATATTGATTCATATAATGGCAAGAGGGCAGTCCACCTATGGTGGACGGAGGGACTGTGTGAACGGCGCCCACAATTTGCAGAGGCTGCACAGGAAGCTGATGTATGTAGATGACGAAGATGGGTTGTTTAATTTCCTCCTAAATGCAATGGCAAACTGAAGACAAAACAGGAGTCTGTACTGCAGTACTATTTTATTTTATAATTCATCTTTGCAATATTGCTAGTCATTATCGTGTGGGGTGGTTTTTTTTTTTGGTATCCTAAAATCTACAGTATATAAAAAGATGTATTATGTACGCATACTGTATGCAAGTCTTGCATGATATTTACTTGTTTCCAGGACTTCTGTTGCAGAAATGTTTTTAAACCTGTACTTTTGTCTAACTCCATTATACCCCCTAGAAAGCATCAGTATTGCCTTGAACTATGTACTTGGAAACTTGACAAAATACCGCAAAATGTTAGGGCAAAAGGAAATTCAAGTGGGGGCAATTTTTTTCTTTTTTTTTTTTTTTGGGGGGGGAGGCCATTTACCCTGCAGGCCAAAGGTGTCAAGTTACCATTGAGGCCTGGTTTATATATTGCAAGTTGATTTGGACAAGTGTCTGCCAAATACCATAACTATAAATGTAAGCACCTAGCTGTAATTTAACAGAACTCTACTAGCCTATTGTACCCTGATGTCACTTGTATAGGCTCAAGAAGCATAGGCTAACAACTGATGCAAATGCTGTCAAACTTTGGGAATGAGCACCATACTTGAATAATTCCTTCTGTTTTTGTCGAAGCTTCACCTTTTGGCTAAGATTAAGTGTAGTATCTGTTCTTATCAGTTTAATATCTACTGTGCTGAATTTCCCAAAAGTATCCTAGCACAAATCCACTGATCATTCTAGGCTTATGCACCCTGATCACAAGTCATTTTTATTTCCTCAATTTGAATATCCATTTGTATCGTGACTTCTTGTTGCATGATGTATTGTGACGTGCCTGAGACTAAAGCTAATACACTAAGCTCTTGAAAGGCAATCTTCTGTATACTTGGGCTTGTAACCTAGACTATATGGACTTTTTTTTTTTTTTTTGGGTGCCATTTCAACTTTTGCGCAGAGTCTTTCTTGACATTTTACATAAATGCAACCTCCATGGATGTCTTAAATACTTTTAGTACACATATGTTTGGCTAGTTGTGCATTTGAGTCTTATTTATTTATTTTGATGTACCCTTTGTTAGACCTGGAGAGCTTTTTGACAGAGCAACACGGGGAAGAGGAAGTGGACGGGGACGTGGGTTCCGAGGTTTCGGATACTTCAGATCTGCTGATGGTTTTGATCCCAGAGGGAAACGGGAGTTTGAGCGGCACAGTGGCAGTGACCGAGCGTAAGGATATGGTGTAGTTTCTAACAATGTATCTTGATGACCTCAGGTAAATTTAAATTCAGTTTGATGCCATTTTTAACCAGGAGTGTTCGTCCTGAGGAGAAGAGGGGTGGCAATGGACCTCGCAACTGGGGATCTGTGAGAGACCAGGCAAGGTAAAGTGTGTGTGTGTGGGGGGGGGATTTAAAAGTAAACTGCCTTTCAGATTTTAAGTGTAGGCCATAAAAAGAATTTTTCCTGACATATAATTTTGTTTAGTGTACTAAAAGCTACTGAACTCAAATCAGACTTCCAATTTTATTAGTTTTTAACAGAACAGTTCATGAATTTAAGGCCATGTGGCTCTAAATTCTCCACTATTTTATCCTGCTTCACCATGACCCAATTCAAGATACTAGGTCATTGCATCATGTGGTGGGCTTTCCCTGTTCATGCAAGGCATTGTGGGATACAAATTTGAAACAGGAGAGAAAAATGTGTGAATGAAACATGAGTGATTTACAGTAACAAAGCGAGAAAAGATGTTATGTTGAGAAGGGAAGGAAACGCAGGACCAAACTAATATTGGTGACCAGCGAGCATCAGCTGTTTGTTTAGTGGCGATGTCAGTCAGTGCATGGTCAAGGTAACACTTTAGATGGCAATAATGCAATGTTGTGGATGCCAGCTGCTGTAAAACCCAGAAGGTAAACCTGTGCATGTACACATGGACTTCCTCTGTCTACTTGACTGTGTGAAGTGAGCGATTTCATGAATGTTATTTGCTAGGGAATCCCCTCAAATAACTCCCCAGCCACAGAATGGCCTGAGATTTTGAGATTGCAGAAGTAAATTTGGTCACTGTTTTAGGGGAAAACTAAATTTCACCAGTTTTATGAAATCGAAAGGCTGTCTAGCTTTAGTAAAATCAAATGTTGCTTGCTCAATTAAATTAAGCTTTAATTGTTTAGTGGTTGTAACAATAGACCTCACAAAGCACTTTAAGAAATCCAGATGTACATTTGGGTCCCTAATGGGCAAGCCTGTGGCAACAGGAGGGGGGGGGGGACTACCTGAGATGACCTTGAGAGGAACCAGGTACAAAAAGGAAGTTGTCTTCTGGGTTAGAAGGTAGTGTGATTTTTATAAATCATATGCAGGGGTAGAAGAGTAAGGATGAGAAGTACGAAGTACTGCTGACTGCAGTGTAATCCAGTACTCTCAAACGTATTGCATTGCTACTGCTACATAGCATGCATGAGTGTAATGGCAAAAGTATGCCAAAAGCATTTGGGGGGTGGGGAGAGAGACGCCATCTCTACACAATTAAGGTTGCATACTGGGTGGCAGTGGGCTTGACAACTTTGTAAAGCTTAGGGTTTTGTTGTGGTGGGGTTTTATTTATTTATTTATTTAAAAATTTTCATACGTCTCAATACTATGTACACGTTTTCAAAACTCTTCAGTATGCTTTACAAAAAATGCACCCAAGCACATCAGTTAACTTTTGGTGCAAAATGCACTAAACCTGCCAAAACACTTAATACTTGACCCAAAAATGACTTATGCTGCCATAAGTATAGCACATGCTCTCTCCCATAAGACTTTTGTTCCTGAATGTACAGTGAATGGGGGGAGGGACAACCTGAAGCACTATTTATGGATGGATAGCTAGATAGATATGAGAGTATAAAAATATTTTTGTGATGCATGTTTATTGCACAATAAGACTAAGTATTGTAATGTCAAATATGGTAAATATGAAATTCAGCTGTATATGCAATATACTGTAAAAGGGATGCATTAATCAGTTCTAAAAATACATGGCATTTTCAGGATTGAATGTAAAATAGCAGGCTTTCACTGTATACAGTAATTTGCACATGTATTGTCCAGCGTCTTAAGTATGCTATTGGCCTGGCCTAATCTAGCTTGTCCTCTGCATTTGGCCATAAATTTTCATCACACACCAAATGCTTTCTCGTGCCACACACAGAAGGAAGAAATATCTTGAGTGCCTTATCCAGCCCTGGATGTCCTCCACTGTTATGTCTATACACCCAGCAGCTACTGTATCAAAATGGGACATCTGGTCATGTGGGTGGTGGTCATAAACCTTCCATCTCCTTGCGGGGGAGGGAAATCAATGAGGTTGAGGAAAGAGTATGGTGGCAGGAATAATGATGACCTGGGATGGGTTGTAAACCACCTCTGACCTGGCAGGAGTGATGAAAGGCAACATTGTCCCATGCAGTCACAAATGCTGGTAAATCTGCCTCTCTGCTGAAAGTCTTTCATACAGTTAATCAAGAAAAATGTGTGCTGTATTATGTGGACCAATGATGGCCTTTTGTAGCTGCAGTCCATTACTAGATATTGCACACATGATGTTAGCCCCCATCTGGCCTGGAACATCTACAGTTGCCCTCTTCCAATTGCATTCAGTCTATGGCAGTGGGGTTTTTTTTTTTTTTGCTAAGTTGAAACTGGTCTCATCCACAAAGATGAATACATGTTTGTTTTTCACGGTCTTCAAGCTCCATGATTCTTCAGTAAATTGGAGAAACATAAATGGCAGTGTTGTGCACAGTAGCTCAAAAGAAAATGCTTGTGCTGTTCAGCAGCAACATGGATCCTGTAACATGCCTGGATGTATTGGGATCAGTTCCTCTCAAATGGGACAGGGTACAACTGTCATCTTGATCTGCTGTTTCTGCACAACTCTTGTAATGGTTG
Source organism: Sciades herzbergii (assembly GCA_026153275.1). Lineage (NCBI taxonomy): Eukaryota > Metazoa > Chordata > Actinopteri > Siluriformes > Ariidae > Sciades > Sciades herzbergii. The sequence goes on along the minus strand of JAPFFA010000004.1, from coordinate 30,582,188 downwards.
TAGTGTTAACATTCTCAATGTTTTTGAAAATGTTGGTCTCCTTTCTTTGAGCCTGATGCTGCTTTTGGCAATGACCATCTCCACTATTGCATGCTTCCTGTTGAGGCATAAATGTGTGCTGTGTGGGAGGTAACATTGTCCTACAGTAGTGAGCCAAAGACTACAGTCACAGTACTGCTACTGTGTGTATTGCTGGGTTTCACGTGATGTCACATCTGCCTCATTTAGTTATTCAAAACTTTAGCTGGTGGTCTACCAAAGCTCAGTTGACAAAGCATTTGTATGGAGAAGGTGCATTGCTCACACGAAAAATGCCTTACGCTTGCATTGTTTTTAGATTGTTCATATCGATGAAACTGAAGTGTTTCTTCAGGGTTTCCCCATGAACGAACACAGGATTTTACAAAAATGTCGAAAGGTGGCTTTTAAACCTCCTCTGAAATCAAAGGGAGTGGAGTCAAAGCATGCTAGAGTTTGCAGTGATCACTTCGTGAAAGGTTTGTATATCCCTCTCAGCTATGTTAGTGTTTTTCCAAGTACTTGTCCACCATTATTAGATCAGTGATTTTACAAGTCAGCGGGGCTGCATGTGACCTCATGCACCACTGCCACCTTTTGTGTCCACAGACTCTACTGTTCTCTGTAGTGGCATGTGTTCTTGATGCTCTTTATTTTGAAAGGCATGGAAACTCCAAATTCGTCCTCAACCTTTGGTTGTCAGAGTACGATTTAGAACTTATAGCCATGGAGATAGACAGATGACTACGCAAGCCAAGTTGCTTGTGACGAGCAGCAACTACTTGAAGTGGTTTTCTGGAATCCAGGAAGTTGATACAAATAGTTTCCTTGATTTGTTCAATTTTCAGTCATGATAAAGCAGTGTCTCTGTAACCTCACTTTGTAAGCACAAAGCTAAATAATGGAAAAGAGGCACATTCACGTTTCAGTACTGGAGCTGGTAGGAGTGAATGGCACATTGTGCCATATGTAATGTGCGCAACAGCCAGGAATTTGTTAGGGTGCACCTTCAAAACTAAGTTGCTCAAAATGACCTTTTTCTGGTTCTACCATGTAGACCCTTTCTAATTTGTTTCAATGTTAAGTAGAGGTGTGTGTTTTGGGGGTCAGCGTGCAATTAGTTTAGTAAAAATAAAGTAAATCAGTATCTCTGCAACCTTTTTTTTTTTTTTTCCAAAATTCCAAAACCTATGATCTTGCATTTTGCTCTTGTGAGAATCTTTCAGAGCCTATAAATGCTGAAAAAAAGCAATGAGTTAGTTGAGCGAGGTAACAGGATGGCATAGCCATTCATTTGATATTGCGTCTAAAACCACTTCAATATGTTGCACATGTTTCAGTGGATAAAAAGGCAACGACAAGATTTGGCAATACACAGGGAAGTTTATCACAGTGATCTTATAGGTTAATCTTGCAATGGCCTTTTCCTTCGTGCCAGTTCTGTAATTATTGTAAGAGACTTTACCTTCAAATTTCAAACAGGTTCAATTCACCTTAAAATCAGCTTTCTGTAAAGGGACACCAAGTGTGCAGAAGATGGTTTTATTTTATAAAGGTGATGACGATCCAAATTGGCAAGCAGGGATCAAAAACTAAACAAGCAAAAGGTCAGGAGATGGCATAAACAGGTTTGCATAGGCAAAGATGGAAGCGCAAACAAAACTCCTGGAGTCAGGAAAATGGGAGCTGAGGCTCAGTAATGTATGTAGCATAATACTTCAGTGGGCATGTGTTTTCAGAGCCTTTATATAGGTGCGCTGACACTTCAGAATTGCTATCCGTTAAAAGGATGAAAGACTAAGGACAACTCAAATTTTTAAGCAACAGGCTAAACACAAGCTTGACACTTGTGCAGTGAGCGCTTTGGGATGGTGCTTCTGACTTTTTCCAGATCATAGGAACTGCTTTGTGTACCAGATGTCACTCCGATCCTTTTGTGAATCTGCATCACAAATGTATCGTTTTCAAAATGTATGGAGCAGACATCAAACAGTCCTGTTGGCTTGAAGTTACTGCTTTGTCTGTACAAATCGAACCCATTCATTCTGTAAGTGTCCTGCTGACTTTGGGCTAGAATGGATCAAAATTATTTTATTTATTTAAAATCCACTACACTTGAACCAGCCTTGAAGGGCACAACTCTTGGTGAGGTATGCTTTGGTTTTAGTTTTGTGGAATAAAAAAATAACATGCTACACTTTGCAAAGCAGATGAAGCCAGAAATGCTGTGAACTTTCAAGCATTTCACATATGACATCACTTCCTTTGAATTAACAGTAACTTACCTGGAACACGTTCATGTAATGATGGACTCTGAGCCAAACTTTACCAGCTAAATAGAATGTTCCTGGTCTTGTATTAAAATACAATTTAAACAGTAAGCAGTTTAACATGTCTAGTTTTATAAGGTAGTATTTCCAGGGGTGAGTTTCAGACTAGCACTTTAAATTATACCCATAATTGACTTTTTTTTTTTTTTTTTAAATTTGTGTAACTTTTTAATTTAACTGTCAAATACCATGTCACCTTGTGTTGATGTATGGCTTGCTTATTTATTTATCCCCTCTACCTGTTTGCTTTAACAGTGCAGTGGCTGAGGGGGCACCTAATGAGGCTGGTGAAGGCGAGGAAGTACCGGATACAGCAGAGACCAATTTGGAAAATGGGTCAGATCTACTCTTCTTTTTAGAAGAAATGGCAATGAAGTCAGATGACCTCTAAAACCTGGGTTAACATTGTTCTTTGGCCATGAAACAGCTTCATGTAGTTTAACCCCTCCCTTCCCTTTTAAACTGATGCTTTGCGTTTGAAGCAAAGTGATTTTGGGTTTTTTTTCACACATCTTAAATTTACAACAGTATTCTTACCTGAGTTGGGTCTCAAAAGATGAGAGAAAATGTGCTTCTTTTGCTACATTGTATGATATTGGTTTTGTTTTGAAAGCGAATAGTAGTAAAAAAAAAAAAAAAATTGAATTTGCATGAAATTTGAGTACAGTACCAGGTTGTCAAATCCAAGTGGTGGCAGATTGTAGGCAAAGCTCTTTCCATAGGGAAAGGATGGCTTCACTAGTATAGATGGCCTTTTTGGGGGAAAACATTAATTTCCTATGTTTAGACATTGTGTAAACTTATAAAATTCATAACTCCCTAATGTGAATGTTTTTGATTGGTTTCAAATTATATACCTGGTAATTACTTACTGCAACTTTATGTATGGATTATGCTGTCAAGTCTAAAGGGAGAAAGTGTCTCTGGAAGTTAACATGCCGGAGTAGCTGAGTGGTATTACTGAAAGATTAAGAGGCACTCTCCCCATTTAGTAATCTTGCTGTTTTCAGTGCTATGAGCTTTTGTGTCTTGGGTGGGGGGTATTTATTTATTACAACCAAATATAAATTGGCTGTGCTGTGAACATGCTTGGTCACTTACATTTATCATGCATGTGGAAATTTTGTAAATCTGGCTAGAATTTGTTTAGTTAACACTTGCATAATTTTACTAAAAGGCTGCTGATGGAGGCTTAATTTGGTCTTTCAAACTGGCACATTATTGGAATTAATTTGTCTTGGCTGAAAGATTACATTTGTTCCAAGTTGAAGTTTGTTTTTAGTCGTACTGGTAGATGCCTGCAGAATTGCAAGATGAGTCCTGTTCCTGTAGGCCTGTTGAAGCAGAAGTGCTTGAAGTTGCCATTGAGATGTCTTTGGATGAATGGAAGGCTATTCAGCAGCAAAGCCGACCAAAGGCTGAGTTTAACATCCGTAAGGCAGATACAAAGCTGCCCCCCAAAGCTGTGGTGATCCACAAGTCCAAGCACCTTAAGGTGATCAGAATATTACAGGAGGTATTGCAGAGGTGTCCACCATTTGCAGATGTTCACTCATTTTGTTGTCTGCCTTGTGTATTAGGAACATGGCCTTGGTCTGATTGAAGAGAACCTAGCTTACCAGCGCCCTGCTAATGACATTACTTGTCAGGTAGACATCAACTTTGGGAGTCTGGGAAGGCGTGGGCGTGGAGGGCGAGGACGTGGGGCTCCTGCCCCCCAAAGATCTCAGAAATATTTTGAAGTGGTAAGTGTGTACGAGAACACCACCTCATTGTGAATGCTTTTACTTTTTTTTTTTTTTTTTTCTTTTAAGTTATCTCTTTAAACGGTGCGAATTACAACTTGCAAGAAAAAGTGTAGGTCCTGCTGAATGAAGTGTCTTGGTACTGTGTTCACAGAACTGAAGTGCTCTTGAGGCATTTCTGCATGCCTGCTTTACCTATTCCACATGTGTGAATGGTTTTAATGACTGTGCTTGATGGTACTGCTTTGTGTACAAGTCAGCTGCCCTCTTGCTCTCTTAAACTTAAAATGCCTAGATTTATTGGGTAATTCTGAATTATGCTATAGATCATCCAGATGTTTTCATGTGGTGCACTAGGCTTGTGCTGCTTGGTGTCACGTAGTGTTGGTTGCTGGTATCGGAGCATTTTATATGAATAAATGTACATGGTTTTGCACTGATAATCCAGACTGACTTGCACTGATGTACCAAAGCTGTTCCTTTATCCACTGGGCCATACAATACAGTCGGTCCAGTTTCTTTACACAAGCCTCCCAACCCTCCTGCTTTGGGTAGAAAATTCCTGTAAAATCACCTTGGATCCTGCCTTTCCACTTGGGTCCTTTATTTTCCCACATAAAACAATGTTGCTAATAAAATTGTCTGCTAGATTTCACATGTGCCTGCTTGGAGAGCTGCGTGCATGTGCCATTCGCCATTGGACAGTGGTAATCAGCAAACCAGAAGCATAGTACATTTTACACACGTGCCATAGAAGGTAGATGGAGCAGTGATGTTGGCGATTTAAAGTCCCTAACTTCAGGTTAGTTTTCAATTTTGATTCGTGTTTTTTGAGATTTAATATGCTGGGAAAGCTTACCAGAAGCTTCTGCCAAAGTACACAAAGGCATTTCCTTGCTTTTGAAGAAGTGCGTGCCACGGGAGATGTACAGTGTGTTCGGTAGATTTGTTTCTCACAGCGGCATCCGGGATGTTCAGAGACACATAGGTTGCCCATCGCGTAAGCGGGCTGCAAAAGGCCTGTCTAGCACTCCTAAGTTGACATCGTATACTTGGTTCAATAATGATTTGGTGTCACAAAGGCCAAAGTGAGCTTCACCAACTTTTTTTTGATGGAGCACAATATGCAGCTAGCTGCAGCAGACCATGCTGGTGCTCTTTTCTGTAAAATGTTTCCGGATAGTCAAATAGCCAAGTAACATCAGTGTGCCCAGACCAAAACCAGGTCTGCAGTGAGGAGCCAGTCAAGTAATTTTAAGAAAGATCTGCAGGAAAAACAAAAAAAATCTATTCAGCCTAGCCACTGATGGTAGCGATGTCAAGTTCTACCCACTGGTAGTGAGACTTTAATGAGATGTGGTTAGTCTGTACTGTTCTACTTGGTATGGCTGAATGCAGGGAGTCCTCTGCTGTTAATATTTGAAGCATTAGATCAGGAAATGTCCTCAAGAGACTTGAAGTGGTTAAATGTACTATCCTTTGGTGCTGATAATGCTAACATAATGCAAGGGACCAAGTCAGGCCTAGCATTTCACCTGAAGAATGTAAATGAAAACACAAGTTGTGCTTGCCACGTCATGCACTTGGCTGCTGAGAAAGCTTGGAAGACTTTGCCTGTCAGTCCTGAGGATCTTTTGATACATTTACCTTGACCATTCTGGTGAGTTTGTCAGTAAAGCTCAAGTTCATACATTTCTGATGACAAAATAACAGGTCTGTATCAATTACCGGAAGTTTGTTTTGCTAACCAGTTCTATCAGTTAACAGTGGGGTGTTTTTTTTTTTTTTTTTTTTTTTTTCTTCTTCCCCCTTCTCCTCTTGCTTGCTAACCAAATAAGTAAGTCAATTTCAATCTGGGTTTTTTTTTTTAAACCTTAATTGTAAAATACTTTACATTTTGGTGATTCCCCAGTCACGTTTATTATGCCATGCTAACTAATTTTGCTACATTCCAAGTCGTATCCCTCTTTGCAGTTCTGAAATGTTGGGAGCTCTGTTTACATTGTTCTAATGGTCTTATGGTTTGAGTGCACTATAAGAGCCATTTAACTCTACTGGTAATGCTGCCACAACCATTTTATTTCTTTCTAAAGACACTTGTCAAGTCCCTTCAGGGGATTATTGAAGAGGATATCAGGAATTGCTAATGGCCATCAGGAGGGTTAAAAGGTTAAGATTAAGGTCTGTAGGATAATGTGGAGTCTGAAGCTTTAAGATCAACAAAAAAAAAATCGCATGTTCATTTCTAGTCCATTTTGTATTATTGCATAAACCTTAGTCTCAGTTGTCTGACTTCAGAGCAACAAATCCTCTATCTGCATCTTAGCTTCCCTTGTCTGTGCTGCTGAACAGAAAGCTGTAAATGTCTTTGCTTGCAGAACATGAGCTGGGGCTTGACTTCAGAAAGTGAAATGATTTTCATTAAACAAGAATTCCTTAAGTATTGTAGCTGCTGTTCACTGCAAAGCACATGCAGTTTATATAATTTTAAATTCTGAGCTTGGTTATAACTAACCTTGGGTGTATTTAGTCCTGATTTTAAGTTTTGAAAGCGTTCCTGACTTAACTGAATTTAAAAAAAAAAAAAAAAATGCTAATGTCACTTGTTACAGCTACTTCTGATTTGTAATGAGCTTTCAATAACTTCCTGCCCCTCCCTGCTGTTGTCGTGTAATGTGGTCTAGACACATTGTGTACGTTGGGTTATTTTCACACTTTCAAAGAGCAAGGCCAATAAAACATTCTCGCTCCAAAAAATGGATGTCTGGGTGTTGCTGTTATTAGGGCCTGAACACTAGGTGCAAAGCCCTATTGTTTTCGTCTCGGGGGTTTCCCTCCCTCTGTGGAAAAACTTGTTTTTGAGGCACTTGCAGTGCTCAAACTCCTGAATTTTGGCACTCTGACCAATTGTGCATAAAGTCAGTTACACTGAGCAAGGGACTGTGGTCCCGGAGCTCTATAGTGCCCTGAAGAACAAGCTATGGTTGAAGTTGCTCAGATCAGCATGAGATTTGGGGTGATCGATACTCTTGTGATATAACCAAGTGAACTTTGTCCTGTATTTGACTCCACCCAACAGGAAGTCAGCCATGTTGAATGGAATGTGGGATTTTTAAATTTTCCTGAGCTGTTTTGAGGGACTTAGGATGGCTACAAACTCATGAAGTTTTGCACATACGTTTGTCCTATGATATAATTTGAGGTGATATGGAAAATTAGTCTAGGTGGGCTTCATTAACTCCGTAGTGCCATCTACTTCTAAAATACAGATTTGACACCTACTTGAAAACTCATGAAATTTGGCACACAAGTCACTCATGTGCACTGAAACTCAGCCTTGGGGGGGGCTTGACCCCAGGTGTCTTCAAGGGACTCCATAACACCCCCATACTGTGTCATGGAGACTCCTGCCTGGTGTATAGTTTCACCTATCGGTGTCAAATTTGGTAGGTGCATGGAGTGCCCCAAGATGAACAAAATTGCCTATACGTTGCATTAGCCATACTCAGTAGGAAGTGAAATTTTTGGTTTTGTTTTGACTCGTGTTACATTTTAACAAACTTGTCCTAGGCAGTTTGTTGGATCCATGCCATATTTGGTAGACGTTATGTCAAGATGTTGCTGATTTTAAATTGCGAAGGGATTTGAGACATTGCAAGATGCTGAAATGGCGCACCCATAAATTTTACGCCACACACAGGAGTCGTGTCATCATATTAGCCATATTAGTGCATTGCCTGATGGGCTAAAAATTCACAGGTTATTAGGATATAATGGTTCTGAAGATATTCACATGCCCAATTTGACCCTCTGGTATAGTGCCACCATTTGGACCTGGACAGTAATTATTCCATTGCCTTAACTTTTAACTCATGAAATTTGGTACACATCACTCCTGACCACTGCTACTCAGGGATGGAGGCTATATTTCAAATTTGTGATTTATCTAATGGGCCGAATGTCATCTTGTCACACCACTCTGGAGCCTGTACATGTTTTTAACCAGTAGTCCAAGGTAGAGCTGGGCGATAATCGATTTAATTCGAATTTACAGTTAAGGACAATGTGTTTTTATGAAAATCGGTTTTCTGTTTTAACCGGCGCTCCCCTCTGCGCATGTGCAGAACAGATCAGGCAGCAGGGACGGATCAGGCACTGACTCTATAGCCCTCCTCCCGCGCGCTTGCCATAGACACGTACAAACATGGCAGCGACTGGGGGAAAGCCGCAACTTGTGCCCAAGAAAGGAGTAACTTCCTCTGTGATCTGGAATTGGTTTAGTTTTGTGGCGTTGGACACAGACCAAACAAGTCCTCATTGTAAGGTCTGTTTGAAAACGGTTGCTTCCAAAGGAAGCAGCACGACAAATTTATTCCAACACCTTAAACAGAAGCGTGCAGCGGAGTGGGAGAAGTGTTGCTCCCAGCGGAATGAAAACGGGCGCAGCACGAGCACACCATCCAAAGTAAAACAAGCAACAGTCCTAAACACATTCTCGAACTGTGTGCTTTTATAAGAATGGGGCATGGTGGAAGGCAGTCACAGATGCTATTGCAATCTTTATTGCAAAAGACATGGTGCCCATGCATGCGGTGGAGAAGTCGGGATTTTTTTTTTTTTTCACCCCCATTTGTCAGTTTTATCGAAAAGGGGGCAGTTTTATTTTGCGGTCCAAATCCTGTGCTCTAATTTGGCTGGCAAGCAGGTCTGTATCCTACAGTATGGACCCCAGTTACGGACCTCTGGTGACTCGCTCGTTCACAAACCTTTTTTTTTTTTTATTTAAGATTATCAAGTCTTGTAAATTTTTGCCAGCATTTCTCAGGAGAATAGCATTAATTTTACAGCATGGATGGTGATAACGACAGTGTTCACAGCGAAAGTTTTACTACCCTGAGGAAGAAGAAATAAACCATTTCAGGAGAAAGCTAAAACCTGTAACTTGCTAATACTGAGCAAAAACATGGCTGAATCCTGAATGACTCCTATTTGTATAAATAGGGGACTACATAGGCGGCAAGATGTAGGGATTTCCCCCCCCCATGGAAGTGCACTTGTATACTGAGGAGGAAGCGATTTGCGTTACAGCTGTGAATGAGGATTCAAAATGGTGGTTTGGCTTTGTTTTCCCTTTCAGGCGTGCTCGTTTTCTGTTAGAATTTGGTAAAGAAAAGAATATTTACCAGCTTAAGGTCGGTCTGTGTGGTGAAATACCGTGACCTCAGCCCAGAGGGCCTCGGTCAGTACTTTCAAGACCTCGGTCACGGTATTTCACGAGACGACCTTGTATATAAATAAAATTTATTATTATTATTTTTTTTTTTTTTTTTAAGTTTGAGGGTGCATTGTCAGTGCCAGTTTGAAACTAAGCCATGTTGGAGAAAGCTTTCTAAAAGTTACTGTATGTTCTCACTGTTTACAATGGCATGGTCTGCCATCTCATAAGCTTGTTTTTTTGGCTTCTTTTTGGTTTCTGGTTGCACTTTAACCCCAAAGGGGAAATTAAGTGAAAACAAAATAAAGATAAAACTTGTTTTGAACCATTTCTTTGTCATCTGTAGTTTGATTTTTAGTAGGGGGGGGGGGGGAAATCGATGAAAATCGGATTTTTTTTTTTGTGGAAAAAAAAAAAACTTTTATTAATTTAAGGCCATATCGCCCAGCTCTAGTCCAAGGACATGACTTTTAAAGTGGTGTGATTTACTTGGCAAAGAATTAGCTGTTGTCAGATGTCCACAAGTGCTGGTGACAGGTGGTTTTCTTCACTTACATGGATGGTCTGTGCTGGCTACTTGATCCCTGGCGGGAGTGACTGTGTTCGTGATTTTTATATGGTCTCTACTGCCCATAATTTGCTGCAAATCCAGTTCCTTCCACCATGAAGTCATCTTCAGTTTGGGTCTAACATGACCGGAAGGGGCACCATATTTGATCGATTCTCGTGCTCTGATTGGCAGAGTCGAACCATATGACCACACCATAGTGTATGTAGTTAGAGCCAGGCAGCATACTACAGAGGGTAACTGAAGGCCAGGCGCACAGGCATCTGGAGGGAAATTTAATACGTCTTTTGTAAGTATTTTACAGGGATATGGTTAGTAACTTTATTAGCTGAGAATGCACTAGGAGGCGTGCCCCCAGACACCACACCACACACACCCCCAAGCGTTGGCATACCTTAGGAGTGCCGTGGTGGCTTTGCAGCTGTGAATTCCAGATACCCCTACTATTTGGGGTGGAGTTTTATTTAAAAAAAACAAAACAGCTACTTCAGATTTTCTGGAGGACATGTTTGGCTCTACAGCAATAATCAGTGTTCTGTTTGTAAAACTTATAGTGAAGGCAGCAACCTGTATGGATGTGTGCCATCAGTTAATTGATCGGAGACTTGCTGCTGAACTGCTGTTAAACTGACAGGTTTCAGTTGTGCAGTATTATGACTTTAAATGCCTCATTCATTGGTATAAAGACGTACTGAAACCATGTATTCATTTATTTCCTGTTCTCAGTCTCATGCACCTTTTTCACACAATGTACACAAAGTTCTTTCTCACTACAAGTAGGCATTTGGGTCGTCTTAAAATTGATGCTCAGCGTCCATTCCAAATCAAGCATAGCTTCATTGTTAAATATCACATATAAATGTTCATTTTATGCATTTAAAGAAGTCTCCAACATGAGGACATGGTGAGCTCCTCCCAGGAACCCTTGGGTTTTGGAATGAATGGGGGGGACAAAAAAACCGCAGAGACAATTGCAATTTCGCTATAGCTGTGGTAACGCCATCCATATGTTTAGCCTTCAGCAGTGGATCTGTGGATCCAGTGTACTGGATTCATAGCCATAATGTATATACATCTTGCTATGGCAAAGCTAAATAAACTAAAATATTTATTAAGGCTGTGTAATGTTTTCCTTAGCTGTAATTGTTTAGGCAGAAGAAGGTGCCATAATGTACAATAGCAGGAGTGAGTGGGACTTTACCTGAGGTGGAAGTAAAGGCCAATTTATACTTCTGTGTCAAATCTATGCTGTAGGTTACATGATGGCCACATGCCCCACACCATAGCCTGACCTGCACTTCCCTAGAAGTGTAACTACATGTCCATGTTGCCATGACTGCACCAGCTGTATTTGGTCAGGACCTGGAGCGATAGCATAGCATTTCTGGGGTTTTTTTTGTTTTGCTTTTTTGTCTGAAAATCAGAAATATGCCATGTGTGGTTTTTTTATATATGTAATATAAAATTTATATAGAAATAACTGATTAGTGTTGAGATGAATATCAAGTGGTGAATGTCTAACCAGTTTGACGTGCCCAGTCAGCAGGAAAACGGAGCATTTAAAGAATGAGTTTGAGCCTATAGTGGAGGAAATAATGGAAAAATTGTTCAAATGGTATAAGCATGAAACTTGGCATAAACATTCACATTGAGGTACTCTTCAAATTTTTCTGATGAGTCAAGTGAAAATCGAAGATGGCCACAATTTCTTGCCAAAACTCAGTTTTTCCCATCTCTAAAGATTATTGATGGATTTGAGTGAATATTGGGTATGTTAATTTTATTGGAATCCTTAACCTGATTTTTACCTCCGCCAAGGAGGTTTTTGGTAGCGTTGGTTTGTCTGTTAGCAACATTATGGAAAAAGTTATGAACCAATTGCTCTGAAATTTTTTTCCAGAGGTGTGACTGGGCACAAGTAACAATCCATTAAATTTTGGCGGTGATCCGGGTCACCTTCTGGATCCAGGATCTTTTTAAAGGATTTTTTATCATTGCGAGATGAGCTGCTTGGCAGAGGTCTGCGCTCTAAGTGCTTTTCTAGTTGCCATTATTACTTGACCTTTTGTGTCTCTAAAATTGTGTAAATATTCATATGGCATACCACTTTTTCAGCATAAATTAACATTTTTCTCTAGCAGGACAGTATGAAATTTCATGTGTAGTAATAAACCAAATTAATAGTTGTCATTAAAATTGGGCAACAAATTCCAGGCTCAATTTTCATTTTAACATGATTAAATCTTATGATGTACAGGACAATAAATTTATTGGACGGAAACTTGTAATATACACTTCCGCTTATGGCATTTGGACAGTCTCACTGTTCAGTCACTGACTAGTTACATATGACATTCTTTTGCCTTTTTTTTTTTTTTTAAATATAAACAAAGTAAAACAACTTTCATATGATGTCAAATTTAGATTTTTGCCATTGCTGAGGCAGCCAGCTTTGATTTTTGCTTGGCTCATCAGCCAACTTTGAAGAGTACCCTAATATGAATGTTCTTGCCAAGTTTTATGCTTCTATCATTTGAATAATTCTCAATCAGCAGTTAGCTGCTCTACTACTAGCCAGAGCATGAGCAAACCCAACACCTGGCTTCAGTAATGAGAACCAATGGTGTGATGGAAATGATCAGCTGTTCCTGCATTACAGGGTTGGGGAAGTTATGCGGCAGCTATCATCTGGAAGGTAGGCATGTCAGAGTATTTTTTTTGTATTGTATTGGTTTACTAATATTGTAGGATTTATATATTGTAAGTCGCTTTGGACAAAAGTGTCTGCTAAATACCATAACTAACCATAAGCACCTAGATCTAGTCTAATAGAACGCTACCAACCTATTATAGTCATGTCACTTGTCTTGGCTCAAGAAGCAAAAACTAAGTCAGGGAAGCATCGGCTAACTGTTAATGCAAATGCTGTCAAACTTTGGAAATGTACTATACTTGAATAATTCCTTGTTTATGTATTTGTCCAAACTTCTTAACTACACTGAACATTTCAGATACTGGATGGTATTGGTAGGCATCTGTTTTACACTAGTACTTCAGCACTAGTCACTCTTGGATTCTCTTGGCTACCGAGGCTACATGCACTTAGTCACTTTGAATAAAAACATCAGCTAAATGACTGACTGAATAATGTACAATAAACAATTACATGACATGGATTGTCATGATTACTGTCCACCAGCCACTGCATTTTGTACTGGAATCATCATACAGACGAGCAGTATATAGTGCTCAACATCTTGAGTCCGTTTGTGCTCAAAACAGGTTCCATTTGTAAAGTCTTTAAGCTTTCATGAGTTGTTTGTGCACCTGACAACAGCATATGTTGAACCAGAAAAAGACATAACTTGAAGCCGTTATCCTCTGACTAAAACATGGTTGTCGTAGCCAGCTCCATTTGGTGCCCTCAGCCTCAGATTGGCCATTAGTGGCTTTTTTTTTTTTTTTTAATTGCTACCATCATTTTGCCAGTTTGTTTACCTTCTAAGTGGAAATTTTTCATATTTTGTATCAAGTTATTAAATTTGCAACAAAAAATGCTATGTTGCTCAAAATCCAGTGACTGGCTAGAATAGTTATTCCACTCAATCTCTTCATACATGGCTTATAGAAATATCATGTGTGTGTCTCTCTATAGTGGCTGTAGACTGTTAACAACCCAGTTTAAGCCTGTGGTTTGGTCTTGTTCCTGAGAGTGCAATGAGACATTTGGTTTCAAGCTGCTCATACTGCTGAATACAGACTAGATAAAACGCTTCAAAAATGCCTTCAGTGAAAATTCACTTGCTTTTATAATTAATCACATGAGTGTTCTTCCACCTAATCAGTTTTTCAAAACTTTGCCTGTTTTATTCTTACAGTGGGACAGGGAGCTTGCATGCTGTGCTTCCATGTGTAAAATCTGTAAATTCTTGTATTTCATGTGACAATGTTTCCTAGAGATGTGCACTTGTGTGCATGTATAAAGTTTTCCTTGCCTGAGCATCTTACACTAGTGGAGACTTGAGTCGTGGAGATTTGAATCAGAAATATAAATTGGCCTAAACAGTTGACTAATTCTACAAAAGCACAATGGATCTAAAGAGAGCTGTTGGGACTGTACAAATGGGTTTAATAAGAAATCAGAGCATCCTTTTTTTTTTTTCTTTTTTTTTTTTTTTTGACTGCTTTAAGAAGAAATGGAGGTAATGCTAATCAGCTATTTCTTGATAGCTGGAAAAAGGCCTATTTCCTTTTTCATTAAGAAAAGGAATGTTTTGGTTAATGGGCCACTATATTTTAATCCAACCTTTAAATGGGGGTAAATATTCATTTAAGAAAATAAAACCCTCTGTTGGACCCCCATTACAGAAACTTACCCACATGTAAATGTTGTGAAAAGTTGAAAATGGCTTGTCTATTTGCAAGTTGTCACTTTGCTTCATATCTGACATTTTTCATATCTCAGGCTCCAGACCCTGATGACCCAGAGGATTTCCCTGCACTGGGCTGATGTAGCTGTTGGATCTGATCATTACTGAGCCATCGAATGACTCCTGGGCCTCTAACAGCACTTGAAGTTGTGAAGCAAGGGGGGGTGGGGAAAATTTAAGAGTGGGTTTAATTGGTTGTGTCTCAGTTGCCTGTGTATTCCCTCCAGGCTAAGTTGCTTCTCCACAGACCTTTACATTTACATTGTGATGCTTATTCTTGTAGCTTTCATGTGTGGAAAAATAAAGCAAGCAAAATGAATCCTAGGACTCATTGTTCTGACTTGGACATTTTGAGAAGTTTAGTGATGTGTAATGGTAAAATGTGGATTTGCTTTGCACCTGATCGCATGTCCAAAAAGTTGTATCACTATTTGCATTATTGGGCCTTTTTATATAGGTTTATGGCTTGTCAGGAGTAAATTAAATTAATTTCATTATTTTACATAATGAAGGCTTTGATTTACTATAAGGTTTTCTTGGCCCTACAAAGTGATGTATATGAAGGAATTGAGCATGAAACAGTTGCAGAATGTGCACAACTTTTGTGCAAACTGCAACTTTTTTTTTTTAAAAGACAAGCTTAAGTTTTCAAAATGAAATATTAAGATGGTTCTATAAACTGACCACCTACTCTGAGGAATTCAGATATTTCTCACATTCTGTTGCACAAGCAAGAAACAGCTTTTCACTTCGAATCTAGTGTTTTAATTGCTATGAACTTGTCTCTTATCTTCTGCTGTAGTGAAGTTGTTACTATTACCACAGGCTGTAACAACACTGGCCTGACAAACTTTGCAGTATTTAGCCTTTCGGTCTTCATCAGGGGTGTGCAAACCCCCCCCCCCAAAAAAAAAAACTTAACTGCAGACACAGCACATTTCTTAGCCATTGGTGGTTCTGCTGCATCTCTGGTCTTGCTTTCATCAGTTTTCTGTTCTTGAATCTACTATAGCAGCAGAGCCACTCTAAGCTGTTGGTAGACACTTATGCTCCCTGTCCAGCTAGTGAGCTGTACCCAGTATGCCAGTAAATGAGTTTTTTAGGTAATGAATTTTTGTTGGTTATAACAATTTGTAAGAAGGGTGCATAGTTAATGGGGGTCTCCTCTCAAACAAGATTTGCTGCCTACTGAAGTGTTGAGGGAGAGTGGGGAGACTTGGGACAGTTTGTATTCCCATAACTTTTCAACCAGTCAGGTTTTGGATTACATCTGAAGTTGGAGGTTCTCTTAAAGTAACTTGCTTCCTTTGGACCCACAAAGCTGGATGCTGCACTAAGGTGTGTAGTTCAATATTTTTGTTAACCACAACTATACATCCTTTTTTTTTTTTTTTTTTTTTTAAATGGACAGTTGGGGCAGTTCATGTTAGGTTTTTCCCTTGTTTTAATGTTTTAAAAATGTGGGTGTGTACCTGCATGAGGACCAAGCTGCTTTCATTTTCTTGAATGGAACTGTTGTCAGTTTTTCCAAACCTGATTAGCGGGGGGGGGGGGGGGGGGGGGGGGGGGGGGGGGGGGGGGGGGGGGGGGGGGGGGGGG
>JAPFFA010000004.1:30215961-30230455 GCA_026153275.1 Sciades herzbergii | reverse complement strand
ATCAAATGGTGCTAACCCTCCAAAAATCCATTTTAATTCCAGCTTGTAATGCGACAAAACAGGACAAACACCAAGGGAGATGAATACTTTTGCAAGACACTGTATAATATTACAAGACAATATGGGGTAAGGAAACAGAGACAGGGCAAAATTTAACAGAAGGTTGTGTAATAATATCCTATAGTGTGTATTATAGGAGACATTGGAATATGTTATTTCTAAGTTGAATGTGATTAAGAGGAATCAGTTCCTAGGTATGTCAAGAGAAAGGAACAATCTACATATAATTTTATTTTCTTTCTTAGAACTGATGTACATATTTCAAATCCTGGGTGCTCTTTTAAAATGTTAAAAGTAGTGCAGTGAGGATACTTTAGCTTTACCTTTGTAATTTATTATCTATTTTTATCTATTGTCAGTGCTATTAGTACAAATATCAGGGTATTTGAAGTGATGATCACAGCGCATGCACTGCAGCAGCCGTGTGGGATGCTGGAGCTGACTGCATGTATGGATATGACCAGAGGTCATGAAAATAATTTACGGAATGTAGACAGTGTTTTGATATATTATAATTTCTAATACCCATATGGGTGGTTATATGTGCTCCTTGTAAAATCTTGTATTGTATTAATTGAGTCTTCGGTGTTGGAGCACAGAGAATGTGGTTTGCCAGTTAAGTTACTGTATGTTACAGGTTAAAATCAGATATCCATTTTTCCTCATGAGAAGAATATACTATAAAAGTACATACTTTATAAGAAGCATTAATATATTGTGATATTTTTCTCTGAGTTGATTGAGTGTCTCATGAAATGTGAAGGATGACACTGAAAATTGTTGATATTGATTTTTTTTCCTGTAATAACTTTTTCAGTTGGAGACAGTGAAAAAAAGCAGTTGCAAGGTAGATTGTATTTCTTTTATAGCTTTTCAAAAGGTCATGAGCAAGTTGCCTTTGAATCAGTATTCCAATGTGATTACTTTCTCTTTCCATACCTGAAATATGAAGGGTATTTGTGTTGATTTGGAACAAAGAGTTGTGCCATATTCAGAGCAAAAGTTTAGTCCATCACAAAGTAGCAAACACGCATTCACACATGTATACCTTTAGAAGCACCAATCCACCTACTGGCATGTTTTTGGGAGGTAGGAGGAAACATGAAAACATTGAGGAAACAGATACAGTAAGATTGTGTGAAACTCCACACAGACATTAATCTGAACTCAAGTGCAAACAAGGCACCTAGCTGTGAGGTGGCTAGCCTTGCTCCCCCTCTCCATGAAATTTATTTTTATCAGTATTGAAGATGAAACTGGTGATGAGGTGGTTGTTTGCCTTTGTTGTAACTTGGAGACAAAAAATGAAGAGAATCCAAATTACTTGTGTGACTTAACCATATGCAGCCACAGTTTAAGTAGGAGGTCATATTGCGTCACTGTGAATATCCAAAAAAATACACCCCACCACCCCACCCCTAAGCCAGCCAGCCAGCCAGCCAGCTCTCCCCATCACATGACAGCTACCTACTGGGGAGGGTGAATTTTAACACATGCTACCTCCAAGACACGTGAAACAAGCCAAATGCTTAACACACCTGGAGGAAAGTGCTATCTGTATCCATAATGAATACTTATAACCAACATCTACTTCCTCATTTCCTAAAGGGCTCTTTTTGATCAAAGCTGCAGAAAAAAAACCAACCTAAACTACCTTATTTTAACAGTTAACTGTTCAGTGAACCTCAGCACTTCCCTGAAAAATCACATCACATATGAGTCACTCATAATTGCTTGACTTCTGCAAATATAAATAAAATAAAATTGCAAGGTCCATCTCTTTTGTAACCCACTCTACTATGGTTGATGTCTCAAGCAGCCTTGAAGGTCTTCACCTTTTATGTCATCAATCTTTTAAAGTTTCACATTTCAATCTCATTTGTCAATGATTCTTCCAACCCAGCAATAGTAATTACATTTATAATGCATACAATTGGCAAACCCTTTTATCAAAAATGACCAGGACAAATCAATCCACAGAGCTAAGGAGTTGGTGTTAAGTGGCTCTATAGCATTCTTGAGATTTCAACTCATAATATTCTTCTCAATAGTGAAGAACCTTGATGACTTATCTAGTGCATTCAATTATAAGTGATATTTCCAATGGAAGGAACACTGGTGCATTGGTCTTTTAGAACAGTGGGACATTTAAAAAAGCCACTTAATTAGATATGCCTGTATTACAGCTTCACCTTGTAAGGTGAACAAAGTGTGCTGCAAGTGTACATTTAGAGATTTTTTTTCAACTTTTTCAATGCATAGTGTGTGCTAAACCAGGGGTTCTCAACCTTTTCTGCTTTGAGGCCCACCTGTTCATACTTGAAACAAGTTGGGGCCCATTAAAAAAGATCCCCAGTTATTTTGGCTCATCTATTCTATTAGAATCTAATAATGTATTGTCAAGTGTATTAAGGGAGTGACGTTGCATTCCATGCTACAGATGGGAGCCCAGGACTTAAATAAATGCAAGAAATACCAAACTGTTTTTAATTGTAGGTATTGCATTTAAAACTGTATGGCTGTGCCAGAAGCTAACATAAAACCATGCATGCAGGGCATTCTCAGTCAAAAGGGAATAATGATCCAGAAGTGGAATCTGATCGATTAATACAAGAACTTATTGCCATGGTTGTGTACAGCAAACAAGCAAGTTATTGAAACCAAGAAGTACACTCAAAAGAAGTGGATATAGAAACCATTCAATGGGATCAATCCTTACACGCTAACAAAGAAGGATTTTTCCTATGAGTTGGAAAATTATCCATCCATTGAGTTCCCCGATACCTCAGAATACCTGTTGCTGCAGACATCATTCTACACGGACAAACATATGAAAACCTGGAAGATCATGGAGGTGTACACCTTTTTATATGTGGCTGGGTTAAAGATCTGGGATCAGAACACTACAAGACAGACAGTGGTAGACGGATCTAAGTGCAGGAAGAGTATTTATTAGCAGGTGTGATATTTACAAAAACAAAACACAAACAAAAGCAGAATCATAAAGCAGAGTATTTAAACAGCTTTATAAACATGGCTAGAAATAAACGTGACACTGATAATGATACTTCGTAAATCCTCTGTGGAAACAGTGTCTGTATCTGTATCTGTCCGTATTTGCTGATTTCGCTCAAATCAGTATCAGGTGTTTCCCATAACGACTGGGTCCCAAGAATGCACACCACACGCTCCGTGGGCACGAGCAGCTGCTCGAGCTGCGCCAGACACAAGTGCATGAAGGTGTGACGGTCAAGTGTTCACGTGCTGTGTGACCACAACTTTTAGCTCACCTGTATATCGCCATGCATCACCACCAAAATGTTTCATTTTCATTCCATAACCCATCACAAAGCATCACAAGCTGCAATGTGACTGTAGCTTAATGAGGCAGCTGTGACGTCAGATGCAACCCAGTAATTGTACCCAACTATGAGTAAAAATTAGCTTCAACTTGGGGAAAAAAAATTAGCAGCCCACAAGCCCAGTGGTTGAGAAACACTGTGCTAAACATTCCCTAACCTTCATCAGTGTGAGTTTCTGAGAACTGCATCACACTTAGCATGAAATTGGTGGTTGTGAGCTCTTTTCAACCCAACAGTGTCACTGAGGTGTTTTAAAAAAACCCAACAACAAGGTCAATATAGTTGTAGCTGAGTCATTCAACCCCCCCCCCCCACACACACACACACACACACACATCACCACCATGTCAGTCTCACAGCTGTACTAAGAATAAACCACAAATAAAATTAAATTTGTTCATAAAGTGGTCCTTTCCATTGATGGATGGTGTGATCAATTTTAAAAACATGCTATAAATAGTTCTTTAAAACAATGCCTTCGAAGAAACTTTTTTTGTTTGTTTGTTTGTTACCCAAACAACCTTTTGATTGATTTGATGGGGCAGGAGATTTCTCCCCAGATAGCATGCCAGTCCATCACAGGGCATCTTTCTCTCTTTCTCTTTCTCTCACACACACACACACACACACACACACACACACACACACACACCAAGTAGCACTTTAGCATACATGCACATGCCCCATACATGTATGTTTTGGGAAGTGGGATAAAACTGGAGATCCCAGAAGAAACCCACACCAACGTGAAACTCTGCGGGGGGACCTTAGAGTTGTGAGGTCACTGCAAGCCACTGCACCATATGATCAAATTTTGGATTTGTTGGCTTTCTGTAGCTAATGTCAGATATGGGTCGCCACTCCTACTCATCCCTAGGTTTTCATGATGGCTATTGGCTCGCAGGGAGTTCATCCAACCTTTGACAGGTCTTGTTTTTCATCTTGCTTGGTGACATGCCACCCTCCTCACTAGCAAGCTAATGGGGGAGCCGGTTTAGACATAGACCACCTGTCCATGCAGCAGGCTGTACTAGGTTACATTGTTACCAGTAACAGAGACACCAAGCTCTGATCTGAATTTATGTTATGTTGGATAACAGCATGTGGCATGCTTTTGGAGTTACCCGACAGGACTCACCATGATGATGATGATGTGGTGAAAAATGATTCAGCTTATTGTGGCAACAACAAAAGAGTCTTGACAGAACCAAAAATGGTTCCTCTATGGTATCGCTCTAAAGATTGTTTGTTTTTTAGCCCTTTCATTATAAGAGTGAAGAGGGGGGCTCTCAAACTGTGCAAAGCTAGAAGATGGGCTACAGTGAGAAATTGTACACACACAGTACAAAGTGGCTTATATGATAAGTATAACTCAGTCAGTGGTTCTAAGTTCTAAGACAAGCTTGAAGATGTTACATTTATTGTAACTAATAATGTACATCCATCATTATTACTCTGGATCCTTCAAAGCAATTTCTCCCAGCTGATATCCATTCATTTTGACATTTTGCTTTCAGAAGGAAAGCTGGAACTCTTTAAGTGTAATATGACTAAGTTCTGCCTCTACACTATTATTATTATAGTTGGAATGCAGGGATGTCAAAATAAATGTGTTAACACACATGATTAATTTGACATCCTAAATGTGTTAAAAATAAAAGCACAATTTAGCAGCAAAAATTAATCCTTGCATAATTCCAAGAGAAGCAAATATAACATATTACAACATGTGCGGATATGCTTGACTCACACAGTCAACAAAGAGCAATGATGCAGACTCACTTTTAATTGCATTCAGATGGATTTTGGGATGAAAGCAAATAAACCAAACCAAGTTGTGATGAACTGTTATCTGTGAGCTTGAGACACTTGCAAATAATGCTAGCATGAAGAAAGATCATGCTCATCTGAGAAGTCTTAGAAGTGCCATGCTGCTCTAGGAAAATAATACACAATCATAGTCCACCATGAGGCGCTGTCAGGAAGTAGAGTTACTGTTACCACCATAAGGCAGGGTTCTAACTAGACCAAAATTGTATGTGTCCATCGATTTCGATGAGGACCATTCTTGTCATCCTGTTTAGAAGGGAGGGGGGAAGGAAACATTTGAAGATGATTAAGTCTATCTGTGAGTGCGCAGATGGCTGAAAAGTCCTATTTGTGCATGGAAAGTGCACTTACAATGTGGACAGACAAAAGGGGGACATCATCTGGGAGAGTGTTCACCTGTGATTTTCTGGCCTGTCTCTTCTGTTCTGCTGCAGCAGTCCTGCTGGCTTCATACAGCTTGGCGCCTTTGTGTACAGCAGTGCGCCATTTGAGTCAGTTCAGAGCAACTTCCTTCCAAGAGTCAGGGTTGATATCAAAAGCTTTAAGGGATGCTTTTAAGGTATCTTTAAAGCATTTCTTTTGACCTCCTTGTGACCTCTTCCCTTGCTGTAGCTCACCATAGAAGAGTCTTTTGGGCAGCTGATGGTCTAGCATGTGAGCAATATGGCCAACCAAGTGTAGCTGGGACTGCATCAAGATGGTATAGGTGCTGGGAAGGGCTGCTTGCGCGAGAACCTCAGTGTCAGGAATCCTGTCCTGCCACTTGATGTTCAGCAGCTTTCTGAGGCACGTTGTGTGGAAGTGGTTGAGCTTCTTGGCATGGCGTTGGTACACTGTCCAGGATTCACAAGCATAAAGCAGTGTAGGGAGTACTACTGCCCTGTAGACCTTCAGCTTAGCCTCCAGGTGAATGCCTCTTCTGTTCCAAACAGTGGTGCGTAGTCTGCCGAAGGTTGCACTGGTTCTTGCAATTCTAATGTTCACTTCAACATCAATGGTTATGCTTCACGACAGTGTACTGCCTAGATAGGTGAACCAGTCAACCACGCAGAGTCTCTAACCACTGACTGAGATATTGGGTTATACATAGGGTTTCCTAGGGGCTGGTTGATGCAGAACTTCAGTTTTCTTTATGCTGATGGTGAGCCCAAAGTCACCACAGGCTTTGGCGAACTTGTCAACACTTAGTTGTATATAAGCTTCTGATCCAGCATTAAGGGCACAATCATCAGCAAACAGAAAGTCTCTGATGATGTCAGTCATGGCCTTGGATTTTGCTTGAAGCTTCCTGAGATTAAACAGCTTGCCATCTGTTCGGTACTTGAAGCTGATTCCAACATTGCCATCTCTGAATGCAGCTGTCAGCATGGTGGAGAACATGATGCTAAACAGTGTCACAACGCAGCCCTGTTTGATGCCGTTGGAGACTGGAAATGGTGCAGACGTCTTGCCATTATCCTGGACTCGTGCCTGCATACCATCATGAAACTGGAGAACCAGGGAAATGAACTTCTGTGGGCATCCATACTTGGCCACGATTTTCCACAAACCTTCTCTACTCAAGGTGTCGAAAGCCTTTGTCAGGTCTACGTAGGTGGAGAACAGGTCTACATTCTGCTCCTGGCATTTCTCTTACAACTGCCTAGCAGCAAACACCATGTCAATGGTTTCATGCTTTTTCCGAAATCCACGCTGGATTTCAGGCAGAAGTCCTTGGTCAAGGTGTGACATGAGACAGCTTAGCAAGATCCTGGCAAGTATCTTGCCTGCAGTAATAAGCAAGGAAATGCCTCAGTAATTATCACAAACTTGACAATTTCCCTTCCACTTGTACTGGTGTATGATGGAGGCATCTTTGAACCCCTGTGGAACTGTGTCCTGTTGCCACATGAGTAGGAACAGCTGATGGAGCTTCTTAGTCAGCACTGCACCACCTTCCTTATAAACCTCCGCTGGAATGGAATCTGAGCCATGAGCTTTGCCACTGGAGAGCAGACGAATTGCTTCCTGGGTCTCAAGCAACGTTGGTGGGTCATCCAGTGCTTCATTGATAGGCACTTGGGGGAGACGATCTATGGCTTCATTATTGATAGAGGAAGGGCGATTAAGGACATTGTTGAAGTGCTCAGCCCACCGTTCGAGAATCTTCTCTTTGTCATAAATCAAAGTGTTCCCATCTGCACTGAGAAGGGGGGATGATCCTGAGGATGTGGGACCATAGACCTCTTTCAAGGCATCATAAAAATTCTTCATGTTGTGTTTGTCAGTGTAACCCTGGATCTCGTCATCTTTGTTACTCAGCCACTTGTCTTGTATCTGGCACAATTTTTGCTGAGCAGTCCTGCGAATGGCATTGTAAGCATCTTTCTTTCCAGTGGATGTGGGGTTGCTCAGGTAGGCTTGATGGAGATGGCGTTTCTCATCCAAGAGCTGCTTGATTTCATCACAGTTTTCATCAAACCAGTCTTTGTGAATTTTGGACACGAGCCTCAGAGTCTCTATAGCTGTGTTGTAGATCAGCTCACTGAGAGTCTTCCAGTCTGTCTCCACATTCTGGCTGTTCAAAGAGGCAGATTCAAGTCGTTCTTCCAGTCTCTCCACAAAGGTATGTTTGATGGTAGTGTCTTTCAGCTGGGCAATGTTGAACCGTTTTGGAGCCTTCTGACCTTGAGGGCAGATTTTGGGTTGAATTCAGATGTTGAGCTTTGAGACTACAAGGCAATGATCTGTCCAGCACTCCATGCCGCACATCGTCTTTGTCACCTGCACGTCCTGCCTGTCCCTTTTCCTGACTAATGCATAATCGATGAGGTGCCAATGCTTTGATCAAGGGTGCATCCATGACATCCTGTTATGGGTGGGGAGGCTGAATACTGTGTTGGTGATCAACAGTTCATGCTTTGTGCAGGTCTGAAGCAGAAGTAGTCCATTGCTGTTGCATTGGCCCACGCCGTACTTTCCAAACACTTCATCCCAGGAGACATTGTCAGAGCCAACTCTGGCATTAAAGTCACCAAGAATGATGAGTTTGTCTGCTTTTGGAACAGCAGCAGTGACTGAGTGAATGTCCTCATAGAACTTGGCCTGCACTTCATCCAAGTTGGTCATAGTTGGGGCATAGGCAGAGACAATGGTGAGGTTCTTTCGACAAGATGCAAGTGGGAGTTTCATGGTCATAAGCCTGTTATTTACTCCCTTAGGAATTCCAGCTAGCCTGCTGACAAGTGATGCTTTCACTGCAAAGCCAACACCAGCCTCACATTCCCTCATCCACTCTAAAAGAAGGTGTAGCCAGAACCCCTTTCACAGAGTTCTCCTTCACCTGCAAGCCGAGTCTTACTCAGGGCTGCAATGTCAATATTGTACCTGGCGAGTTCATTAGCAACTAGAGCTGTCCTTCTCTGGGGTCTGTTCCCATTATATCTGTCCAGGAGGGTGCGCACGTTCCATGCACCAAGGGGGAGAGGAACAATCTTTATCTTCTTCTGAGGGTTTTGACTGCTGATGTAGGGTCCCCACCAGCCACGGTATGCTGGCTAGGGTGAAATGGAGAAGGCGATGTTTAGGACACCTTTTCCAGCCCCTTTCTCATGCCATGGAGGTGAGCAGTGCATTCCTAAAGAGGGCTGCTCAGTCACTCAGACGGCTGCTGGACTCCACTGCTGCTCCTGTCAGTGTACGACTGCCAGTGTACCCACACCTGTCGCTTTGACACTCATCTGTCACCACAGGACTTGGAGTTGTATGAGATATGATGAAGAATGACAGATGACTTGTGCAATAAATTTGTTTAAAGTGAAGAAGAGTTGCACAACGTCAACCTCACTCTCTCGTCCAAAGCCATCTATTTCCAGTGGCAAGACCAGGTCAAGACGACTGGAGGATGGAAATGGATATGACCAAGATGTCCTTCTGTGCCTCATCTTGCTCTCTGCACTCCACAGTGTATTGCTGTAAACGCCTTCCTCTACATTGAACCATGAAGGTTTCATCTGCAGAGTCTGCCAGATCCAGTCTTTACATGCAAAGGTAGGCAAGCCCTAGCTCACCGAAGGCTTCAGGCACTTCAGCTACCCTCACCTGGTTTTGCTGGGTTGTCGAAGCCGTTGCCCGGGGTGTGGCCGCTGTTGCATGCAAACAACTACAAGGAGCCATAGGTGAGAGTTGAGTGTCAGGTGGGGACCAACATGGGCAAACTACTCCGAAGAGCATGACATGTTCCTCCGACAGAGGTTCTACACCCCAAACACCTCAACTAGACCAAAATATCAGTGTAGTGGCACCAGTCATAATGGCCAGGGGTTCAGGGGCCATCCTAGGCCCCCAAAAGCTCATGGGTTCTACATGCTCAGAGATGCATTCTAGTGCATTTCCTGGCACTTGCAGGCCTCCCTGAAAGTCACTCTTTTTTTGTAATATTAATGAGGTTTTTTTGCCAAAAGTTGCTATGATTGTTTTTGATTGAAAACTTATTATAATTAATATTTAACTATATTAGTGACATATTTATGGAATAAGAATGGAATAAAACAACCAATTGATATTCACCAAGTGTCAGCTTTATTTTCAGCTTCAGTTATTCAATTACACTACATGACTATCCAGCTCTAACTCATATCATACCTTCTCCTACTGACCATTACTCCAACAGTTTCAATGCACTGTTGTGTCATTAAAAAACAAAACAAACAAAAAAAATGCTTTACATCATTACTATATAGTTACGATGAAATATCAAACTTCATATGTCAAACAGTTGTTTGGTTACATCTTTCATGTCCACACGCTTTGGAGCTTGGAGCACACAACTGCAAAGTATAAAGTGTGCACATGCCATTAGGACTAACACACAGGCTTTGTGAAAGCCTTGTATTTTGTATTGCTTTTCTGGTTTTGACCGTGTTTGTGTTTTTGGGCTGTGAGTATTGACTCTAATATCCTGTCTGTGCCTCGCTCTAAAGCTGCCTGTTATTTGACTCTGCCTTTGCCTTTTTTGTATCTGTTTGCTAGTGTGCCTTCAGTAAAACTCTTCCTGCGATTACATTCGTCTACCGCCCTTACATGACAGAAACTGTCAATTGTTCAACAAGCTAGTGGACTAATAAAACTGTATTAACTAGTTTTATATGAAACTGTCATGAATATTTCCTGTAAATATGTGCGAGTAAATTTACGTCATTTAAAAAAAAGCAAATTAAAAATAACTGCAGCATAAAAACCCATCTATCTTATGTACATAAATATACAATTTTCGTTGTCTGGTTGACAAGTGTTTATGAGATATGTTGCCTTGCACTTATGATCGGGTTCCCTGTGGTGGTACACATACGTATGGACGTCATACGGTCAAGCCATCAGAAATCAGATTGATGCTTTTTCTTAAGTATGGGGCTCCACTCCACTATAAACCTATGATTTTGAGCCAGAACTACTTTCAGAGCTGCAGTTTTCACCAGATGACATTTGTGAATTTAACAGTGCTGTGGTATTTAAACAAAACACATAAAATGTACAAGTAAACAGATATTGTAGCTCCATTTTTATTTTTAGTAACAGAATAACCATAAACATAAAGTCCAATTCAGGTGAATACAAAGCTGGTATTACAGAAATGTGTTTTCTGCTGAAAGTGTTGAAGGGAGACAATAATGCAGAAACTTTATTTTTTCTTTCTTGTTCTTTCCAAATAATTCTTTCTTTGTAAAAACTCTGATTAACTCTCCAAGTGTGAGATACAAATTCATGAAGAATAATAACTAACACAATAAACATGCCCTCACATCTGATCAACACCATCTTTTTTTCAGGTGATGTTTAGCACTAGGGTTTAATTTCAGGGTCATTATGGCACACTTACATGTCATAATCAGTTAATGAAGTTGATGAAATTAGAATTGATTTCTAGCTTACTTCAACCCAAAGGAGATTTCCAGTTTGTTAGCAATTTCCCAGATGGTTAATTGTCCACCAGTTTTTTTAACACTCACTTTTGCAATTACAAGTGTATGTCTGCAGGTTCCCCGTTTTCCTCCCACCTTCCATAAACATACTAGCTGGTGTGTTGCCAATTCTAAGTTGTCTCTAGGTGTGAATGTGTGTGCATTGTGCCCTGTGGCTCACTGGTGTCTGATCCAGGTATGTTCCTACCTTATGCCCAGTGTTCCAGGTTCTCGTGACCCTGACCAGAAAATCAAGAGCTTATAAATGAATGATGAAATCAATGAAAAACTTATAAAATTGTACAGATGGCAACCAGTCATTTTGCACAAAGATTATTTGCTGGTTAATCACACTTAATTTATTAAACTTATTGAATGAAACAGCCTGATTTCATGGAATTCAGTCAGTGTAGAAGTAGTTGGATTTTTGTTTAATTTTACATGATTGGAATAAGAAAAGGTACACATATAAAATTTTAGGCTTTGACTTTTGGTGTGAATTTGAACTATATGAATCTTCAAAAATGTTCAAGCTTGAGACAATAAATAAATAAATAAGAAAGGGAAAAAAAAGAAAAACCCCACACCAATCACTTTTGATTTTAAATTTTAAATACTTATGCATTTTTAAGTGTGGACTCATGTAACTTTTAATGTTGAGTTTCTAAACACACATGGACATAATTTCACTTGAATATAATTTTTCTGTTTTTCCCCCATCTGGTTTTAACCAACTATAAATTAAAATTTTTTAATCACACACTGAAAAAGCAATATGTTAGCAAGCAAAAATATATTGAATATAGGCCAATTGTACCTTCTAAGTATTAAGAAATATAACAAATATGTATAAATAATAGAAATATAACCTATTTCTAGTCATTTTAACTCATATTTCAATGCTTATTCAAGCACTTATTTCTAGAAGAAAGATTTGTTGCCAATAGAATTCAGAGGAATAGATGTAATCATCTGTAATCTCATAATTAAAAATATTTAATAAATTCTGCTATAACATTTTCAGAGGTAATAAGATATTTTTTCTATAGTGTGTGATTGCTGGAGCAAAGAGGTTCACTTGTAATTTGGTTATTATTTAAAAAAAGCAATGGTGGAAAAAGTACAGAAAAATTATCTGTGTCGAGTGAATGCATGGATATTGTGTCAAGCTCTGACTCAGTTAAACATGAACATTAAATGTATACTTTAGTAGAACTATTTAAATAGTTTTACTAAATAGTAAAACTAGTAATAGTGTGTCCACATTTAAATATGTACAAGTACTAAATAAATGCACCCATATTAAGATATTTTTAACGTGGTAACATAGATTTGTGTCTTAGTGGAGCCGGAAGCAGTTGATGGTCTTATTTGGGGTTTTCCACACATCATTGGTAAATATCAGGGCAGGAGACAAAGCACAGGCAGCCACAATAAATGGGTGAAACCCATTCTCAGAACCAAACAGGCGGACAAAGGTCAAAACCAGTAAATACCTGAATACCAGAGAATCACAACTAGGCAATGAAACCAAAGCACGGAAAAAAAAAATAAAACAAGAAGAGTGATGAGACAAAACATCAAAACACAGGTGACACAATGAGACTAATCATAAGGGACAAGTGCTAACAATGATTAAGGGGGTGTGGATGAGGCAGAAACAAAAGAAGATAGGCTGAAATGTCATATGACACTTGTTAAAATTTCAAGGCTGTCTGTTTTTTACCACAGTACTTTTACCACTTTTCATGCAAAACACCACTCCTTCTTTCTGTCTGTTTTAATTACGCCATGAAAGGAGATGTGCCTGCTTTCAACTTCCCTTTTCATACAGGCAATTGCTAAGGGTTCTACTTCATAAAAGAAATCCCATAATTGTATCTTAAATTCAGTCTCACATTTACAGTTAAGTGCAAAAGTTTGCACATCCTCAATAAAAAATTATGACAAACTTATTTTTGCCAAGAAGATATTTTTTGTGTTGGGTTTCCTGAATATTTTTTCATCACAAATACCACAAAATGTTCCTTCATCCTAATCAAAACCACAGTTAGTGTACATTAAGAAATTAAGTAAAAATGTAGATTATATTAGTTCAGAAGTTTGCATCTTTCTTTCCGAATGTCACAAATATTTTGTGATGACTTGTAAGCCAACTCTTTGTGTTTATAGTGTCCTCCAAACTCTTTATATTGTCTGAGCAGATTTTGGATCCTGACAGTAATATCTACCTTTGTTATTGTTGGCATGTTTGTTCTACTATCCAGGTGACATACACTCTGTTTCATGGCAAAAACCTCTCAACAATTTGTCTTCTTGGTATGTATGCTGTATGTTTTGGATTGTTTTCTTACTACAAGACTCAACTACATCTCATTTTTCAATTTACTGGAATAATTGTTATATATAGAACCATTGTAAAAAGGAGGTACATTGTGTTTTCTTCCATTCAAAAACATGAGAGAGCACGAACATTGCACTCAACTGTAAGTCACTTTGGATAAAAGCCATATTTGACATTTTCAGTGCATTTCACAGATGCATTTCAAATTGGCAGATGATACAATCCAAGTAGCTGGAGAAGTTGAAAACATGTAAATGAATAAATGTAAATGGAATTGCTTAGGTCAGTGGTTCTCAAACTGCCCCTGAGTAGTGGACACTCGGCAAGTGGGGCGTGTGGTCACAGACCGCTCAGTGGCAAATGCAAGGGGCTGGTTTACAATTGCACCAACAAATAATGAATGTCTTCATCTTCAGTCCAGCCAATGAAAACAGAGAGTTATTATTTGAAATCTCAGCAAGGAACTTTTATAGACACACCTCAAGTACATAAGAGATCACGGACATCGGAAACACACCACCGTGCAATCGAGTCAAGTTCGTACCATTGCAGCTTTCATATAGCCTATTATTAGCTTTTCAATTACCTTTTTCCAACAGCCTTTTTAAAGCCTATATTCTTGCATATATAGCTAGCCTTCCAGCACTGCTATTGCAGTAATAATTTAAAGTCTTTTTAAAGACTATTTCAGCTATTTTTTGCTTTAAAACTCCATTTAAATCTGATCTTACCATCTCTCTTTCCTACTTGCCAACTTTCTCCTTTGCCTACTGGTCAACCTACTCTTTCTCCTTTCTTTAATCTTTCTCCTACTTTTTTCTTTTTTCCCCCACATTTTTTTCTTCGATTAAAAATTGTATGGTCCAACACCGTATCACAGTTAATTATCTCATCTCATTATCTCTAGCCGCTTTATCCTGTTCTACAGGGTCACAGGCAAGCTGGAGCCTATCCCAGCT
>JAPFFA010000004.1:30193515-30206396 GCA_026153275.1 Sciades herzbergii | reverse complement strand
GTGTGTGTGTGTGTGTGTGTGTGTGTGTGTGTGTGTGTGTGTGTGTGTGTGTGTGTGTGTGTGTGTGTGTGATGTTTAACATAGCTGATGTCTGCCAGAGTAGTGAGAAATATTTTAGCTTTTTTTTTTCCTCACAAAATTAATTTTAGGACATTTCTAGTAAAACTGAATAATATTTGAGGGATAACACAGCCTAGATAAGCTTAACTTTTATTTAATTGTTTTGTGGGTTTCATCTGAGGATTTTTTTCCATGCGTGATTATTTTATATCTGCCAAACAATTGTTAGTGTTTTTCGGACAAGGCGGTACTGCTGATGGTGGTTGAGTACTGAGGCTAAAATGCGTGAGAAGAAATAAGCTTGTGTGGGAGAGAAAGCAAAGCTGTGAAACGACTCAGGGTCTCCAGCGCTAATGCATCCTGACAGGGTGAGCGAAGAGGCAGCTCATTATTATGCCACGCATCATGAGTGTAGCAGTGACCCCTGACTCTCTCCAGCCTGAGCCAAACACCAGGCTGAAGCTCGCCGGTTCTCTGCTTCACAGCCTGCAGTCTGACAGACAGACTGATGTAGCCTTTAACATCATAGGTAAAACCATTATTCTTTCACTGGAGAATGTGCTACACATTATTTAATGTCCATAGACATTAGCAAAGTCAGTATAGGTTTTTCCACACATTTTTGTTTCATTATATAGGTGATATTTATGGTGAGACGTGATTTTTCAGTTCTTTAAGATGCCAACCAAAAATTAAGAATCATAAATAGGTCGTTCAAAATGCTTCTTCAATTGGATTGTGCTATATAACTGCTTCTGCTTTACGTAATTTAAAATTAAACAAAACTAGGTTTGCTGGACTCATATTCTGTAGCTGAAGTAATATGCTTGGAAAAGGGGCAAAAACTAATTAATCATGTGTATGGCTGATATCGTAAATCTTAATAAGGAA
Source organism: Sciades herzbergii (assembly GCA_026153275.1). Taxonomy (NCBI): domain Eukaryota; kingdom Metazoa; phylum Chordata; class Actinopteri; order Siluriformes; family Ariidae; genus Sciades; species Sciades herzbergii. Next base: position 30,205,445 of record JAPFFA010000004.1, on the reverse strand, counting down.
GCTATTAGGTACATGAAGAAACTAATAAATCACCGTTTGGCATCAGCAGCGTTTACTTCATCCATTTGTAACAAGCTTGGTTGATTCTGAGAAACGATGGGAGCTTTCAGAAGCTGACAGCAGCCTGTTTGTTGCCACTGATCGTTCGCTGTTCCATCATGTTGGATACTAGATGACCAAGCCATGGCCACCTTGTGTCACCAGAGATGAAGTAGCTTGGTCTTCATAATCACTCACCCATGACATGGCTGAGCAGTGAAGGCAGCTCCTCTGTGTTCCACAACCCGTAATAACTTTATTAAATGGATGAAATTTCAGAGTAGAGATGGGGAGAGAGGATGTGACCCATCTCCAATTACTTGTAGAAGATGAGGATGGGATAACTTCTGAGCTAATCTGACAATGGACAAGAACATTTTCTCCATAGCTGAGGGGCTGATATATCATTCTATAAACCATTTTAATTGTCCCCCAGCAAACCCAAAATACTTCCCAGATATTGGATTACCAAGTAACTATAACCATAGAAAAGAAGCTTCAACCCATCTTTGCACTTCTTAATACGATAATCCCACTGTTATTATTGCCTCTTCAAAGTGACTGCTTCACCATTAATGTGTCAATCACAGCTTCTTGAACATGCTAGGGATGACTTTGTCTTTTTCAGACAGTGGAAAAAGGCCACCTCTGGCCCTCTGACTTTATTGAAATGCGTCCGTCAGCTTCATTCATGCTCACCAGCTCCCACAGGAGGGTCGGGTATCTGTCGGAAATGAAGGCAGATATTCCTTTTTCCTCAACGTATTCCCCCTTGAGCCATCACAGACCATGTCACTTCTAGATCTCTGCCTGTGTCTGGGAAATCCCAGCTGGTTTTATGTGATGGGGAGCATGCTGTTGTCTCTGAAACACACAGCTTCTTAGATCAGCTCAACATATGTGCAAGCTTATACTCCTCCTCAGATCTAAACTCCCAATAGGCCTGTCCTCAACAAGTGCCTTCCTTATTCAGTTGAAATGCTTCCTATCAAAAAGCACCGAGTGTAAACGTTTAGTCAAGTTATGTCGACACACACTTGTAGCCAAATGGAAAGTGCAGGCCTTTAATGTATCAGATGTACATTTGTAGAGTTTGATGGCAAGTTTGACTAACAGCTTTCATCTGAAATGCGACAGTTCAGTACCTACTGGATCTCTGTAACATTATATTTTCTAATAGATTTGGACAGATCAGATAACTCACTGTGCATATATTTCACAAGACTTCCTTTCATCCATCTTTATCCAGTTCTCATACATTTTTGCTGTTTAGATAGAGTTAAACAATCTCTGTGGGTTTGATACAACAGACGCTGAAAGAAAGTCCTGTAATACTCCCAGACTTGGATTTCTTTATCTGCTGCACTGTCATCCGAGAATGTGTTCAGAGGCCGAGATTACCCGGATGAAGTCAGTCGAAACTAATATATGAGCTGAGCCAAGCTAACCGAATGAATCCAGGGTTTTGTTTTCTGAATCTGGCTCTATCAGCTGTGCGGCCTGCAGTGCAAAGCTTTTCTCCCCCTTCCTCTTCCTCCATCAAAGCCGTGTGCTCCATCACCCCGGGAACGCTAAAATACAGTGAGAACTTCCCATTCTGGAATAGCAGACATTCCAATGTCAGCAGCACTCTCATTTTATACAATGAGCCTAAACAGGAGAGGCTGTGTCAGTCACGGGCACTGGATACCACATTGCATCTGAAGACATACGAGTGAAAACATATACCCAGCCTTTACCTCCCTGTCTGTGAGCTGGAACGAGCTGATGTGCATGAACCAGGGGTCACCTGAAGATAAGAGAGGTTAGCATGGGTACCACACACAGACTGAAAATAAACTACACGTGTTAGTACAAGTGCAAGTTTTATGACTTATACACCAGGATTAAGCTATAGGCTATATTTCAACTCCATGTTTTTTTTTTCTTTGTTCAGGGTTGTGTGTTTTGTATGCATTCAATTAAAAATATAGTCAATAACTTTGGTACAGTTTAGCTGAAGCTAGGTGTGAAATACAGCCCCTCATTCAATGTTCTGTCCAAAGCCATAAACCAGTAAGGCAAAATTAGGAGAAACTTTCTGAACTTATGTTTCCTTGTCCTGATTGGTTGATGTTGGTGTCCATATCATTAGATATTTCTCTCTGGGAAACCAAAGTCCTCTAAGCAAACATTTACCAGAACATGAGGAGAACTTCAGCAAATATTACAAGACATAAAATAAAATAAATTTAAAAAAGGCACATTTTAAAAACATACTGGAAATACATAATGTATTATACAAATATATGCTGTGTTTGAAATAAAATGTAAATAGCCAGAATAAATGCATATAACATGTATTTTATTTGTAATTGTCAGTAAATCTGCTGAGAACACACAAACTACAAACATGGACACTCAGAACTACAATTCCCAAGAACCATAGCACCCTCTGTCACCAGAGTATTAATCACAGCTGCCACACATCTCCCTAATTAGCTCTCCCCCTACTTAAGCCACTCTCTCACACCACTCCAATGTGAAGTATTGTTCTGTTTAATCCAGTCCATACCAAGCCTTGCATTTTCTGACCGGCTCTTGATTTTCTGACCGGCTCTTGATTTTCTGACCTTTGCTTGCCTTATTTTGTTTACGACCTTTGTCTTGCCTATTCTACTTTGTTTGCTGATTGCCCGGCCCTTGCTTGTCTCCTGACCTCGCCTCCAGTCTCTCGTTTTGGCTTCGTCTACAGTCTCCTTTCCCGCTCTCCTCTGCACATACATCCATAAGTGCCTGCACTCTGACAGGATACTTCGCCATTATGGATGTAGTGGAAGAGGCGAAGCAGGCTGCTCTGAACACTCAGGGACGCTTACTGGGAGAACATCAACAGATGCTAGCAGATCTCAACACCCATATGATGCAGCTAGCAACCGTGATGTCGCAAGCCCTCCTGTCGCAAGCCCTCCTACCGCACCCCAAGTCCACTCCTAGCCCTGCGCTACAGCTTCCATCACGGGAGAGATTCACTGGAGATTCTATCAACTGTAAAGGTTTCTTACTTCAGTGCTCCATGTATTTCGCGACCATGCCTAACCTGTCTGATAAACACAAGCTTGCTAAGTTTCTTTCCTTTCTCATTGGCAAAGCATTACGCTGGGCAGGTGCGGTTTGGAACAAGGACCGTGAGCAGACAACTTCCTATGAGCAGTTCCTTTCTATGTTTAAGGGAGTTTTTGACCATGAACCTGAAGGGACTGAAATAGGAGAAAGTCTGCTTACCATCTCGCAAGGTTCCCATAGTGTGGCTGAATATGCCCTCGACTTCAGAACATTAGCGGCATGATGGATGGAACGAATCCGCTTTGAAAGCTGTTTTCCGCTAAGGTCTGCGCCCCGCTATTCTGAGTGAACTAGCCTGTTGAGATGAACAGCTCACCATGGATTCTCTTATTGATTTAGCCATTCGACTTAATTATCTGTTGGCACACCAACCCTCCATTCAGGAAAGCGCTAAGCCAATTCCTACTTCTGAGGACAGTTTGCCTATGGAAGTCTCACGCACCCGACTATCATGCTCAGAGAGTGAAAGAAGGAGAAAGGAGGGTTTGTGCTTCTACTGCGGAAGCTCCAAACATCAGCTGAACAACTGTCCTGTTCATCCTTCCCATAAAGTTCCAGCAGAAGATTCTACATGCACTGTGAGTTGGGTGAGAACTTAATTCTAAGTCCTTTAAAGTTCCTGTGTTATTAAAGTTTAGACTCCACATATGTCCTTTGTGCTTTTATTGATTCAGGGGTGGAGGGGAACTTTATCAGCTGTGCTATCATGCAGAAATTCCACCTGTCCACAACCTCTCTGCAAAGCACACTCAGCATTAGGCCCATCAACGGAGGACCCATAGGAGATGGATTCATCACCATGAGGACCACACTGATTCATATCCAAGTGGGAGTTCTACATTCTGAGCACATCTCCCTTTATGTCACCATCACTGTAAGTCAGTATCTCATTCTTGGCTATCCATGGCTTCAGCTTCATGATCCCTTGATATCATGGCAGAACAAGGAAATTCTCCAATGGTCTCCTACATGTTTTCAGAACTGTATTTTTCGTCCCCAAGTCAACCTTTCCTCCACAACTGTGGAAAGTCCTCAACCAGACTCCTTGGATGGAGTTCCTGAGTGTTACATGGACCTGCAGGAGGTCTTTAGGAAGGGAAAGGCATGTGGACTGCCACCACATCAACCCTATGACTGTGCTATTGACCTACTGCCAGGCATGTCACCACCGCGGGGGCGTATATATCCCCTGTCCCATAAAGAACATGCCATAATGGAAGAGTACATTCAAGAAGCCCTTAAGCAAGAATACATCCAACCTTACAAATCTCCAATTTCTGCAGACTTCTTCGTGGAGAAACGAGGCAGTGGACTTTGGCCATGCATTGATTTACAGAGGTTTGAACCAGGTATCCATCAAATATCCTTATCCCCTTCCTCTTGTTCCTGCAGCCCTAGAACAACTTAGACCAGCCAAGATCTTTTCAAAGTTGGATCTACACAGGGCGTACAATCTGATCAGGACCAAAAAGGGCAATGAATTTAGCACTGCTTTTAGCATGACCACTGGCCATTTTGAGTACCAGGTGATGCCATATGGTCTTTCTTCGGTGCCTAGCATGTTCCAATGCCAAATCAATGACATGCTACAGGACATGCTAGGTAGATATGCCATCGCATACATAGATGACATCCTGATCTACTCCCCAGATGAAGAAAGTCACCAGAAGCATGTTAGAATGGTTTTTAAATGCCTGCTAGAGAATCACCTACGTCAAGTTTCATCAAGTTCGTATCTCCTTCCTAGGATACATTATTAGCACCGAGGGGGTTAGCATGGACTCCTCTAAGGTCTCCAAGGTTACGTCCTGGCCCACGCCTACCTCCATAAGGGAGCTTCGGTTTTTCTTGAGATTCGCAAGCTTCTATCGTTGGTTCATTAACGGCTTCAGTACAATAGCCACCCTTTTAATGGCCTTGCTGAAGAAGGGACCAAAGTGCCTCCAGTGGAACCCCATGGCCAAGGAAGCATTCCAACATCTCAAGCAGGCCTTTACCTCTGCTCCGGTCCTCCAGCGTCCAGATCCCACTAAACCTTTCACCATAGAAGTGAATGCATTTGACACTGGAGTAGAGGTGATTCTGTCTCAGCACTTTGGTGAGAAAAAGAAACTCCATCCTATAGCTTTCTTCTCTAAGAAACTCTCTTCTGTAGAGAGGAACTATGATGTCGGCAATAGAGAACTGCTTGCCATTAAACTAGCCCTTGAAGAGTGGTGGCATTGGCTAGAAGGGGCCACTCACCCTTTTATCCTCACTGACCATAAGAATCTTGAATACTTCAAGAAAGCCAAGAAGCTAAACCCTCGCCAGGCCAGGTGGGCACTATTCTTTACTAGGTTCAATTTCACCATTTCATTCCACCCCAGTTCCAAGAACACCAAAGCTGATGCCTTATCTTGAAGTTTTGGTTCCGTGCATAAAGATCCTGTCAACCATTCCATTCTCCCATCGCAATGTTTTGTACAGTCCATCACCTGGGACCTAGACAGAGAGATAAGGAATTCTCAAACACAAGTTCTTCCCAATAACCTCCCACCTGGTCTACTGTATGTGCCCAAGTGGTTTCGGGGTCGACTAATCACATGGGCCCACTCATCACCCACCACAGGACATCCCAGCAGTCAATGCACTCATCAAATGCTGAAAAACAAGTATTGGTGGGAGAATATGCAATATGAAATCAACCAGTTCATTGTATCTTGTTCTACTTGTGCGCAGGCTAAAGTTCCTAGAACCCCTCCCACCGGCAAGTTGTGCCTCCTCCCTACTCCTCAGAGACCCTGGTCCCATATAGCCATTGACTTCATCACTGACCTCCCTCCCTCTGAAGGAAACATGACCATTATGGTCAACATTGACCATTTCTCTAAAGCTCTTAAGCTCATCCCTTTACCTGGCATCCCAACGGTGTTCCAAACAGCAGAACTCCTCTTCCAGCATGTGTTTAGATACTATGGTATCCCAGAGGACATAGTCAGTGACCAGGGCTCTCAATTCATTTCTCGCTTCTGGACCTGCTTTATGGAGAGGTTAGAGGTATCAATAAGCCTTACATGAGGCTACCACCCTCAATCTAATGGTCAAGTTGAGAGAGTCAACCAGGAAATCAGCTGCTTCCTGAGAATTTTCTGCATGCGCAACCAGGGGGATGGGGCACGTTTTCTCCCATGGGCCGAGTATGTACAAAACTCACTCAGACACTCTGCAACACAGTTAACTCCATTTCAGTGCATACTTGGCTATCAACCACCCTTGTTCCCCTGGGATGATGCACCAAGCCAGGTACAGGCTGTGGAGGATTGGTTTGCATGCAGCCAAACAGTATGGGAGGAGGCTCACCAATGTTTGGAAACAGTCAATGCTAAGTATAAAGACTGTGCAGACAAACACCGAGGAGACAACCCAGACTTTTCCCCAAGTGACAGAGTATGGGTTGTCACAAGAAATCTGAGAGCCCAACACCTGCAGAAAGCGCCAGCCATGTTACATTGGGCCATTCAAGGTACTGTGTCACGTTAATGCAGTTTCCTACTGCTGAGAACTCCCCCCTCACAGCAGATTATCTCCCATGTTCCACATCTCCAACTTGAAACCAGCCATCCCAGGCCCCCTTGCTGAAAATACACCAGTTCAAGAACACCCTGAACACCTTTTAGAGGGTGAACCTATCTACCAGGTAAATAAGATCCTCGACTCTAGACACAGAAGAGGGCAAGTTGAATACCTGGTAGATTGGGAAAGTTATGGACCCAAAGAATAATGCTGGGTTCCTGCCAAGGACATTCTAGACCCTCTCCTCAGGCAAGGGTTCCATGCCCTACACCCATACAAACCTGCACCATGAAGTAAGGGGCATCCTTGAAAGATTATAGCTCCCAAAGGGAGCTCCTCGGGGGGGTTCTGTCAGTAAATCTGCTGAGAACACACAAACTACAAACATGGACACTCAGAACTACAATCCCCAAGAACCACACCGCCCTCTGTCAGCAGAGTATTTTTTATAGCTGCCATGCATCTCCCTAATTAGCTCTCCCCCTACTTAAGCCACTCTCTCACACCACTTCAATGCGAAGTATCGTTCTGTATAATCCAGTCCATACCAAGCCTTACATTTTCTGACTGTCTCTCGATTTTTCTGACCTTTGCTTGCCTTATTTCGTTTACAACCTTTGTCTCGCCTATTCTACTTTGTTTGCTGATCACCCGACCCTTGCTTGCCTCCTGACCTCGCCTCCAGTCCCTTGTTTTGGCTTTGTCTGCAGTTTCCTTCCCCGCTCTCCTCTGCACATACATCCGTAAGTGCCTGCACTCTGACAGCAATGCAGTATGTCATGCATTTATTTATATGTGTGATTTAATTCTATTTAGATCGCCTATGTTTAATACGACATAGTGAAAATAAATTGTGTGATGTAAAAACTTACTTGTAAATGCTGCAGTACATTTGACAATGATAACCACTGTAAAGATTTTAGGATGGGCATATTTTGTGTGTGTCGTCACTCCCCCCCCACCCCAACCCTGAATCTGGGCCTTGAGCTCCACCTCTGAAGCAGACAGGGTACAATTATCTCCACAAGTCTGAAAATAACCTCTCACATTATTAGATAAGGCCTTTATCACCTCATTATTGTGGATGAAATAAGCTCTTTTATTTCTCATTGCTGGGTAATTGCATGATTCAGTGCCCACTATATTATCACTGCCTGTTTATAAGGCACACACTTAGTGTTTGTGCTGATAGCACACGATTGTTTAATAACTTATAGTGGCTTTTTTTTTTTTTTTTAAAAGAAAGATCCCAAAGTACAATAATGGCACTAACCAATAAAAATGTCAGACGTAGTTTAATATTTCACTGTATTCTGTAAATGATGCTGATCTGTGTTGGTTTCCATTTTTTCATTGCTGGTTGTGGATCAGGATTGTTGGAAGTCCTTGTTTAAAAACATAATCGCATGTTCTAGTTATGTTTCCTATGGGTAAGGGGAGCCCTGCCGTGGATATTGCCCGAGCTTGGGACAAACCATTTAAACAGGGCCCCCATAGAAGTGTACACAGATGTACACACAAATGCACACTTGCAACCCACAAATTGTAAACAGCTATAATGTAATAGACATTTAGGCACTGCCTAAAAGTAGAGCTCCTGATGAATGTATCAGCAAAATATTTGCAAGGGCACAAAATCAACCTGAGTAGAATAATATTATAGCACATGAACCAGTGAATTGTGTAGTGTATTTTGTGTCAATAAATTGCTGCATTGTCTTGTGACAGTGAGATCAATAATGAGCTGCATCACAGTTATGAATACATATTTATTCCTTTCTTTGACACCGCATGCCTTTTGCCAGAAAAAACACCATGACATTTATTATGGTGTGACTCTGCTGGGTGCCTGGTGTTCAGCAGTGAACCAGCACTTTCACTTTACATCATTGCTATAGAGTTAGGACTGAAATATCAAGCTTGATATGTCAAATAGTTGTCTGGTTACATCTTTCATGTCCACATGCTTTGGAGCTTGGAGTGCATGCACAGCATTAGGACTAATTAGCATGAACCTGTTACTGATTAGAGCTCAATCACAGCACATGCATATACGTAAGGACACTCAGTAACATATTTTACTTTGTGAAAGCCTTGTATTTTGTATCGCTTTTCTGGTTTTGACCATGTTTGTGTTTGTAGACTGTGAGTATTATATGACCTCTATCCTGTCTGTGCCTTATTGAACCACTGCCTGTTATTCGACTCTGTCTATGTTTTGGATCTGTTTGCTAGTATGCTTTCAATAAAATTCTTCCTGCACTTACATCTGTCTATTGCCCTTACATGACAAACTGTCAATTATCCAACAAGCTAGTGTTTTAACTAGCTTTATATGAAAGTTTCATGAATATTTAAAATGTGTTGGTAAATGAGCCCATGCAATTTAAAAAAAAAAAGAAAAAAGAAAAGCAAATTAAAAATAAGCACTGGATACAAACCCATCTGTCTTATGTAAATAAAGATACACATTTCATTGTCTGGTGGGCAATTGTTTGAGATGTTGCCTTGCACTTATGTCAGGTTCCCTGTGGTGGTACACGTTCGTCATTCGTTTGTACGTATGGATGGATGTCGTATAGTCAAAGCCATCAAAAATCAGGTCGATGCATTACTATATTCTCTTAAGTATGGGGGTCTGCTCCACACACACTTTGCACACATGAGAAGCTCTGCTATAATCAAATTATACCTAATTCTAATGCAATATTCAGTAGTATTATATATACAGGACACTTTTTTTGATGGCATAAAAAAACATGTATTCCATTCACTTCTTTCATTCATTTGGTGTGATAGCATTCAATATTGTTAGCATATCGCTTATTCTACATGTATTACATTACTCTACCCACTGGAGAATGAACACTGAATATGGTTTATGATATTACATGGCTGTCAAGACATGATGTTACATGCCGGAGATGTAAAACTTCTGCACTAGCAAGTGACTGTGACAATTTGTAAACAAACATGGCCACTGGGTTTGCTTTGTTAAATATAGAAGATTTTAAGAGAATTTTGAAAGAGAAAGACATGTTGAACATCTGAAAGGAATGTGTATGTATAATGTCTTCGTATGAGGTTTCCTTGCTGCCACCTCTCCTGGCAGGTGGTTTCTTCCTGCACCTCATTCGAGGTGGTTGGCTTAAAAAGTTCCCTCTGCTCAGTCTTCCTTCCATGGAGGACAGCACCTTGTGACTCAGACCTTTGAGCCTTCACAGGGTTTTCAAGTGGGCACCCCTCCTCACCGGTGTTTCGTCGAATGGCCCACGACTCCTCAGAGGAACTCGACAGCAGAACCAGTGTCCTGGAATCCCCCCTCCAACTCTCAAGTCTAATCATCACTCAGCTCTGTCCTCCCTCTCTTTTGCCAGCCTGGTTGTGCCATTGGTCGTTCCTCTTCAGCGAAAGCCATCTAGATGTTGTCCCAGCCTGCCTGGAAATGTCTTCAACCAGTTTCTTGTAGGCAGGACCTCTCACCCCAAGAACTCCCAATGCCCTCCAGAGTGATTGCCCTGGGAAGCCCCTGCAACCTACTTCCACCAGGAGATTCCAGGCTCTCCATCTCCTCTGCTGGCATTCAGTGATGAAGGCTTAGTGTCTTCCGTGCTTGTGCCCCTCCTCAATCCTTTCCTTCCAGGGTACCATAAGCTCCAGGAGAACCACCTGTCTTATGGCCCTTGACCAGAGAATTATGTCAGGACAGAGGTTGGTGTTGGCTATCTCTTCTGGGAATTTAAGCTGCCTTCCAAGGTCAACCCTCATCTCCCAGTCACCTGCTGTAGTGAGGATCCCTGTACCCCCCACCCCCCCACCTCCTTGCCTGCCTTGACACCTGGCTTGAGGAAGTTAATGAAGCATGGTCCTTTGGCTTGCGGCTTGATCATCTTCTGCTTCCTCTCCCTCTCCAACCCTTCAGCCAGCTGGGCCAGCACCTGATTATGGCGCCACCTGAACCTTCCATCCGTCAGGCTTGTTTGGCATGCTGACAGGATGTGGTCCAAGTTGGCTGGCCTCCCACAGAGCACGCTGCAGGGATTCTCCATTAATCTCCACCTTTGCAAATTTGTGGGTGTTGGTAGGGCATTGTAGACAGAGCAGAAGAGAAACTTAATCCTCCATGTTCCAGATATCTTTCCAGCCCAGTGATCTGCCTCACACTCCATCCCACCAGATCCAGCTGCCCTGTTGCCTCAATGCCATAGCTTTGGCTTGCCTGATGTCTTCCTCAGCCACACAGATTTCCTCCTGCACCATCCTTCACTGCTCCTTTGGCTTTGCTTGCCTCCAGTTTGTTCTGGTGATGCAGCCTAGGCCCAGTTTCCCCTAGTTCACTGTCCCCACAATGTCAGCATGCTGAAGCCACACCTCTACCTCTCTGTGTGCTGCCAGCTCTCCACTTGCACCCTGTTCAGATGTTGATGTCAGCCTGCTGAATGGCCTCATCTTCACTGTCCCTCAGCATCATGGCCAACTGCACTTTTGCTGTCTTATACTCCTCCATAACTAATATCACTGGCAGCTGCAGCTTGCTCCCTGAACTGTGCAAGATGATGGAACAGAAGCTCCTGGAGACAGACAGCCACCTCCTCAAGAAGCTGCTGATCTTTCTTTCCAGGGCCTCAACTGCTGACAAGGGCATCTCATACACAAGTAGTGGCCACAGGAGTCTTGGAAGGACTCCATGTTGGTAGCCCCAGGCCTTGTACGTCCCCGGAAGGCCACTCTTCTCCAGGGCTCTCAGCCACATCTCTGCTTGTTTGAGCATCTCATTCACACTTGCCTTGTCATTCACCTCAGCTCTGTACCCCCTCCCCAGGCTCTTTACAGGCTTTTCAGTGACAGTTGGAATGACATCTTCACCCATCTTATGATATGAAGTTTATCTTCTTGTGTTGAAAAACTTGCATTTTTCATATGAAATAAATATGTCACTCAGATCCATGATATAAGTCATTTTGGCTGGCTTTTTCCCATGGTATATCAGATATTTCATTCAGCTAGCATATTGAACTCATCTTTGACTCATTCAATATCATGCTAGCTAAATGGAATATACGCTATATTGCCAAAAGTATTCGCTCACCTGCCTTGACTCACATATGAACTTAAGTGACATCCCATTCCTAATCCATAGGGTTCAATATGACATCGGTCCACCCTTTGCAGCTAGAACAGCTTCAGCTCTTCTGGGAAGGCTGTCCACAAGGTTTAGGAGTGTGTTTATG
>JAPFFA010000004.1:30124662-30140549 GCA_026153275.1 Sciades herzbergii | reverse complement strand
CTCTGGGTTTGTGTGTGTGCTCTCTTGTGTGTGTGTGTGTGTGTGTGTGTGTGTGTGTGTGTGTGTGTGTGTGTGTGCATGTATGGGTTCACTGCTTCAAATGGGTTAAATGCAGAGGATGAATTTTACTGTGCTTGAGTGTGTATGTGACAAAGGTTTCTTCTTCTTGAATGACTGTTTATAGCTGCTATAGCGTAAGTGATAACAGGAACTAACTAGTTTTGGATGTTCCAGAACATTAAATATAACTATAATTGGATTAAGAGTATGATGTGTTATTTTTTTTTATAAATAAAAATTAGAATCCTTGGTAAATTGCTGTGTTATAGGATTAATAAAACATTTTGGGACATGCTGTTATAAGGAAACAATCAACACAAGGGTGGTAAAAGTAACTGTGCTCCATCACGCCACCCCACCACCGATTGTTTTCCTATAGCAACATGACACGGAGTGTTTTATTGTAAACTTAATACTGTAAAACATGACATAGAAAACATTTTTTTTTATTTGAACCTATAGAGGCCCATGAAAGCCCTACTCAGCAAAATAATAAAACATCATATTGTGCATAGTGAAGATGTGATGTAAAATTTTTGCCATATCACCCGATAGTATTGATGTACAAGTGACCAAGAGTTTAAACCCATAAAAGAACAACAAAAACTTTCAGATTGATCTACCTCTCATTATAATCACACTACAAAGTAAACAATGTGCATTTTACCTCTCATTATAATCACACTACAAAGTAAACAATGTGCATTTTACCATCATTTTGTATTTTGTGTTTGATATTAAAAATGAGCCTTGTGGTGACAGCTAGTGTTGAAATTCTTTAGTGGCTTTAGAAAGGAAATGCTGCTTTAGTTTTAATGATAAAGTGTGTGGAAGCTCCAAGCAGCCATTCAGATGCGAGTCTCCCCTCCCTCTGTCCCCACATTACTCTATCACAGGGTTTTGGGGCTGTTAGAAAAGCGGTCAGGGCCACTTGCAGTTACAGAATTTGGGTCAATTCAAGTTGGCAAGTTTTTCCTCAAAAGCCTCCTGCTTCATTTTCACATGCCTTGAGAATTGTGTTCTGAGAAAGAAAGCTTATTATTTTTTCCTACTCACTTCTTCTACAATGATTTGGTTGGATACTTCATAAGTCATTAACGGAATTTTAGATTTCTGATTGATTTATTTTGTTAGGCAAATTGCTGCAGGGATTTTTTTCCTTTGCGAAGAAATCATCCAGTACTGACAATGAGTGTTGTTTATTTATTGCTTCAGGGATGGATCATTGGAGAATCAGTATTAAATTCCAGTCTTAATCTTCAGGGTGTTTGTCTATGTGGTGCCATGGAAGCTGATACCTTCAGCCATCAAAGAGATCCATCAGATAGATCTAAACACTCAACAGCTGGAGAGAAAGATCTCGGGAAGAGTGGAACCATTCCATAGCACTGTTTTAATCCTGGATAATTCCTTCCGAATCTCTGAGTGACAGATGTGAAACACTTTGTCTTATAAATCTCACAGATTTATGGCCTGCAAGTGAGCCAGCACCTTGTTTAAATGCACATGTAGCAGGCCTTTAGGGAAATATGAAAACTTTTTCTACTGGATATCTTTTAAGGCCTTACTCTTTTGCATCTCATGAGTCCTTTCAAAAGCCCTCAGATGTTTTCCTTTATGTTCCAGCTCAGTTTTAATCTCCAATTAAAACAGAAAGCCCCCCCTTTTCTGTGGTTTGTCAAGAGGTGATGTTGTGATAGCTGCTCTGTGGTGTTGTTTGGTGCTGTGTGAGCATTGTTCACCATGTTTACCTGCTGTTTCCCCCTCTTTCCCATTCCTGACTCCCCTGTGGCTGCCTGGGTTCTGCTTGGATTTAAAAAAAAAAAAAAACACTTGCGTCCAAATACCAAATATTGACTGGGTTTTAGGAGCTCGGCCGTGTCCCAGCCAGTGCCCAGCCTGTGTAAAAAGCTGCCATTGTTTGTGGCTCAGTGGAGCTTTGCCAGGGTCTGAAGTATGTACGCTTGTACACACGGGAAGGGCACAGCAGGGCTTGTAGACATACGGAGGGGCATAAAAAACAGTCTGGAAATGGCTCAGCCCCTGTAGACTAGAGGAAAAGGGAAGCAAGGGGCCCAGGCAGTATCGCTAATTCTGGAACTTTCTCAAGGGGCACAGGGTCAGTGTTGCCAGATTAGCTGGGATCCTTTGCAATTATTTTCTATGATTACCTTTAATTGGAAAAAAAAAATGACCTTGCTCTATAGTGCTGGGCGATACAACCATGTAATATTGATGTTGTGATGAATTAGCACACTCCTGCGAGTATCATGACATAATTGGGAAATTTATAACACTCACCAGCTCTGCAACCCTGTTACTCTCAATGCCAAGTTGTTGACGTTGATGTTAAAATACTTATATTTCATATATATTGATTCTATGCTTCCTGTTAATCCTGTTAATTAATCCACATTTTAGCTGTTAAATAAAGATATCTTTGAATCTATGATGTTCTGTAGGTTTTTAATGTGGTACTGTTTTTGATACTTTGTGATCTCAGTATTGCAATACAATGTTTTTTGCCTCATACCGCAGTTCTCTTGAAGTCAAAAGGTGTTGATTAAGTTTCTATAACAGCAGCTCTGACAGTAGTGCTGACAGAAGGAATTAAAAGGGCTTATATTAAGGTTAAACATAAACATTATTACTATATTCTAACAATATCATTCTACAGTAACACCTTACACAAGGAATTGTATTGTGGGCATTCCATATTAATGTATTTTTATTGAAAAAAAAAACCAAGTAATGGTGACCAAGTATGGTGATTTTTTTTTTTTCTTCTGTAGTAAAATGTTCATTTTGCATTTTTTGGAAGGATTCTTTATATCCATCAGATATAGTTTCTCACATATGGAAATCATCAGATATAGTTTCTCAATAAAAAAGCCTTGACCTTAACCTTGAGAAACATGACAAGCTCGTGAGTGGACAACAGTTTATAGCTGTTATAATGTAAATGGAAACAGGAATGTATATACTTCATGGATGTTTCACAACATTGTGTGTAACTATAAACAGATAAAAAATAAATTTTTCTTCAATCAATAAAAAAAATTGAATCACATCATCAAATTTCTGTTATATGAGGAATTAAACATGATGGGATATGCTGTTGTAGGAAAACAATCAACTTCAGTGTGGTAAAATTAACTCCAAAAGTAACTTTGCTGATTATTACTTATGAGTAAGGATTCGCTAATGGAACAGTATTGGCTGTCAAAACAGGACAACCACAGAAGTCCAATTTTGGCAAGGTATCGCAATACTTTTGCTTCATCTTATAACAAACTACTGCTGCTAATAATTTTTACATAGCTTATTGCCAATAACCATAATTTTATTTTTTGTAGCAAGTCCTTTAAATAGTAATATTAGGACGAGAAATTACAACGAATTGTGTGTTTCATTTGATGTCTGTTCAACTACAACCTAAAAATCAGCATTCAAGAAGATTCCCCATAGAGTTAATTTAAATTTTTATTGTTTTGTTAATGTTTTTGTATTTTTTAACTATTATAAATATAGTTTAAATATGTGATTAAAATATTAAAGACGATATTTGATGCAACTCATAATTTGTCATCCAGAGCTGAGAACAATGACCCTACGTAAAAATAAAAATATATGAAACTAACAACCATGAGACATAGTGAGATTTGAGTCTGTAATTTCAATACTCCTAAACTCATGCTTCAGTGCAGTTCTTAAACCGTACTTATGTGATGTCACGCACTTTCACTGGTACCAATTAAGCAAAACGCAAAATTGTGTGTGAAGCTCTTTGATGGCGTTGGTGTAGATAGGCAAGTAACAGTGAAACCTACATAGTGTATTAGTGTTTTGGTTTTTTTTTTTATCTAAATTGATAATTATTCTTATACTTGGAACTCAGTTTATGCAAAATCCTTGTTTGTCAATGTTGAAATTAATGATGAAAGTGTTTGATTAATGGCCATATTTGATGCATGCGCCTTTAAAATCGCACCGCGCTGCGTGGAACATATGCCCCTAGTGTGAAAACACACACACACACGCGCACACACTCCCCTAAATAAATAAATAAATAAATAAATAAATAAATAAACCAAACCCTGAGACTCCTCTCTCTCACAAAACACTGCGCACATTTCATTGCCATTTCTAAGTGTTAAAAAAAAAAAAGTGTGCTGTCTGAGCTTTTGGAGTGAAAAAAAAAAACCTTACTCAAGCTTATATATTACAAACTTGTACATTAAAAACTTACTCAAACAGCCTTTCTTTATTTGTGTGCATTATTAGGATACCAAACTTGTATATCTTGTTGAGGTCTTGGCCAGCTAACAGCATCATTTATATCTTCCTATATGAAAGTTCAAAATTCAATCCTAGTGTTCCACTTTGTGGTTCCATTAGCAAATCTGTACTCTTATATATTGCCCACTTCAGTGATCCTTAATAAAATGCTTCTTCACAGGTTATTTAGTTGGCTTAAGTTGAAGCTTTTTAAATGAGGTCTACTTGGACCCTTTTCTCAAAGAGAAATCATTCAGAATGCTCAATGGATTTTTTTTTCTAAGAGTCTACAGGAATTATTTGCTAAAGTTACGTGTTGATGTTAGTTTAGAGAAAGCTACAGTGACTTAATTTGGACCGGAAAACAATGCATTTCAGTCCTGCATTCCTGCACAGTGTATCAGAAATAACTGAATCCTCCTGTGGGGGAACCAGCACATCCTGCTGTTAAGTGACCTCTCACATGGAGAGACTGCCTGACCTCTTACCTCAGTTTTATTTCGTCATGGCTGAATAGGGTTGTAAGGTGCAGGCATGTTCCAGTTAAAAATTATACAGTATACAATAATATTCCAACATATTGTTATTGTGGAGGCTTCAAACTCCCATTACCACCACTGGGTTTGATTAAACAGAATAAAACACAGCTGTCTATTAGAGGTTTGCATGAACACTACATGTGTACATCACAGTGATGGAAATCCCATAATTTGCCATAGTTTACCAGATGGGAGTTTAATGGATGTTCCAGATTGAGACATAATTGGTTTTTGAAATGGCAATTTTTTTTGTTAAAAAGAACTGATTTGAAAAAAAAAATAAAACAAAAAAACAACAACAATCAGTTCATATCAAAGATCTGAAAAAGTTGAGGCAATTTTCATGATATTGGCACACAGTAAAATAGTTTGTCCCAAGACTATTTGTTGCAATGGAACTATTCCCTTAAAGAGCAAAAATCAGGATTTGTTTTGTTGCCTTAGTGATCCGTCTCTCTCCTGGGACTTTTCTGTTTTTCATTCCTTCATGTTTACTCATAGTAAACTGCTCATACTTTCAGTTCCTCTTTAAAATGTGAGTGTTGAAATGGCTTCTCCGCTTCCTTTGAAGGTCTCGGTGAAGGTATTAACAGAGAGACTCTAAAGGGCTTAAGGGGTCATCGGCCCATTGTGCAGAGACACAAAACACTTCCTCTGAACTCCTTCACCCTTCTGTCTCTCCTCCACTGAGCCACAACCTCACTGGCCATTCATATTCATCAACCTCAGGCCCTAAAAACCCAGATAAAGTTCTTGAAAAGATCCTAAAGTTGGCTAAACCTGCTTGATGTGCATTGTAGGGAAACATGGCGTGCGCTAACGACCACTCTGCACATTCAGCTGAGGCCAAAGCACAGAGCGAGAGCTATTTGTTGCTCTTCATTACGGCACATTTAATCGCAATAGGAAATAATGATGCAGGCATTTGTCCTACAGACCAAGCTAATAAAAATTAAGCTACTTGGCAAGAGGAACTAACAGAAGGAACACTGTCACTGCTCATTGTTGAGTTGTGTGTATCATAAGAAATAGGAAAACTCAAGATTCAATGTTGAATAAATACTGAAAATAATAAGCACTTCTGCCAAATTAATTTGGGTGAAAAAGATAATTTTTTTTAAAAATAAATCAGATTGACTTTCAAAGAAAGCAATGCACCAATCATAATCTGGTAATTTATTTTTTAATTTTTAGTAAAAAATTGAGATTTTTAAAAAATTAATATGGTGGCCTTTAGGAAAAAAAAAGAATTTTTTTTTTGTCCTTTTCATACCATAACCACATATATACTCTTTTCTAATTGACTATTAGGTGTATGTTAATTTCTTTAATGACAAAAACCTTATTACAGTTCAAAATCAGGACTCTTTAGACTATGTAACCATGGCAACAAATATAACAATTCAGACGAGTTCTGTGTTTACACTTTTTGGTTGTCTTTTTTTTTTTTTACTTAACAGCAACAAAAAACTAACATGTTTTAATTATAAGCAATTATAGCATGTAAATAAAGGCATCTGGCTTTTAAAAACCTTTTAAATTGTTGAACTTGCAATTATCAGTTGGGAATTTGCAGGAATCTTCAACTTATATTGTGTAGCATCATGCTGTAAACAAACAGGACTTAAACAATGCCATTGGCTTCCTCGGTTAATGTAATAAAAATATTATTCCCTGTTTGTCTTAACTCTGTATGAGCACTAAAATCTCATGAACAAGCTAGAATCTAGCCGGTTATCATTAGCGAGAACTTTAACGATGATACAGTATTTCACAGAACAGTGAACTGGATGTTCAGTGTTACAGATTTAATCAATTAATGTATTGATGTAGCTGGAGCTAATATAACTATAAGCTCATTTAAATGTGAATAACTTAATATACTGATGATGGTCTAAGCAGCTATGCTGATCTCTCATGTCTTGTGCTGAACTCCCAACTTTTAGAGTAGGAGTTCCTAGATGATGGGGTGGTTTCTTTGTTTTTGTCGTAGTCAGATGTTGAAAATCTGAGTTACAAGCTTTGGTTGATGGTAGCATTAAGTTAGGATTGAACATTATATGTTTCTATTAAGCATTCAATATCACTTTCTAGTACTGAAGTACTGACCCTGATAGATTAATGATAATATTGTTTAACTTTGTAATGTATTGTTTGTGTTTCCATAGTCATGACTTTCCAAGCGCAAGATGATGAATCTCCATGACCTTGTAATTGCTGTAATTCCAAATTGATATGAACTCACTGTAAGGACAGAATGAGATAATTACACCTTCTGAGTGTAGCTATAGTAACAGCCATATAAGAGTAGACTGTTGATTTGCTTGGAATTGAAAGCTAGCTAAATAAAGTGATATATTTGCATCAGTTATGAGAAAGCAAAACATATACAAAGCCTCCTTTTAAGCATGGTATAAGCATATAGCACCTACTAAGCTATTGTTTTCAATATCCACCTCGATTATTTTAGATACCTGGACACTTGGTTTCATGTTGCATGTAATGATGTTTGAAGAGATATTAGATCAGCTGTATTCGGTCCTTATTCCGGCAGCTTCAGCATCACTTCTGCTGAATCAGCAAAATGCCATTCCTGACTACTAACATCATGGTGCCATTGTTTCTTGAAACTTTATTTTAGTAACCAAGACTTTTATTATGATTAAAATATCCCAGAGGGAACCGTGGTGTTATTTTTTCAAACAGTTCATTAAAATGTAATTAAAAACCGAGTCACTGCACTTGATTGCTATACTGTTTGTGTCGTGTATTAAGTGCTTTCAGGGAAGGACTATACACTCTTGTTTAACATCCATCCTGGATGTTTCTGCTGTTTTTTACTGTAATTTTGTGAAAGTCACTGAATGAACAAAATAGCTGCAACTAAAAAAAACCCCATGTAATTAAAAAAATAAGCAGAATCCTTGAAAATATTTTTGTAGTTTTGGTGTGTGGAACTTTTTTTGTGAATTATTATCCTTTAGGGAAAAATCGGAGCCTTTTCTTGTGTTGTATTTGAGTACAGCTTTGGGATAGATAAAGTATTAAAAACTGTTTGTAATCACAAAGTCAAGTTGAGGCAACAAATCTTCACATGAGGAAAACCAGGTCAGGATGTACATGATTGGAATTTTGGGGTGGACATTTTGTCTCAGTGCTGTGTTGTATTTGGCTCGACTTTCTATCCACTTTTTGTTCCATTTCGAGGCTTGTTTTACATATTTACGATTAACATGTGCAAGTTTAATACTGGCTGAAATGACAGTGTATTAAAGACAGTATTTATTATTTTAGGAGTCAAATAGTTGCATTTTACGAGGACAGAGTGCGTAGATGAGGCTATGCACGCGAGCAGCCATTTCCTAACTCGCCTCCATTTTGTGTCCTGTGCAGAGATGTTTTTCTTAAAGGCACATCAGGAAACCAAGTTTGACATTTTTGCTGGCAGGACTCACACAATATTAGCCGAATTTGAAATATTTTTGATGGACGCTGGAGTGAAATCTTTCCAAATAAAATAACATAAAAATTCCGAAACTTTGCGCCGTCATGTGTCATGGAAGTGCCAGCATGCTACTTGATTCCGGCATCCTGGCACTCGTATTTCTGATAGAGGGAGCGTGCATGCTTGTCCTCCTCCTTTGTGCCTGTGTGCCGGCCTGGCCTCAGTTATTCTTGTGCATAATTGATGGAAAAGTTAGAATAGCAGAAGTAATGCGATGAGAGGGTGCAGTGAAGCGACAAGGCAGCCAAGTGCAGAGCTGAGAGGGAGATCGCGTGCGTCGGGCAGCAAACACTCACAGCCGAGGCAAGGGCATCTGGAGTAACAGGTCCTGACACTGAGCTGGAGGAACGTGTCAGCATGTAGTCAGTTGAGCTTGGCGTTTTTCATAGAGCAATACAGCACGTCATTTTCCTCACTCCAGCCTGGCTGAAAATAAACTGGAGTGTCGCTGTCATAAGAGGGAAACAGTGTCTGTTTTGCAGTGGTAAGCATGGAGTGGGTTTTGTTAAAGGGGCTTTGTACAGGTAAGTCAGCAGTGTCACATTACAAAGACGCGCTAATGAACGAACACCTCGGCTTTGTCTCATTAACAATGGGAGCAGGAAAGACGCTAGTCAGGATCATCCTGCTTCAAAGCAGCCTAGGTAACACCCTGACTTTCACAAAATCTCTGATTCAATCTGGCCAGAAATTGAAACTTGACCCCAGTGATGGCAAAGCAATGTGTGCAATTAAATGGTGCTGTTAGATGTACTTGCTAGTCAAGCTCTGCTGTATACTTGCTCTTCCATTGTCAAATCCAATTTCAACCAGAAATTATGGCTACTTTGCATACAGGATACAAAGAATGTACCACTTGGGACCATTTTCTTTGGAAGGTGAGAAATTACTAGTGCTCACATTCATCTCTTTTTTAATTTTGAGTGATCGTTTGTAAATATTAGTATCTACATTAGTACCTAGTTGATTGTGGAGGTTAGTTTATTAAGGAAATCTTACCACAAGTAGGAAAAAATTCTGCTCTATCCCTCTACACTAAACTATAATCATCTATTCCAATCAATAAAGATTATTAATAATGACTTCAGGTTCAGACAAGTGACCAGAACCCATTTGGAGTTAGTTTACTATAGCAACAACAATAATACATCATTAGCCAAACCATCGAAAATGAAGCTCACAAACAAAAGAAAATTATATCTCACACGAAAGTTATATTGTATTAAAAATACTAATGATGTATTTTTTTATTCATAAATTTCCCAGGCAAATAATAAACAGACTCTCAATGTCCATTGAACGTGTAACCCAAACGCAGTCACGTAGTTTTAGAATAAACTATAATAGAAATATTATTGAAATGGATAATACTCCTTACCCTCATTTTTATACTTATATTTTCTCTTAACCTTTTATTCTCTTCTTGTGCATTATATTACTTTATTGAACATTACACTTTTACTAATGCATGTGCAAGATTGCACTTTGAGACAACTAAATTTATTATTATTATTATTATTATTATTATTATTATTATTATTATTAAAATCACATGTATACTCAGACTATTATTAAAATAGCAGAGCTCAATTTGTATTTGTCAGGGTTCTGTATTGTGATGCCATGAAATGAAACCTTTAGCTAGATATGGGTTTTTGTTTTACATTTTTGATTCGTGCAAAGATAAACAAGAATTATTTTATAACAAATTAGTTTACGTTATTTGGATGGCTTGTTGTGGTGGGAAATAGTTACCTAAGCACTGAACAGCTTCTTCTTCGGTGTTGTACTAGACACTTTTTCAATATAAAGAGGCCCCTTTGAGAAATTTTTCAAGAATCTGTGTAGATTCCCAAAATAAAGGATAGAACCTCTTAGAAAGCTAGAACCCTTGAGGAACACTGTTTTAGAAGTTGGATTTCGGGAGTGTAGAAGTTTGAGACTAATAGCTATTTAAAACAAATTTGATACACTGTAAAATAAAATGAAAATTTCAGTGTAAATTTTCAGAGAAGTGAGAAAAGTGATTGTGATATAAAGTAAAAGAAGCTATCTGTCCTGTGCATAAATATTGCAGAGACTATATAAAGAAGACATAAGCAGGGAGTGTGCTCAGGAAACAAATAAAGTAACCTTACGCTTTGCTGCAAACACAAACACTCTCTCTCTCTCTCTCTCTCACACACAAACACAAACACACACGCATATTTTATTTAGTGAAAATTAAATTTTGTGGTTGTGTTTAACAGAACATCATTTTTGTGGTATAGAACTGGATTAGCAAAATATTATATCTAATAATAACAACACCACAATGTTGAATGTATGCTTATAGTTTAGTTGGGAAAGAAAATAAGGAAGGAAGTGTCAAATTTGATTCGAAAATAATGAAAACCTTTTAACCTTTTCTTACTATTGTAAACACAATTGCTCACAATCCAAGTGTGTGCATAAACCTTATATTACAGCAATAAAAAAAGTCTAAATAAAATAAATGCGTAAAATATGACAAACTCTGACCAGTAATATAATTTATACTAACCTTAAATGTTGTAATATCCTTGTAATGCCAGAGGACAAAATTATCCTCAATAAATAAACAAATAGACAGATAAATAAATATCTATCTGGCACAGATAGATGTTTGAATATGTTAGTTTCTGTTATCTGCATTTCATGATGCAAATTTGTACTTTAATGTTCAGTACACAGTTCCTTCTAATGTAAAGAATCACAATGTTACATGTACTGTAATTATTTTCAATTTATGCATTTATTGATTTTTTTTCAAATGGCTAAGAAATTGAGCACAGTGATACTACTGAACATTAACACATGAACTTCATCTACAGTTCTACACACGGACTTAATCTGTCTCCGATTTAATGAGCTCCAATTATAAGAAACAAACTGTATTTTTACAGATTGTCAAGTAGGTGGAGAGACGTATGTGAGCCATATGGTTTGCTTGAAGTTTATGAACCTGTTATTTATTTTCTGTTCTCTGCATTCAAAATATATTGATTATTATTTTTAGTTTTTATATGCTTTTGAGTTACTCCCAGAGAATGATTTCCAAAAAAAATAATTCTGCATATATTTTTTCTTAATTTATACTTTATTAAAGTCTGTATGCTTTATTATTCTCCACGTCTCTGCAGTATCGACTTGTCCTGAAAATCAATTATATAATATACTGTTATAATCAAATTATTACTACTGCCTGTAAGGGAAGGCTGCCTGTGTAGGCAGCATTTTTAGCAGGTTTGAACGTTCGGTAATAAAGAGTCTCAATTTAAAGGCAATATAAAGACAGACGATTTATAAGATTCCTATACTGGAAAATTTGACCAATAATTGCATCTCAAGGAAGGCCTGAATGAAACAATTACGAAGTTAATAAATAAATATATATATAAAACGTTAGTGTATATGTATTGGGACTGAGGGGTTCAGTGCAACCTTTCCGTGACTCTCACTTGCTCACTTGTTCTCTGTTATGCCCCTCTGAGCATCAGTAATGATTCAAGGCCCAAAGTGGATGTGAGAGCCCGGGTGGTGAGGCGCAGACACGCGATGCACATGGGACATGCAACATGCATTTACCTTACAGCCTGCATGCATTATATACCAAAAAAAAGGAGACAAGCCTACAGCATTATTCCTCTTTGCTTGCGTGATACTGATGGAAAATTTATTTCAATATTGTCTCATTTTCTCACGTACTCACCCTTTAATTATCAAATTATTGGCATTGTTTTGTTCTGCATTTATATCATCCTTCAGAAATTCTCCTCAATGCTGGAAGAGCCGCTTTGTTACTATCTAATAAAGAGTGCGCGCTTTTCTTAAACTAGGTCACACAAATGGAGAAATAAGTGGGAGTGATCAGAAAATGTCAACCAATAGATGCACGGATATGGTCTCTGCAGATGTTGGGTGACCAATCACATTTGGTGGGAATGAATATAGAGCACATGATTGCTTTGCTTGGTGTTTTATATAAAGATTCATAAACTAGCAGCTGCTACTGAGTTAACATTAAATTGTTGCGATGATCTGAGAGTGTGTATTCTCATAAGAGACACACACTCCCTTCTGAAGACCTTTTGTTGTCTGTGAGATATGTTGCTTTTGCCTTAATTTTTCCAACAACACAGTGTGTGTGTGTTTAAGGTACTAATAAACCTCATGAAGGGGAAGAAAAAAAACCGGTCCTCATTTCTAGCCGTGTAAGAGTTGTACGTTTACGTAATCAGGTGTGGGAGTTTGTGAAACACAGCATACAGCCAATAATTATGCTCAAGATAGGTGATACATGCTAATATTTCAGATTTTAGTCCTTTGTTTTTGAGCATGAAATTACTCAAAGAAAATAGTGGTGAAATTTTCAGTAAAATGTTCACACTTGTTTCTTACTCTCACTATTGATTCACAGTTGCAGTATAAACTTTGCCTTTTTTCCAATTTTCAAACCCTTCTGCACTGTTTGCATCTTTTTAATCCCAGACATGTAAATAACTTGCTCAAATCATTGTCTTGGCAAAGCAATGATGCCATCTCCAAGCCATAGACCTCACCAGATTTGGGTTCCTGAATAGCAGCAAATTGGTGCTGGAACCAAAACTATTTTTCAAGGTACTCTGCTGAATCCAAATCAGAGTAAAATTAATTATTTTGGTTTATTTAGTATTTGGTTTTGTTTCACACTGCACATAATTAAACAAAAGAAAAAACAAACAAGCAAACAAACAAAAACAACAACAAAAAAACACATTGGCAGAGGGATGTGTAGGGCTGAAACCCTACTCATAAAACTTCTGTTTATGTTTTACCAAATGCACATAGACATTACAGAAATCACTAGAGCACAGAGAACACAGAGTCGGCACTAAATAAATAATTTGCTGTTTATAAAAATAACTAGCTTAAAAGATTTTCCTTTATCACATTTAATTTTGATCACATTTAGTCTTCAAAGCAGATAGCATTTCTGCAGTTCCACAGCTTTGTCCTTTGTCTGTATGTTTGTATGTTGTGTCTCAGTTTCACAGAAGCAGCTCACATCTACAGAATAATATCACTGAGGGGAAGAACACACCAGGAATCCATTTTCTAAACACTTTATATGTGAAAATGTCCTCAGACTAGGAACAGGAACCTTGGTGGTGGAAATGAGGTATCAGTCCTAGAACTCTCTGTTTCGTTTTTGCCACCATTTTGGTCACTGAGTATGTTATAAGGCTGGCTGCTGGATATCTGAGGGATAAAATGGCTCACATTTGGCCAGAATCCAGGCTTAGTTGTGTTCTCAGCCTCTTTTACCTGCTCAGATGTTATTTCAGTTCAGTTCTATTCCAGTACCTTGGTGGTTGTGTTTTGAAGTTGCAGAACTATTGGGATCATGAGGTAGATTCATCATTTGGTTATGTGGAATTGTAAAGTGACTTATAAGGCGATCTGAATAGGATACATGTTTGTAATTTGGCTTTTTTTTTAAATCATGGTTTGTGTCTTTACAAATACATTTTAAAATTCAAGGTTTATAAAAGTAACTTCTTTAGTATTAATTTAAAACTTATATAAAGAAAATGTATAATTGCTCATCCTTAAAAATATATAAAATTATCTATCTATCTATCTATCTATCTATCTATCTATCTATCTATCTATCTATCTATCTATCTATCTATCTGTCTGTTATTTTATTTGTAAAGTTATATACAGTTTTTGGCTTCATCCTGCACTCCTACATGGCTTAATTTTAAGAAAAATAGAAGAAATAAAAATGTAAAATAACAAGAACATATAGTGTATCTTGATAATTGCCTGTCATTTTAAATATGTATTATGACAAAAATTGTTGGCTACATCCCACACTCTTACTGAGGCACAGAATAAAGGCACAGAATAAAATAAAGTGCTTTTTGGTCCAGTTCTGGTTTTGATCAACATTCAGCATGTGATGTATGTAGACAGTGTAGTTACACAAGCGGGGCAGAGGGATAACATTGAGCACAAACATTATTAAGCACAAGATATGAACTACAATAGACATGGCAATAAATACACTGTGGCAGTGAGGAATGTGATCTACAGTCAAATCCACTGTATACGGATATAAAGTGGCAGAGCAATTTATTTAAGATGAAATCAGATATCGAATTTCCTTCCTCTGGTGACCCTGCTGAACTGATAATAATCTATAATATGCTTGTGCTCTTTCCCAGCAGCCTCTGCATGCTCAACACCATACTCACTGTTCCCCATGCAGTACATGACTCATATTTTTAATTATGCCCCTTTGCCTTCCTCAATTTTGCAAGTCCTGTTCTTCTCATTACTGCTGTCTTGTTTTTTGACGTCACTTCCTGTGTGAGGTTGATATGGCGCAGAGATCATCAGTGCATCCAGATGCTCTTCAGATGATTGCAAGGCAATGCATGATTTTAATTTGAGTCCCCACACTCACACAGTCGACAGTCACTCATTTTATTTGTGGTGGAAATGTGGGTGCAGACAGGGTGGAGACGCTACAGCTAACATTGCTAACAGTGCACATTGCTCTGCTATTACACTTATCAGATGTGGCAAGTCCTGCCCTGTTTGTAAGCCTTTAACCCTTTCAGACCTACAGAAAAGCCTTTTACATTGCCTTGTATTATGTATGATTACAGATCTCCAGATTCAGTACAAGCCCAGTTAATGAGATATGTTACTCAATAAACCCTTTCATACAAATTATATATTTGTGTAGTCTATACATAACAAAATGGCTTGTGCTTCATTCCTTTTTATTTTCTGTATCTAAATAATTGCTATTTTGGCCAGCAAATTAGTGAATGATAAGTCTACGAGTTAAACTAATATCAAGATTCACAGATCTATCCACATAAAAAGATCTACGCTGCAGCAATGCTCGAAAGACAACATGCAGTTTTTAACACACTATTATTCAATTTGTATTTATGTGATATCTTGGCCTTATGAAATGAATGGGCATCCCATCTGGGGTGTATTCCTGCCTTGCTCACAGTATTCTTGGGATAGACTCTGGATCTACCATAACCAGGATAAAACAGTTACTGAAGATGAATAAATGAATACATGAATATTGACTTCATCTTGTCACTGTCTTGTAGCTTTACTCATAGTTTGCTTGCTAAAGTCCATACCTGAGTATGATTTTTTATTTTTTTTGTGACACAAAAAGCAGAGAAATATATCAAGCTAAACTACACTAAATGAGATGAATATATCTAGCTGGACTTGGAAAAAAAAAATCAGACAAATATAATTAGCTAGACTATGCTAAATCAGAGGGGCGGCATGGTGGTGTAGTGGTTAGCGCTGTTGCCTCACAGCAAGAAGGTCCGGGTTTGAGCCCCGTGGCCAGCGAGGGCCTTTCTGTGTGGAGTTTCCATGTTCTCCCTGTGTCCGCGTGGGTTTCCTCCGGGTACTCCGGTTTCCCCCACAGTCCAAAGACATGCAGGTTAGGTTAACTG
>JAPFFA010000004.1:30007050-30018901 GCA_026153275.1 Sciades herzbergii | reverse complement strand
AGACAGATGGCCTTGTGCAAAATTACCCTTCTGGATGAGTGTGTAAAGGGACATACTTTCATATAAAAAAAAAAAAATGAAATTGGTCCAGGATATGCACTTTAAGTGTCAAAAGTTGGGAAGTGGTACGGGTGTTCAAAAGTGTGATCTGGCTTTTCTGACATGGCATTTTAATAAAAGAAACATTTTAATATTTATTATTAACATGCTTTAGTACAAGTACCCCTCTTCAAAAGAATGTTTTTATTTTTTAAGGGTGGGATTTAGTTTTAACTAGAAGAATGAAAGCAAGGCAACATTGCACCCTGCATACATGTGATTTTTCTTGCTAAATTCCAATAGGCATTTGTCCAGATACACAACAGACTTCAAGGCACTTTATTAATTAATAAACAATTTAATCGTCCACGTTAATTATTCAAATAAGTTTGTCCTGTTTGTTCTTATTGATTCTATGACAAAAATAATCTTCACCTCTGTTTTTATTTTTCTTTCACATACTATTTTCATCACATTATGATCACTGAGTTAGAGAAGCCCAGGTGGCCACTTTTTAGCCTGGGTTTTGTTGGGTTAAAAATTTTACAGTAAACAGAAGTGTTCTGACCTCACATGTGGTGTGAATTAAGCGAGTCTAGTCGTAAACATTTTAATTGTTTCCACAGCCTCTACAGTCGCTGAGAATGGAAGAAAAACCTGCCTGAGGCTGAAAGTTTTCGTCAGACCAGCAAGTAAGTTTTATGAGCTCCTGGTGGGGTTCATTTCGCATTGTTTCATCTGTGTATAGTTTATAAGAGATAAGAGTGATGACATGGTAACATCATGATGGCTGTCCTAATAGCAGCCTGTTTTATGTTCCTCTCACAGACAACTGCGTGAAAATTGTCAGCGTTCATGACCGGGTCTTTGACGTCAATGACAGTAACTCACTAGAGCCGAGAGGTTCGTATGTTCAGCTAATTTCCCTTTGGATGTTTTTCTGATCCATCTTCCCAAATCTTCATTTAAAAAAATTCCCATCTCCTTTTAGATGATACGAGCCACGAATCAGCCGAGCCATCCCGAGGGGACGTTAATTCTGCTGGACGTGTATGTATGACTGGCCTCCCGCTAGCCTCAGTCTTGATCATCCTCATCTCTCACATATCATTATAGCGGCCTGTGTGTGTGTGGGTGCAGTAACAGATCCTAATCTTAACACAGAGGAGGACTCTTAAAAGAGCACTTTTTAAAAAAAAAAGTAGACATCAGTGGTCCTCATTATCTCCACTGAGATTCAGAACTTGTTCCTGTAACAGGAAGACACCAGAACTCAGTCGATGAGAGTGGGATCTTCTCATCCAGGATGCATTACAGGATGGCTCTTGGTGGATATTGGTAGACTCCCAGATACATGTATATGCATACACACAGCTTCTTTCATCAAGCAATGACTTACCTTAAAACGGAAGGTGGAAAAGACATATATACTTTTTTGTGTGTTTGTTTGTTTGTTTGTTTTTTGGACATTATTTCTGTAAAAGGAATGACGGCCTCTCATCAACATGTCTACGAGCAAGGTAGTTGATCTCTGGAAACATAGGAACATTTTGGACACAACTGTGTACAGAACTGATGGAGAACTGGTTTAAGATAACTGGTTTCTTCTATCAAAAAAAGAATGAGAATTTTTAATGGGGTGAGCCTTTACCTGAGGACTTTGTTATTTTTAAAGAGTTTTCTTATATAAGCAGAAATAAGCACTCATCTGTTTTGTACATTGTGTACAGACTAAAAAGCAGAATACAAAGTGGAGTCTGTATTCTTGAAGTGAATAAGTGCTCAAGTGTAGTAGCAACAGTGTTTTTTTTTTTTTTTTAATAGGTTTTGGAGCCTCACTGATTAATTGTGTAAGTGAATATACTTATTTGTTTGACAAAAAGCATTCTCCCCTGTTTATTACTCATTCTTTCACACACTGCCACTGCAGCTAATAGTAAGGATTCACCATGTGTTCACACTAGCAATCGACAAGTCTCTGGTGTCAGTGTGGGAGTGGCCTGTCTAGCTTTTTTAAATGAAAACATAACACTTGTTATAGGAAAATAATTAATGATGGGGTGGAGTAGTGTGGCCCAACACAAAGGCTTTGCTGTTACTAACCCAAAGTTGATCACGTTCCCTATGTGTTTTAATTCTCTTATAAATTTATTTTGTGGGACAGCTGCAAAGCTAGTTCCTGTTACCACTTATGTTACAGCAGCTAGAAACGGTCATTCCCTTACCAGTCTCTTTGAAGTAAATAAGATTTTGTTAATGCAGCTTGTCATGTTCCTGAGAAACCACAAAGCATAAACTCTTTTGTCCTGAAGACTTTCCTGTGTCAGAAACCTTAAAGGTACACCTTTACATGTGACTGTTACAAAGTGCTAGAGACTTCATTCCATAAATGTCAAATAAACATCTAGTTATAGAAAGCTTAACCATATCAGTGAGTATATGTTTTGTTTTGTTTTTCACTTCACCTGATTATGTGGAGTGTCCACCATGCAAGTCCCTCTGAATGAGCTGTTACAGTAGAAATGCTAGCATATTAGAACAATTGCATTAATATAAACATGTAATTTGCAGCTGAACTACTGTCAGTGCTGCTGTATGAAAATTAATTAACATCTCTGACCAATTTGAACCAAGAATTCAACAGTACTGTAGTATAAGCTCTGATAAGAAATGGTACTAGTCAAAATGTTTACAGGCTACTGTATATTTTATACACATAACTTCTGTTTAAATTGCAGTACATTTTTGCCAAACACTGTTGAATTGAAAGGAATTTAAGTTGCGAACTTGGAGAGATAGATGAATGAGATATTGGTCAACGCTTCCAAATGATTGGTCCAAGGAATTTACTGAATGCAATCACTTGCCTTATATATGAAATCACACCATATTCACCATACAGTGCATTATTTTGGGACATTTGCGATTCTTTAGCCATGTCTCAAAGTATAGCTGAGTGTACTCAGCATACATGAAATTGCTTAGTGTCTTAATGATGTATTTTAGCTGGTAATGCCATAATGCATTGTGCTGTTTGCACAGGAAAGGTTGCAGCACATAATTTCAAACACAAGATTGGACTTGTTGCTAATTTGCATAAAATTGAGAGAGTCCCAATTCAGGGTGAGGGTTTTTTTTTGTTGTTGTTTTGTTTTTTTACATTTTTTTTTCCAATGACTGGAATCACAGCTTTATGTAATAAAATTGCACAGGAAATAAAGATTGCTTGCTAGTGTGAACACAAGGCAATGAGGTACTTTAAAAAAAAAAAACCCTGATTTTGTAACCATGATCTGAGTTATATTTTAGTATATAGACATCTTTTTCAGGCAGTTTGAACTGGGTCCATTTTAAGGCCAGCACGACATTTACTAATTGATTGATTTACAGTTTGATTTGGCAGCTTAATGTCATTCTAAAGCCTATGATGGGAATATCATGAACATGTCAATGCTAATGTGCTATCATTATCACCTACTGCAAACGAAACAATAAAATGTAACACAATACAGATCCATGCACAGTTTGAAGCATCAGGGAAATTTGTAATGTCTCGAGTAAGTGCACATTCATCATTGTTACACATCTTAAAGATATAAAAAAAGATTTCTTTTAACACCTCCAAGTTTCACTTTCAGCTTCTTCAGACATAAAAATGATATGTGCATGGTTTGGTGATGATGACAGAGCAGTGCACTGTAGCTAGCCCTGGTGGCAGCTGGAGGCCTGGTGTGATTTAATAGACTATTTGAAGTCGTCCAGGGTGACAGGAATGCGGGCCACATACTGTGGCCTCGTGTGGGTCATTTCTGGAATTAAAAATTGACTGGCGCATCAGACCATACCCGTGTCCAGTTCAGTGGTAGGCTAGCGTTAGTGATATTAACTTGAACAACTGGGGGAGGGGACAAGAGACTTTGCTGCAATCAATAGTAATGGGCTTTATAGATTGAATAAAATGGTAACTATTTGTCTCAGTCTCTGTGCTGGTACAGATTTCCTGCACAATACAGTTATAGTGAGAAAGACAAAAGAGTCATGTAGGTTTTAAAAATTCCTCTGAAGGTGGAAAGATTAAGTAGTGCATTTGTTATTGTACAAGGAACACTTCAAACAAAAATTAAATGTATGCAATTTTAACCTTACCACAAATCATCCAAGACACATTTGGTGTTTAACTTTGCTGTTTTTAAACTTTGCAATTTTAAAGCTATAAGGCTAATGTGACTAACAAGTACATGAATTTTATAGCGAATCACTTTATCCTTGCCTTAAACCGCCGTCACATTTGAAATTTGCAGTTTTACAAAATAGTCAGAACTGGAATGCTGGAATTTTGATGCAACTTTTTACAGAGTAATTAATAGTTAATTAATAGTTATTAATTAATGTTATTAATTAGTAGTTTGTGGTAATAAATGAGTTAATAACATCTCATTCATTTCACCTTCAAAAAAAAGCTATTTTGTCCAATTATATATTGAGATAGAGTAACAGAACAACTCAACGAAACTGAAAATGAAAGATGAAAACGTCATAAGGGAAAAAATTGTGTAAATTTCATTTTTGGTTCATGTTCCTTTAACAGATTTGTTGATTGGGGATTTATGCACTGCACTGCTATTAAAAAAAAAAACACCTATTTTTTTTATTAACATAGGAGCATATGGATCCTAATTTTATGGATACTGTGTATCTGTAGGTTGTCTACATGATATATGATATAAAGTGATGATATGAGTGAGACATTTAAAATACAAAACAGATGCTAAATTACAGTGTTCTTGTTCATTTCTTTTAAATGTTTCACGAATGATTTTCCTGTGCATGATTTTAGTGGTCTGCTGGAACTAGGATCAACAAAAAAGTAATACAAGTGGGTGGTTTTGACTTTCATGCAGTCAGATCTGAAGCTTTCAGAATAAAGGACACAGAAAGGCCATGATCTTTAAAACGAGCACATATATAGAGTGCTTGTTCAGTGATGCGTGACAAATTTACCATATGCATTCATTTTCTATATCACCTTTACCCTGGTCATGGTTAATTAAATGACTAATTTGTTAATATTTTGGGAAATATTGTCAACTATGTTTGTTAAATGATATTGCGCAAACCAAAATAGTAACCATGAAGTCAATACATTTTGATATTAGCCCCTTAAACTTGCTAATCTCCCAACCCTGGCTCTGGAGAATCCCCTGTCATGCATTTAAGTGTTTTCCCTGCTCTAACACACTTAGTTCAACTCAGGGGCTCAAGAAGAGGGTGTGTAAAAGCAGGAAAAAAAAAAAAAACACAGAAATGCGCAGGACAGGGCATCCAGAACCAGGTTGAGTTAAGCTAAAAGGAAATGCAAATGCATGCAGTTAGGAGAGTAAGGAATGTAAGACTGGACCACTAAAGTGGTTTAAGGGGTTAACCATGAATTATCCTTATCAAATAAAAAATGCAATGAAGAAGTAATTCCAAAACATGTGGAAAGTCCTTTCATCTGCAAAATTTCAAAATCTCACTGTCATATAACATGACTGGTACAATCATTTGTTCAGTGTTGACTGTAACTGGAAGCCTTATCACTTCATTTCTGTATAAAGGAAGTGCTTGTTAAAGGGGTAAAGAAATGACAGTGGAATGATGATGATGGTCTTTGTTTTAACTTTAGCAAAGCATGAGTCGTTGCACCCATTATTGTTTTGAATTGTTGCATTTCCCTTTAGCACTGTGAAACAATCACATAGTTTTCACTCACCTGTTTTAGACATGGATCATCATGGAGAAATCTGGCTCAATCCGCTCAGTCCCTGTGTTGGTCATCTTCACCTAATGCTTGAGATCTTCTATGTTAGGTTACACACATTTTTATATCCTCTAATGCCATTCTTTGTAAATACACTTGTCAGAGCAGCTAAAACTAATTAGAAAAAAATATTAAAATAAATCTGCCATTGTTGTAAAAATTGTCTGTTGTTTTGCCTCTCAGTTGCAAACCACACACATAAAAAAGTGCCATCTAAGGCTCTAATTTATTTTTTTTTATTTGTCTTTCAATGATTCAATTTAAGAACCATACAACATAAGGTTTATCTGTGGTGAAAAGGTTTCAAAGTATTTAGGAAACAGAAACTGCTAACCACCCAAAGAACTTTGAAGGGACCCAAATTCTCACAAGGCTGGATTTGAAGGGATTCGTCAGGGGTGGGTTTAGGAGTAATGCAGCAGAGGTTCTGTTAACACTCCAAGTTGATTATTTTCTATTAGTATATGTAGGTGACTATAGAAAATTGTGTGTGCTGATTGGTCAAGAAATTCAGACTATTTCTCAAAAATCACAACAAGCGACTTGGCAAAATGGCTGCCAATCGCTTTGTCACTGTAAGTAAGGAAGAATTACAAATTATAAAGAAAAATGCTGTTCCTAAAAGCAGTAAAGATGCTACAAAGTTTAGTCTAAAACTATTCAAAGGTAAGGTGGAATTGTCATTTATTTTATCTATTTCAAAACAAAGTATTTTATGTGACTTGGCATAGATAAGTGACACAACTCTGTGCCGTGCCTTTATTACATTTACATGCTGCTTTTAAACTTTGAAATAAGTTTTTTAATACAATTTTTTTAAAATACTCACCTGTTTATTTATACTAAAACAGTTATTCACCGATATTCACTTCGCCTTCGGCGAATAATTGTTAAATAACAGCATGTCCCAAAGTGTTTTATTCCTCTTATACCACAGTGATTTGGCAATGTTTCAAATTGTTTATTTATTAAAGAATGACACATTAGGCTTTTTGTGTTTATATTTAATTGTTAATAATAATAATCATCATCATCATCATAAAAACCTGCACCTCATTATTTTACTGAGAAAACACAATGGATAAACTCCTCTGTCCTGAAGACTTTCCTGTGTTGGAAAGCTTATAGTTGCAGCTTTACCTCTGACTGTTACAAAGGTAATTATTTTTTTCTTTACAGAAATCTTCAAATATCAATTATTAATTTATGTGGCATGTCCTCAATGCAATCCTGTGAACTAGCTTTTACTATACAACAAATTAGAAGGAGCACATCAATATAAAACTGTGATTTGCAGCTGCATTACTGTCAGATCTGCTGTTACAGAAAATTAATCAACACCTTCTGACTAATCAGAATCCAGAATTCAGCAGTGTCCTTTTAATTGATTATGCAGTGGAACATTTAATAGAGCAGAATGCGCTAGTTTCAAATTTTTGAAATGGTACATAGCTCGAAAAATATCAATGGACTTTATTAACATAGAAATCAGGTAACCAGTTTTTTTTGTTTGTTTGTTTTAATGCAAGATGTCTTCAGTTAAGAAACAGTAAATGTCAATTTATGTTTCTGGGAGACTGGCTTAAGTTATATTGAACCTACTTTTAACCTGTGACCTTTTAATGAAAAGCTTAGCTGTTATGTTTAGTCAGGGAGCTAATTTCAGGGCCTGAAACATTTAGACAGATGCCTGAAATGATGAAGCTATTGAGATCCACTGCATGGAAATGAAGTCAATTAGCAGGGTTTAAATTAACAAATTCATGGAAATAATCACACTGTGTCATTTCTTGGCATCTGCTAGGTGCTTTTTTTTTTAAAGGTCACTATAATATGCAAAAAGAGAGTGTATGGTGAGCACAGTGATTGAACATGGGCTGTTAATCTCCAGCTCATTCCTCACACCACAGTAGGAGAGGTTTTATGAAGGCTCAGGTCATGGATTATCCTGGTCAAACCAGATGCCATGCCACACATCCAGATTAGATTCAAGTGAAGGTTTTCATCTGCATTCTTAATGGCAGGGCCGAAGTGGATGTGGATGTGACACATCCTTTCTCTATTGCGCTGTGATAAGCCTCCACTGTCAAGATCCTCACTTCATTTGAAATTCACATCACACATCAAGTGAAGGCTGTGTGTGTGGGAGCTGTGTGTGTTTCTCTGCAATTACTGCTGTGTTATGATGAAAGGTGTCAGGAGTGTAAAGCAGAGAGATGCAGGTTTGAGTGACATCAGTTGGTGATACATCTGAGTGGCGCACACATGCAGTTTCCCTTCACTCATTTACTAAGCTTAGTAATTGTGTCATTATGTCATAATTCATATCTTCAAATTAGTGGGATTTGTTTTAAGTAAGTGAGAGAGGAAGCTAATTAACCCAGCACTGACACATACTAATTGGGTTATTACAATGCGATGTGGTGCACTCAGTGGTCAACAGTAATGTCAGCAAGGGGAAGACAGGTCAAGTGCATAGACTCATTTAAAAAGCGATCTATCTGTAGCACTTTTATAGATCTATGTCTGGAGAATTTTAAATTCTGTGAACTGCTGTCCCACTGACCTCAGCATCATGTAGTACAGAGCTATTACCATTTTTTCCCCCCACCAAGTACTGTTACACATTTTTTGTTATTCACTGATACCAATACTGATATGGAAATGAGTAAGATACAACCATGGGTGACATTTGAGATGTATGTTGGGGAAGCAAGTCATCTCAAACAACTATACAGTTGTGACCAGAAGTTTACATACATGGACTGTCATAGCAATACTGGGCTATCAGTGATTTTTTGAACTGTTCTTTTTCTGTGACAGAATGATTGTAGAACATACATCATTAACAGAAAAAAATAAGAATTTGGTGCACAGGTTTTAATTTATTTTGGGTTTTCTGAAATCAATACAGGGTCAAAAGTAAAGGAAAAAGGAAGAAATATTTAGAGAACTCAGGAATGTCTCTTGGAGCTGTTTTTGAAAAACCACAGATTCCAATATAATCAATTCAAAGAATTGTACATAAGTGAACAAAATACATAAGTTATTAGGAGGTGTAGCCACTTTGCTGGAAGAAGACCCAAAGCCTTCTGGAGGAAGGTTTTATGGTCAGCTGAGACAAAGATTAAGTTCTTTGGCCACAATGACCACAAGTACAGAGGAACACTGTATCAACTGTTAAGCAAGGTTATGGTAGCATCATGCTCTGGGGCTGTTTTGCTGCCAGTGGAACTGGTGCATTGCACAAAGTACCTGGAAAAATGAGTCTCAGAATTCTTCAGTATAACCTCGAATCATCAGAAAATTGGACACACATCAAAGCTGGTTGTTGAATTGATAAAACAGGCTGAAATTATGCTTGAAACAAATCCTGACCTCAACCCTCTTGAAAATATGTGGACTGTGCTCCAAAAGTCAGATCCGTGCCAGAAAGCACAGAAATTTAATTGAACTATACCAATTCTGCTAAGAAGAGTTGTCAAATATTCAACCAGAATTCTGCCAGAAGCTTGTTGATGGCTACCAAAAGCTTCTTGTAAAGGTGAAACTTGCTAAGGGACATTTATCCAAATATTAGGTGTGATGTATGTATAATATTGACCCTGTGTTGATTTCAGAAAAAGCAAAATAAATTAAAACTTAGACACCAAGTTCTTTTTTTTTGCCTACTAAAGATGTATATTGTACAATCATTCTGCCACAAACAAAGAACAGCTCAAAGAAGTCTTTGAAAACCCAATATTGCCATGACATTCATGTCCAGAATGACATTCATGTCTGTATATATAAAATTTTGTCCGCAACTGTATATTTGGGTCTACAGCAGTAAAATAAAATAATCTACATATGAAATAACTTACATTTATTTGAAGTATCAACCTAATCAGTGGTTAGGACTGTCGCTTCACAGCAAGAAGTTTCTGGGTTCTAACCTTGTGGCTGGCTGGGGTCTTTCTTTGTGGAGTTTGCATGTTTTCCCTTTGCCTGTGTGGATTTCCTCTGGGTGCTCCATTTTCCTCCCACAATCCAAAGACATGTAGGTTAGGTCAACTGGCTTCTCTAAATTGCACTTAGGTATATATTTGAGTGTAAATGGTTTTTCATTGTGTTAGCCCTTTGCTAGGTTGGTGACCTGCCCAGAGTGTACCCTGCTTCTTGCCCAAAGTCAGCTAGGATTGGCTCCAGCTTCCTTCATGACCCTGATGGATAAGTGGTATAGATACTGGATAGATGGATGGATGGATGGATGGGTACTGTTTGTTTTCATCAACTCTCTTTGCATATTCAGAGCTGATCTGAGAGGCAACTCATCCAGTTTTATGTGACTGTTCATGTCCTTTCAGCTTTAACACTGAGGAAATGTGCATGCCACTTTTCTGGTGCTCTTTGAACCCTTCAGTAACTTTTTTGCAGTTGCCAAATCCAGTCATTTGAAATGTGCCTGTTTGGCTGTCTTGGCTTCTAAATGTATGACAGGGAAAACAAAAAGTCTAATCAGCTGCTGGGCTGTATTCAAACCAACTGTAAATTTCATACCATTACATTACAGGCATTTATCAGACACTCTTATCCAGAGTGATGTACAAAGTACCCAGAGCAGCTTGGGTAACAGTTGGGGGTTAGATGCCTTGCTCAAGGGCACTTCAGCTATTCCTGCTGGTCCAGGGAATCAAACCAGCAACCATTTAGTCCCAAAGCTGCTTCTCTAACCATTAGGCCATGGATTCCCCCATTCTTTCTGAAACTTTCATCATCCTTTACTGGAAATGAAATTAATGGTTGATATAGCCCACTCTCAATAAAGTTCACACAATATTTAATGCCATGAATTGGACCTTGTTCTGATGGCTGCAGTGAGTAAGTTGAAATATGGCTAACTTGATGATTAGCAAAGGGTCAAGACTGGAGTACAAAGACTTGTAAGGCAGGTAATTAGTGTCTCCATGACACTTGTCCTATCAAATTGTTTTTTATTGGCAACATCTGTTTTTGGCTTTTTAAATAAATATTCAAGTGTATTTGGGTCATTTAGCCATTTCTAGCAATTGACCAATGTGCCTTTACCAGATGACTAATTTCTCGAGAGAAACCTTACAACTTGTAACGTTTAATTTACAAATGTGGCCAATCTGTTGATTGCTCGTGTCATGGAGATCAGTCTCTCTATATAGTATATACTTTTAACAAATGTCATCATTCCATAATTAAAGTGAGTTGATGAACATTTGCCCCCTTACTGTGTGCTGCGAGCACTGAACTCCTTGTCTTTAATTGCACCTTGACTCACAAGCAAAGTATAGACACTGACAAGCAAGAGGGAAAGGAAGTTTGTTTCTCAGTCCTCACAGAAATGAAGTGCAACAGTATCTCTACATGCTCGATTCACTGCTCCAGGCTTTCCAATACCTTTATGTGTATGCTCCATGTGCTCATTTTTAATGACCAAGCTTTGCTGATACTGAACTTTGGTTTCAGGTCAGCTGTGGTCACACACTTTATTAAATATGCTTCTGCTATAGGAAGAAGTTGTAGTTCTTTGCTGAAAAATACAACTGGGTGTCATCAGCATAACAGTGGAAGATAATACTATGCTCATGAATAATATTACCCAGAGGTAGCATATATAAAGAAAAAAGCAGTGGGCCTAAAACAAAGCCTTGCAACTTTACCTTAGTATGCATAGAGAAGTCACCACTTACATCTACAATCTGATAATGATCAGGGATGTATTTCCTGATAACGCTGCACTTTAGGGCTAATGAATGAGTTTAAAGACAGCCTTAAGCAATGAATGCTGTCTCTGTATGTGGCTTTCTTAAACACACTTGTAAGAATGACTCTTAAGAGCCACTTTGCAAAGAGCTCCTTTGCAACATGCATCCTCACTAAAGGCATCAGTAGTTGCTAAATCCAGTCGATGAGGTCACATGTTATTTGTTTTTAACAAAAAAAAAAACCAATGAAATATAAAGTGCTTAAAATATGTTAATATATTGTATCATCAGTAAG
>JAPFFA010000004.1:29737855-29747934 GCA_026153275.1 Sciades herzbergii | reverse complement strand
CATTCTGCCACAGAAAAAGAACAGTTCAAAGAAATTACTGAAAGCCCAAATATTGCCATGACATTCATATCCAAGAAAACATTCATGTCACTGTATGTAAACTTCTGACCACAATTGTATTTAGGCGGCAGGGTGGTGTAGTGGTTAGCACTGTCGCCTCACAGCAAGAAGGTTCTGGGTTCAAGCCCAGTGGCCAATGGGAGCCTTCCTGTGTGGCGTTTGCATGTTCTCCCCATGTCTGTGTGGGTTTGCACATGCAGTTTAGGCTAATTGGTGGCTCTAAATTGACTGTGAATGTGGGTGTGAATGGTTGTTTGTCTCTATGTTTCAGCCCTGCAATAACCTGGCGACTTGTCCAGGGTGTACCCTGCCTTTTGCCCATAGTTAGCTGGGATAGGCTCCATCTTGCCCATGAACCTGCACAGGATAAGTGGTTATGGATAATGGATGTATATATTTAAATTAACAGAAACACTGTCATAGGGTGTACATGGACACTTTAATGATTCTCCTAGCAGGTGATCCAAGCCAAAACATATCAGTGTTCTAAAACATCCCCCACCACTTTTTTTTTATACCTTGGAACCTTTTTTTGAAGTTTCTATGTGGAACCCTACAATGCAATTTTTGTAAATTCAATATTGTCAGCTATGCAGGTGATAGATGGATGTAAAAGCAGCACAGAGTTTATTGAAGGCATACTGGCAGACAAATCCAAATCATGAGGCAAAGTCAATGGCCAGATGTGATACAAATAGAATGTCAGAGGCAGAGACTATAGGCGATAATCAAAATACATACTGGGTCAATGACCAGTGTGGCAGCGGGGGCATGGCCAGGCATCGGTTTGTGAATGGAGGGCAGGGTCAGGGAAGGTGAGTGGCAAAGTCAGTACACCTGATTTTGATTAATATTATGTTTTTGTGTTTTGCAGTGAAGACGGAAGGTAGAAAATGAGTGACAGAGCGATGAGATGGAGCTCTGCTGATGAGAACATGTGTGGGTGTGTGCAACCATGACAAGTAAAGCTGAAAAGCAAGATAAATAAAATAAAAGTTGTGTATGAACATAATCTCCCACTTGCCACACTTCAGTATTCCACCCATGTCAGGGAAATGCTACAGTGGTGCCAAAAGCCGGGATACTGAAGAGAACCACTGATGGAGTCCTCCCCACTTAAGGACTTGATCCATGCCCTTGCTACCACCCAGCAGAACCAGCACCAAGCGCTGATCGCCCTCCAGAAGGAGCAGTAACAATGGTTTGAAGTCTTGATACTGGCTCAGCAAGATGATCACCAGGTGTTCCGGCACCTGCTCGCATCGGCAGGGTCCTTGACCGCCACTGCAACATACTCTCCCCACATCACCCTTACCAAGATGGAGGCTGCACGATGATCTGGAAGCCTTCATCACGCTCTTTGAGCAAGCAGCCGAAGCATGGGGGTGGCTGGTCGAACAGCGCGCCTACTACCACTATTGACTGGGGAGGCACAGCTCACCGCACAGCAGTGGTTCCTGCCAACAGCCAACTTGTCTATGAGAACCTGAAGCAAGCTATCCTCCAGTGTGTCAGCCACTCCCCAGAACAACATCGCCAGTGCTTCCAGACGCTGACTTTGGAGGAGGTTGGCCAGTCGTTTGCATTTTGCCAACAGCTCCGGGACGCCTGCCGGCGGTGGCTAAGGGCAGACAGCCGTGACACTGAGATCATCGACCTGGTGACACTGGAGCAGTTCATCACGCAGCTTCCAGAAGGAACAGAGGAGTGGGTCCATTGTCACCCCCCGGCATCGCTGGATCAAGCAATCGAGCTGACGGAGGATCATCTGGCAGCAGTTCCGGCAGCAAGCAGACATGGTGACTCTTCTCTCTTTCTCATTCTCCTTCTCATCCCCTCCCCGTTCCCCCACTGCAGAGGCAGGGGCCAGCTCCCCGCCAGTTGGCCCGCCGCACCTGCAGTGTCCTCCCATCTGTCCCTTCTGTGTCTGTGTCTCCCCCCAGGTGAGTGATGCCCATAACGCCAGTGCAGAGGTGAAGCCTGGGCTGGTGTGCTGGCACTGCAGGGAACCTGGGCATCTCCAGTGTCAGCATTCCACGATGGAGGTGGGAGCAGTGGTCCAAATCCCTGACACACCAGAGACTGCCCCTGAATGGGCTGGAGCATATCATATACCGGTGAGTGTTCAAGCAGATACATATCACGCGTTGGTGGATTCCAGCTGTAATCAGACCTCAATCCACCAAAGCCTGATGCAAGGTGAGGTATTGGAGAGAGCACAAGTGGTGAAAGTTCTATGTGTGCATGGG
The DNA here is from genome assembly GCA_026153275.1 of Sciades herzbergii. Classification (NCBI taxonomy): domain Eukaryota; kingdom Metazoa; phylum Chordata; class Actinopteri; order Siluriformes; family Ariidae; genus Sciades; species Sciades herzbergii. The sequence continues at coordinate 29,745,625 of JAPFFA010000004.1, read as the reverse complement.
GATGTTCACAATTATCCACTAGTGTCTGTCCATATTCTATATTGGGGAGAAAAGCAGAGCATAAAGACAGTGGTTAACCCATGTCTCATCCACCCGTTGATCCTGGGGACTGATTGGCTGGGGTTTAAGAAATTAAATCTATCTGCACCAGCGTCTATCACCCACAAATGGATGGCTTCGTGGAGAGGTTTAATCAAACACTTAAAAATTTAATTTGAAAGTTTGTAAGCAAGGACACAGAAAATTGGGATAAATGGCTCGAGCCCCTGTTATTTGCAGTACAAGAGGTCCCACAAGCCTCCACGGGATTTTCACCATTTGAATTATTATGTGGGTGAAAGCCTTGCAGCATTTTGGACATCCTGCAGGAAAATTGGGAAGAGGGCTCTTCAATGAGTAAAAATGAAATTCAATACTTTCTTGACCTGTGTGCAAAGCTCCACACCCTCACGTACTTAACCCAGGAGAATTTGTGGCAGGCACAAGAACGTCAAGCCCAGCTGTACAATTAAGGCATGCACCTTAGAGAGTTCACCCTGGGAGATAAAGTACTCATATTATTGCCCACTTCGAGCTCCAAATTAGTCGCCAAATGGCAAGGGCACTTTGAGGTCACACAGCGAATCAGGGATGTCAACTATGAGGTGAGGCGAATGGATAGGAGAGGGGCACTGCAAATATACCACCTCAACCTGCTAAAACATTGGAACAAGGGGGTCCCTGTGGTATTGGTGTTGGTAGTTCTGGAGAAGGTGGAGCTGGAGCCAGACATCAAAAAATTATCTACTCAAGCCACTCTGGTCCCCTGTGGAGACCACCTCTCATTGGCCCAACTCACAGAGGTTGCGAGGTTGCAAGACAAATTTTCCGACATGTTCTCACCCTTTCCCGGTCATGCCCACCTTATAGAACACCACATTGAAACGCCCCCAGGGTGGTGGTGCATAGCCACCCCTACTGCTTACCCGAACACAGGTAAAAGGTGGTTCAAGACAAACTCAAGGCCACACTCGAAATGGGCATATTCGAGGAGTCCCACAGTGACTGGAGCAGTCGGGTGATCCTGGTTCCCAAGACTGATGGGTCAGTCCAGTTCTGTGTGGACTACAGAAAAGTTAACACTGTGTCTAAATTTGATGTATGTCCAATGCCTCGCATTGATGAGTTGCTCGATCGGTTAGGCACTGCTCGATTTTGACACTGGATTTGACAAAGGGATATTGGCAGATCCCCTTGAATCCTTTATCCCGAGAGAAAATGGCTTTTCCACACTGTTCGGATTACACCAATTTGTCATGATTCCTTTTGGGCTATTTGGGGCTCCTGCTATGTCCCAGCAGCTCATGGACAAGATCCTCGTCCCCCATGCTGTCTATGCAGCAGTGTACCTTGATGACATCATCATATATAGCAATGAACAGCTGCGGCACATAGAACACCTTAGGGCTATCCTAGAGTCACTGAGGCATGCGGGTCTCACAACTAACCCGAAAAGTGTGTGATTGGGCAGGTGAAAGTATGGTATCTGGGTTTCCACTTGGGTCACTGGCAGGTATGTCCCCAAATTGACAAGACTGCAGTAACTGCAGCCTGCCCAAGGCCCAAGACTAAAAAGGGGGTGAGACAATTCCTGGGGCTGGCTGACTACTATCACAAGTTCATACCTAATTATTTGGACATCACCAGCCCACTGACTGATCTCACTAAAAAGGGAGCACCAGATCTGGTCCAGTGGATGGAGCAGTGCCAACAGGTCTTCACTAAAGGTAGAAACTGCACTGTGTGGGGGGGCCACTCTGACATTTCCCTGACTTCTCTCTCCCTTTTATTTTACAGACGGACGCATTGGACAGAGGACTGGGGGCCATTTTGTCCCAGAAGGTGGAGGGTGAAGAACATTCGGTGCTGTACATCAGCCACAAGCTCTCGATGCATGAAAGTACAGCACCATCAAGAAGGAGTTCCTGGCTATCAAGTGGGCAGTCCTCACTCTCTGATACTACCTGCTGGGGTGCCCCTTCACCCTCTGTTCAGACCACATGCCCCTCCAGTGATTCTACTGTATGAAGGATGCCAATGCGTGGCTCACCCGTTGGTATCTTGCCCTCCAGCTGTTTAAATTCACGGTGGTCTACAGGCCGAGGGCGCAGATGGGTGTGGTGGACTTTCTGTCCCATCGGGGGGGGGGGGGGTCCACTGCAGGCTGGATGGCTCCATGGCCTGAGTCGGGCGGTGGGGGTATGTGGCAGTGGGGGCATGGCCAAGCATTGGTTTATGAATGGAGGGTGGGTTCAGGGAAGGTGAGTGGCAAAGTCAGTACACTTGTTGTCGATTAACGTTGTGCTTGTGTGTTTTGCAGTGAAGACGGAAGGTAGAAAAGGAGGGAGAGAGCAACGAGAGTGAGCTCTCCCAATGAGAACACGTGTGTGTGTGTGTGTGTGTGTGTGTGTGTGTGCAACCATGCCAAGTAAAGCTGAAAAGCAAAATAAATAAAATAAAGTTGTGTGTGAAAATCATCTCCCACCTGCCGCGATTCAGTATTCCACCCACGTCAGGGAAATACTATGACCAGATAATCAGCACAAACAATAAAGGCCTCATAAAGTCAAGCATGGGAACACTGAGTGTTTACTTTGCAAATGACAATTGTTAACAGAGTCCTTTTTTATTGTGGCTGTAATTGCACTGTGATCAGGAAAAGGTATGAATGATTACAATTCTGGAGACTGAGAGCAGTGCAGTGCAAGATGGTTGTTGAGGTCCATAGCCATATTTGGAGGCCTCTGCAAGCCCTAAGCAGGAGGAAATGTGACAAATCTACACAAATACACACAATAGTGAAATTATGAACTGTCAAGATTAAAACATTTGCCCTTAATTTGAACATCACAAATTATTAATAATATGTTGCAATTATATTAATAAATAATATATTGCACAGTCCTTCATGAAGGTTTGATCTGATTGGTTCAAATCTTTTTCCTTGTCTGTGCAGTCGTGATAAACTATATCCAGTGTCTGATTAAAAACCTCTGACTTACCTTAAACTTGAGTGCTCCCAAAATCTGCAGACTAGACCTGAACATTCTGGACTCAGCTGGTCTGTGAATTGCTTTAATTACAGGATAGTGTAATTGAAACTGTGGCTCAACAGAGGTAGTAAATATATTGAAATTCTTTACTCAAGTAAAGGTGCAATTACTCCTCTGTAACAACTCTCTGACATTGGGAAACAGAAGAACTGGGAGCAGGCTTCAGAACTGTTTTGTTCTTTTTATTCTTCACACTTTTCAGTGACTAATAATGAAACCTAAACACACTACACACACATGTGATGGGGTGTCAGAGCTCTCTCTCTCATTCCTAGCTGTCTGAAAGACACAGAGACACAGGTTAATAGACAGCCAGTAATTAGACACAGGTGCACCTCATCACATGTTACCTACTGATTCAACCTGACTCCTCGCCATTCACAGCTGACACTCGACCACGCCCCCACTGTCACATACCCCCACCGCCTGACTCAGGCCGGGGAGCCACCTAGCCTGCAGCTGACTCCCCGCCCAGTGGGAGAGCTAATCCGCCACCACCATCCATGCCCCTGGCCTGTGGACCACCTCTAATTTAAAGGGCTGCAAGGCCAGATGCCAACAAGTGATCCACACATTGGCATCCTTCATGTGATGGAGTCACTGGAGCAGGGTATGGTCAGAACAGAGGGTGGATGGGCACCCAAGCAGGCAGTACCAGAGAGTGAGGACTGCCCACTTGATGGCCAGACACTCCTTTTCTATGGTGCTGTACTGACTCTTGATAGAGAGCTTACGGCTAATGTACAGCACCGGATGCTTCTCCCCCTCAACCACCTGGGACAAAACAACCCCCAGCCCTCTGTCCAATGCATCAGTCTGGAAAACAAAAGGGAGAGAAAAGTCAAGAGAATGGAACAGCGGGCCCCCACACAAAACTGCCTTTACCTGAGCAAAAGCCCATTCGCATGATTCTGTCCACTGGACTTGATCTGGCACCCCCTTTTTAATGAGGTCAGTCAATGGGCTGGTGACATCTGAAAAGTTAGACACAAACCACCTATAATAGCCAGCCAGCCCCAGGAACTGCTTCACCCCCTTTTTGGTTTTCGATCTTGAGCAGGCCGTAATTGCTGCAGTCTTATCAATTTGGGGATGCACCTGCCCATGACCCAAGTGGAAGCCCAGATACCATACTTGCAGCCATTCAACTGCACACTTTTTTGGGTTTGCTGTGAGCCCAGTGTACCTCAGGGCCACCCTGAGATGCCGTAAATGCCGCTCCCAATCATTACTATAGATGATTGTCATCTAAGTAGGCTGCCACATATGCATTGTGGGGACTGAGTATTCAGTCCATGAGATGCTGAAATGTCGCTGGGGCCCCAAACAACCTGAAAGGAAGGGTGACAAACTGGTGTAAACCAAACAGAGTGGAAAAGGCCATTTTCTCACAGGATAATGGAGTCAAGGGGATCTGCCAATATCATTACATTACATGGCATTTGGCAGATGCTTTTATCCAGAGTGATGTACAACGAGTGCAAAAGTCAAGTACATGAAGTGCTGAACTTCTACAAGAAAGTTCTAGTGCCAACTGAACAAGTGACAGCAATACCTAGTGTAATATGCTGTTGAAACACCAATATTTAAACAGTCAAGGAAACAAGCCAACCATATAAAGTACAACTAAATAGAGAACTCAAAATACCTAACCCCAGGCTAGACAGTACACAGCCTGGGTTGGTCAAGACCGAAACACAGTTACACAGTGGGCAGGGAAGAAGGGGGTGCAGCTTGAAGAGGTGAGTCTTCAGTCTGTGCTTGAAGGTGGTCAGGGAGTTGACAGTTCTGACCTCAATGGGAAGGTCATTCCACAATGGGGAGTCAGGCAGACAGTAGTCTTGAGTGGGCTGGGCAGGAGCAGAAAGCAGGAGGGGCTAGGTGACCAGTAGTAGTGGAGACTAGGGATCTGGCTGGTGTGCAGGGGTGAATCAAACTCTGGAGGTATGCTGGCACTAACTCCTTGAGAGCCTGGTAAGCTAGCACCAATGTCTTAAATTTGATGCCAGCTGCAATCGGTAACCAGTGCAGGTCAACAAGCAGAGGGGTGACACAGCAAGAATGAGGAAGGTTGTAGACCAGGCAAGCTGCAGCATTCTGGATGAGCTGCAGGGGTCTGATGGCAGAAGCTGGAAAGCCAACAAAGAGAGAGTTACAGTAGTCCAAGTGGGAGAGGATCGGCACTTGGAACAGAAGCTGAGTAGAGTAGGTAGTAAGAAAAGGGTGGGTCCTTTGTATGTTGTAGAGAAGGAATCTACACGTCCAGGTCACTGCAGCGATATTTGCTAAGGAGGAGAGTTTGTCATCGAACACGAGTCCTGGGTTCTTTGCACTGGGTGAAGGAGACTGAGAGATGTCCCCCAGGGAGACGACAATGCCCAGGGGTGGAGAGGATGGAGCAGGAATGTAGATTACCTCTGTCTTGCCTGGGTTGAGCTTCAGCTCTGGATGTCACGCAGGCATGCAGAGATGCGAATGGTGATCTGTGTGTCAGAAGGAGGAAAAAAGAGAGAAACAGTTGGGTGTCATCAGCATAGCAATTTTAGGATAGACCATGGGTAGAGATAATTGGGCTGGGAGAAGAGAAGCAGACCAAGGACTGAACCTTGAGGGACACCGGGGTAAGTGGGCATGGTGCTGATACAGTACCAGACCAGGTAACCTGGAAGGAGCGACCAGAGAGGTAGGACTTGAACCAGTCTAGGGCTGTCCTGCAGATCCCTGGAGCTGATAAGGATGACAGGAGGATAGAGTGATCAACAGTGTCAAGTGCAGCAGAGGGATCAAGGAGGATCAGGACTGAGGAGAAGGAGGCAACATGTGCTGCATGAAGTGCCCTACTGACTAAGAGAAGTGCAGTCTTGGTTGAGTGTCTGGTTCAGAAGCCAGACAGGTGAGGATCCAGAAGGTTGTTCCATGAGAGAAAAAAGGAGAGTTGGTTAGCAACAGCATGCTCAAGCATCTTTGACAGGAAGGGGAGAAGAGTAATGGGGAGGTAGTTCTGGATGACAGAGGGGGCTAAGTTGTTGTTTTTTTTTCAGCAGAGGGGTGATGTGGGCCCATTTGAAGTTGGAGGGAAAGTATCCAGAGGACAAGGAGGAGTTGATGAGGGAGGTGATAAATGGGAGGATGTCAGAAGTGATGGTCTGGAGGAGAGATGAGGGGATGGGGTCAAGGGCACAGGCAGTCAGATGCTGAGAGAGCAGGAGCTGGGAGACATTAGAAGTGGAAAGAAGGGAAAAGCAGAGAGCAAGGGAGAAGAGACAGGGAGTGGTGAGGGGGTGGGAGGGTGAGGCAGCTGTGGATGGTCATGATCTTCTCCTCAAAACAGGCTGTGAAGTCCTCTGCAGTGATGGATGACTGAGGTGCAGGTGGTGGAGAATTGAGGAGAGAAGAGAAAACAGTTGATGAGGGTTGGAGATGGAGGTGTGAATTTTGGAGTGATAAAACTTCATCTTGGCTGATTTGAGTGAGGCCGAGAACTCAGTGAGGAGGGACTAGTAGCAGGAAAGGTCAGCAGGGGCCCTGGATTTTCTCCACTTCCTCTCTGCTCTATGGAGACTGGTTCTGTAGGAGTGAAATGTTTCAGACATCCAGGGACTATGAAGGGAAGATCTTGCTGGCCTGGAGACAAGAGGAGATAATGTGTCCAGTGATGAGGAGAGAGAGAGCAGGGAGGATGCAGAAGATTCAATGGGGAAACTGGCAAAGGATTCAAGTGGAGGGATGGAGGCAGTGACCAAGGAGGCAAGAGAGGAGGCAAGAGAGGCAGCAAAGGTTTTGAGGGACTGTAACAGTGGGGGTGGGGGAATGATGAGTGGAGAAGAAGAGGGAGGGAGAATGAAATGAAGTGGTGGTCAGACAGATGGAGAGGGGTAACTATGGGATCTGAGGCAGAACAGTTTTGGAGGAAGACCAGGTCTAGACAGTTGCCAGCTTTATGGGTTGGAGGAGTGTTCAGTAGGGAGAGATCAAAGGAGTGGAGTAGGGAAAGGAAGTCAGCAGAGTGGAAGGCTTCTAGGTGAAGACTGAAGTCTCCCAGGAGCATCAGTGGGGTGCCATCTTCAGGGAACAAGCTGAGTAGGCTGTCCAGTTCATCAAAGGAACATCCCACAGGGCCAGGAGGGCAATAAACAACAATGACAAAAAGGCTGACAGGAGAAGAGACTGAAACAGAATTAAATTCAAAGGAGGAGATGGAGAGATGGGAGAGTGGAAGAGGTGAGAACTTCCATGACTGAGAAATCAACAAACCAGTGCCACCACCATCACGACCAGACAGGCAAGGGGTGTGAGAGAAGGAGGTGGAGAGGGCTGCAGGTGTTGTGGTGTTGTCAGGTGAAATTCAGTTCTCTGTCAGTGCAAGGATGTGGAGGGACAGAAAGGAGGCATGGGCAGAGATGAAGTCAGCCTTCCATGTGGCAGACTGGCAGGTCCATAGTCCAGCAGTGATCCAGAAGGTATCAGTGGAGGTAGCTGAAGGGTAGATGAGGTTGGAGAGGCAATGTCCTTGTGGGGGGCCATAACGACGGAAGCGTCTCTTGTGGGTGAGAGAACAAATAGGAACAGAGTTGAGACACATGAGTAGGTTATGGGAGATGTACAACCCCGATTCCAAAAAACTTGGGACAAAGTACAAATTGTAAATAAAAACGGAATGCAATGATGTGGAAGTTTC
>JAPFFA010000004.1:29188809-29201767 GCA_026153275.1 Sciades herzbergii | reverse complement strand
GCTAACCACTACATCACCATGCCGCCCGTTAGGATAACTGACTACTCTAAATTGTCCATGACCAAAAGCAGAGGAGTGGCTCACCGGCTGTACTTACTTAGCCAAGAAACCCTAGGAAACTTACCCAACCCAGAACACAATGGACAGGCAAAGATGATGATTCAATACTCATTTAGATTTTTTTTTGCATTGCAGGCCATAATTATCAAAATTAAAATAGAAAAATCCTTGAAACATTTCAGTTTACGTGTAATGAATGTAGAATATGTGAAATTTTCACTTTCTTAAACAACTGATGGAAAATATTGACCTTTTCCATGATATTCTAATTTTCCCAGATGCACCTGTATAAATGGGTTCAGTGATTTAACTGTTTATCCTTGAACACATTTTTAGAACAAACCTTGATTCTTCAGTGGCAAAGGCATGGTCTCCCTGAGTTTGCTTAGCAAATTTCTCATCTCACGCATGTCACTAGAAGGCAAATTACCACACACACACAAAAGTGATGCTTTAATAGCAGAGTTCATATTTACACCTTAAGTGTTAATGTAAGACAAAACAGAGAAACAAAGAATAAAAATAGAAATGAGCAAAATCTGTTTCATTCCTTAAATTTGAATGAGATTTTATGACAGGGTTAACAACAAAATTTATATGAAATATCATGTTAAATATAATATTGAAATCTAATAGATATGTGTTTGAGAAAAAATCCTTTGTGCCTGACACTGGAGTCTATCCTTTTTTTCTTTAAGTTTTTGAACATGTGAAAGTTTTTTTTTTAAATGTTTACTACTATAGCTTACTAATTATTTGCAATCAAATAAGGAAAATAATTAAACAAGTGTTCCATCAAATATGAAAATCTGTATGTAAGGACATATTTAAGTCCACAAATTCTTATATGTTCATTTTTTTTTCACTGTTAGCTTCCCAATATCCAATATTACACTAGATAGAATAACAGAAATAAAAAGTCGCTTTATTGAACCTAACTGATTTAAAGAAACTAGCCAATAACAAAGAAACATGTCTACCCATTTCCCATTATCAAGAAATTCCATTTCTATAAACGGTGTCAATTTTTGCATTTTGACTCATTTGTACACTGAACTGAACTTCTAGTTTTTCACTAGTGATCCAAACTCATTTAAGTCAATACCTCTCTATGTTCTCGATATCTGTGCACACAAGCCAGGATTCATGGGGGAAGTCAACAGGTGATGAAGACCTGTCCTCCAATATCGGGACATCAGAGCTTTCATCCACTCTGCAGTCTGCATTTGACTCAGGGCACGGCTCGTTTCCTGCAGAAAATAGAAGATACAGAGTGCTATATCTGTGCATATACAGTATAGAGTTTACAGGAAGGAGGCATCAATTCCAGGCCAGTTGTGGAGTCAGGCACCAGAACACAATTTGGGGATTTTGCTGCTCTAAACCAGGTAATTAGCAGGTGAGTACAATCACAGTTCTCTGAGCAGGGTAAACATCACACTGTGCTTAGTGATGGGAGAAACAAGACTTGTTAAAATGTTAAATGTTAAATGCCACATATTAGCGACATCTGCTGGCTAAATGCATGTAAACGCTTTAAAAAAAACAAAAATACAGGCTCTAACTCAAATAATTTGAAAGAGATCTGTACTTGCATATAGTTTGATTTAATAGATAGTCTTTCATTTCCTGAAAACCACAGAGCTACAATATGTTGTTATATATGAGAAAGTTTCATTTAATCATTTGTGTATAAATATATAATAGAAATATAGAATGTATGGGTGCAGTGGGTAATTCTGATGCAGCGCCAGGGGCCTGGATTCAATCCTGGGCTTGGGTTACTGTCTATGTAGAGTTTCTATGCATGTTCTCCCCATGTCTGCGTGAGAGTCATCTGAGTCCTCTGGTTTTTCCCCCCTCCCAAAAACATGAATAAAACACATGGAAACATTATGTTATAGGTTAAGGGTAAGGTTAAAGGTCATAGGCAATGGTCCGAGGTAAAATGTAGAAGATCAACTTTATTGTCTAGAAGAATGACCCAAAAAGCGGATTCAATCACCCTAAAATTGGCTAAAAACGGTTAAAATATACTGTTTTGCCCAATTTCTGAAGATTTGTTTACATCTCACTTATGCGCACTTTCACCGCCAGGGGACAGTCATTGTGACGTCAGTCAAGCCAAACAGTCAAGCCAAACTGGGAGCAGTTCTGTGTTTACTTGCGAACCAAACACACGTGTATGGACTTCGGTCGTGAGAGGCTGTGTAAAATGTCTGAAAATGATAGCGATTTTGAAGTAGGAACTCTCCAAATTGAATATCGAGAGGTGAAACCATAGACGTATGAACCTATGGCCGTTGCGAAGCAATCGGTGAATGTGGCTCACTGGTTTGACCGTGCAGCCTCGGAATCAGACAGCGACTTGGCCGACTCTGATCACAGTGACCCCGGACCTCAACAAGACTCACGCCCAACTGATTTATCCTGGTAGTTATGATAAATTCCTACTTTTGTTGTAATACTAAATAAGAGCCCTTTTGAAGAATAATTAAACTGCCCTCCCTAGTGGATATAGGTAATGATTACTTGACAGTGTGCCGGTAGGCCACATTAGCCTGCCATCCATGACATTATACTATTTATAGCCTACTCTAAGTGAGAAAATATCCGTTGTCTCATTTCCACAATGATTGTACAGGATCCCTCAGGATTCTTGTCAATTGCAAGCAAAGGTAAAAACGTTTACCTCCAATCTTCTCCTTTTTGCTTGAGCATTGCTGGTCCGTTTCTTCTTTGACTGCTTGATTTTGTTTCACGTGCACAATCCACTCTCTTCGCCTCGTCTCCTCTTTCGGAAAAAGCCAACCCTCTGGCTTCAAGCGCACAATCCACTCTCTCTGCCTCATCTCCTCTTTCAGAAAAAGCCAACCCACTCACTCCGCCTCTTCTCCCTTTTTTGGAAAAAGCCAACCCTCTCGCTCCGCCTCTTCTCTTTCAGAAAAAGCCAACCCACTCGCTCCGCCTCTTCTCCTTTTTCAGAAAAAGCCAATCCTCTCGCTCCGCCTCTTCTCCTCTTCCGGAAAAAGCCAATCCACTCTCTCCGCCTTTTCTCCTCTCTCGGAAAAAGGTAAAAACTTCTTCCTGAACCGGTCCTGTTGTTACAGTTTACTGCACAACAATAAGGCATGGTTTTTCTTTGGAAATTCCCGAATGCACGTCTGCACTCAAGCCGAACAGCAATGCAAGTAAACGGAAGTGGACTCAACTCAAGCAGTTTGTTTGTCTTGAATGACGTCATGCGCTGAGTGGTCACGAAAATTGCCGAACAGAAATTTGCCGCGATCCTCACTAACTTATTTTAATTATTACTTATTAACAATACTTCTTGGGACCAGAAGAAAATTACAGAGGTTTTTTTTAACATATAAAGTTTCAAATGTGCATAAATTGAAAACCATTGCCTATGATCTTTAAGATTCTTTTATTTGTCATTTCAACCATAAACAGTAGGTACAGTACACAGTTAAAACGAAACAACATTTCTCCAGGACCATGGTGCTATATTAAACATCACAGGACTACAATCAATTGTCATAGGAAAACAATCAGTGACGAGGTGGTGTCATGAAGTGGACTTACTGTTAAGCTGATGATTTTCCCATAACAGCAGTGTTCATCTTCCCTTATACCACAGCAATTTGGCAACAATTACAATTTTTTATTTACTGAAAAATGACACATCATACTTTTCATCCATTTATTGTTACATTTAATGTTCTGGAACATCAACAAAACAAGTTAGCTCCTGTTATCGCTGATGTTATAGTAGTTATAAACAGTCATTCCTGCAGCTGCCTATCTTTTTCCCCTCTCTTAAATGCAGCTTGCCTTGTTACCAAGAAATCACTATCAAGATATTCAATAAATGTCTATTCAGAAAAAAAACATAACAATACACGTTTTTTATTCAGCTTATGAGGTATAATACAAGTCCCTGTGAATGAGCTGTTCCTATAGAAATGGGAATGCATTAGAACAAGTGCATTAATATAATAAAGTGATTTGCAGCTGCACTACTGTCAGAGTTGCTGTTATAGAAAAATAATCACCATCTTCTTTGCATGCATCAGTGAAGTTTAGTAACATAAATGGGTTTCAGTGACAAAGCACTCACTCATACCTCAGGACAATTTATGCATCCATCCATCCATTATCTGTAGCCACTTATCCTGTGCAGGGTCGCAGGCAAGCTGGAGCCTATTCCAGCTGACTATGGGCAAGAGGCAGGGTACACCCTAGATAAGTTGCCAGGTCATTGTAGGGCTGACACATAGAGACAAACAGCCATTGACACTCACATTCACACCTACGGTCAATTTAGAGCCACCAATTAGCCTAATCTGCATGTCTTTGGACTGTGGGGGAAGCCAGAGCACCCGGAGGAAACCCACGCAGACACGGGGAAAACATGCAAACTCCACACAGAAAGGCCCCTGTCAGCCACTGGGCTTGAACCCAGAACCTTCTTGCTGTGAGGCAACAGTGCTAACCACTACACCACCATGCCACCTCAGGACAATTTAGCTTAGCCAATTCACCTGGAGTCAAACCACATTTTTGGGAGGTGCGATGAAACTGGAGAACCTGGAGGACATGATGAGAACATGCAAAAAACCTGTCCATATTGGTAGTAACCCAAGCAGGGATCCTGGATCTGTGAATCATTGAAGATCCTATAAGCTCCTTAACCTCTAAATGTTCTCCATAGAATGCTACAACTGAGGGCTTCCAACAGAAAGGACCCTTTGTAGAAGCCAAGAACCCTTAAAGAAACCTTTTTCTAAGAGTAAATGGTTTTCTGTTTGCATTCTCAATAACTCTGTGAAGGATTTTCACCCTAGTAGCAGAAGGCAAAGACAACTGGTTTTGACATAACCATGACCATTGTGATACCTGACTCATAGTCTGAAGGTGCAAGGGGTTTCACTGTGCTGTGATGTCTGTTATGCTTTCCTAAAACACAATTATAATGTCTTCTGCATGGAGTTTTCTGCACTGCATGGTGTTAACATTGCCATCTTTAATATACACTTTTATTGCAGCTGAGCATTTCACCAGGCCAGACTGGTTTAATTTTCAAATGCTTTGTCGCCCCCTGCTGTACTCATGCAGTACCTCACCTTTCCTGTGGAGCTGCAGCACACCCAACAGACACATGGACTTGAGCATCTCAGTGATGTACATCTCCAAGCAGCACTGCAGCTGGATGAAGAGCCTGCAGATTTCAGGGTGGATCTCCCCATCCTCTGGCCTACAAGTCCAGCAAAAAGATATGTCACATATGAGGGACACACTGCACTTTTCCAGGGCATGAAACTAATAATTGGTGAAAAGTTTCCTACCCAGAGATGAGTGTGAGGTGCTGGTAGGCACTCTGAGCCACTGTGCAGCCTTTGGTGCGTGTACTGTGCATGCGTGCTCTCAGAGTTGGACAATCAGCCGTGATCTCTCCTATGGAGATGACCTGCTCACGATGGAGTGCCACCAGAGTGTTAAACTCCTGCACCGCCTGAACATGAACACAAAGCTTTCTCAGTGTAATGTCCACAGCAGGACGTTGGCCATTAGCGTCACACATCATTAAATGAGATATCACAATAAATGGTTTCTCTTGATTCCTGATAGGTCCTAAAGATGTATCAGGTGACTCTCTCTATGCATTTCGTGGTTTGCAGGGGGGTTCGAACCTCTTCGAAGTCTGTTGGTCTCTTATGGAGATGTGGTTTATAGGTCTATGTCTGTGATATTTGCTGTTACCTGTAATAAGTGTCTCAGCTGATTCAGTACAGTACTTGTGAAATGTTACATGATTTTTCGTTTTCATAGAGTTAGTTCACCACAATAAACAGTGGCCTTAGACAGAAAAAAATATATATATCACAGCTTTCTGTTGTTTCTTAAAACGTTTGTAATGGTTAGCCTATTTTTATTGCCCATATGCACCGATATGACCATGTAAAAGGTCATAACTCAGACGACCATAAACACAAAGCCTTCTCAGTGCTGTCGTAGAAACAGTATAGGTGCCATCACATATCACGCCTCGATGTATCATGCTATGGATGTGACATCTCCAGATGACTGCGTTCTAGCATGAAAATTAATCTGCGTGAGTCACGATACTGAGAAAGATAATTCTCAGTGTCAAATTACCAACCAAACATCTTGCTGTTATTAATGAACATATATCATTTGCCACCCCGTAGCAGGACATTACCAGCAACAAGCCTGAGAAGGATCATATCAGGGTGCAACGGTCATTATTTAGTCTATTACTGATCGCTACAATTACCGACAAATGCGGCGCTGCGCATTTAGGAAAACACCGCACAATCTGAAACCCTCAGCGTGATTAAGCGCTGATAGAATAATGCAGCGTTAACACTGCGGTATTCCCGTTATCTACCCACCGCTCTGCAGTGCTCCAGAGCCCGCTGTCCTCCCCTGCGGGCGCTGTCCGTGCTCTCCCGCCGCTCGGGTTCGCTGCGCGCCGCTTTGCCCAGCTGAAACATGCGGCCTGCGGATCCGGGGCGGCTCTTTCGCCCGTTCGGTGCGGAACACATGCATACGCGTCCACGGACGAGACCACCCCCCGCGCTAACAAATTAGCCTGCGTGTTCGTGCTCGGCAAAGGTCGTCCAGTCGGAGCGAGTCGAGTCGCGGTTTCGTTTTTCAACGTGATGGCGAGCCGCACGGACGCGATCGACTCCTCTGCATCTCTTCATCGGATGAAACGAGCGGCGCACACAGCGACCGCATGCGCGCGCATACACGCCACTCACTCCTTCCTCTGTCTCAGGCTGAGCGTCCGTACGAGCCGAGAGAAACAGCCGCCTGCGTGAAATGATTCCGTCCTTTAGGATGAAAGGACTGATGAGAAGAGAAGCGTGTTATCTCGGTCAACCTTTCAGAACGACACTGCTGCGGCACTACATACTCTGGAGACTGAAGTCTGCATGCTGTAATGTTAAAGGACAGTTTATTTTCCACAGTTAGCGCCGATCTATGACTTCTTATTGCGTGGCTTTCATGAAAACTTTACAACCTGAAATGTTTTCATTGTGATTTTAATGTTTTGATATTAAGCACTGATAAAAGTTTTGATTTTAAAAAAAAAAAGTCCTGACAGGAAAGTTTTAATGGCATTGTGACGTTCCACAAATTTCTGTGGGCCCCTGTTTCAAACAAATATTTAATTTTAAATAATCTTTTAACCCAGAGCAGTCAGTACTTCTGGTCCCCAATAGTGATGATCTGGGGGTCTATGATTTTGACCTTGTAGACTAATTAAGGCGGCACAGTGGTGTAGTGGTTAGCACGGTTGCCTCACAGCGAGAAGGTTCTGGGGTCGAGCCCAGCAGCCAGCAGGGGCCTTTCTGTGTGGAGTTTGCATGTTCTCCCAGTGTCTGCGTGGGTTTCCTCTGGGTGCTCCGGTTTCCCCCACAGTTCAAAGACATGCAGTTAGGTTAATATGGGATGGCCTTGGGCTGACGTGCCCTTGAACGAGGCACCTAACTCCCATCTGCGTCCAGGGCGCTGTTAACATGGCTGCCCACTGCTCTGGGTATGTGTGCGCGCATGTGTGTGTTCACTGCTTCAGATGGGTTAAATGCAGAGAGGAATTTCACAAGTGTATGATGTAATTAAATCAATCAATCATCTGTATCCGCTTATCCTGTCCAGGGTCGCAGGCAAGCTGGAACCTATCCCAGCTGACAGGGTACAGACCTTGGACAAGTCGCCAGGTCATCGCAGGGATGACGTACAGAGACAACCATTCACAGCCACCAATTAGTCTAACCTGCATGTCTTTGGACTGTGGGGGAAATCAGAGCATCTGGAGGAAATCCATGCAGACACGGGGAGAACATGTAAACTCCACACAGAAAGGCCCTCGTCGGCTGCTGCGCTTGAACCTAGGACCAGGTAACGGTGCTAACCACTACACTACACTACACTTGGCTCTAATTAATTAATCTAAACAAATGAATACTTAAATTAACATTTTAATTAACTAATTAATATTAGCAGCCAGTAGTTTTGGTGGGTTTAAGCTGTCACAACTGCAAATGCAGGTTTGTTTTAATCCGAATGAAAGGACAAGTTTATGCATGTTTTTCTCAGTTGTTAATGGTCCTTTCTGTTTTTAATAGTTAGAAATGGTATCTTCCATCCTTCTATAGGGATAACTATCACCCGCTTAAGATTTAGAGCCAAGTTTAGGCACTTAAGAGTAGGTTATGGCAATATTGTGAAACTAAGTTACACCCCACAAGACCTGCCGTGGGGAGTTTTTTCCCCCCTTTTTTTGTCAGGTAATATACTTTCCCTTGTACTGTATACAGTGAACAGCCATAACATTAAAATCACTGGCAGGTGAGGTGAATAACAATTATCTCTCTACAATGGCATCTATCAAGGGGTGGGATATATTCGGTAGCAAGTGAACAGTCAGTTCTCGAAGTTGCTGTGTTGGAAGCAGTAAAAAGGGGCAAGAGTAAGGATCTGTGTGACTTTGGCAAGGGCCAAATTGTGATGGTTAAACAACATGGGTCAGAGCATCTCCAAAACAGTAGGTCTCGTGGGGTGTTCTGGGTATGCGGTGGTTAGTACCTCCCAAAAGTGGTCCAGAGAAGGACATCCGGTGAACAGACCACAGGGCCCTGGGTACCTAAGGCTCATTGATACCGGTGTGGTCTGATCCCACAGAAGACCTACTGTAGTGCAAATTGCTGAAACAAGTTAATGTTGGCTATGATAAAAATGTCAGTACACACAGTGCCTTGCAGCTTGCTGCATAAGGGGCTGTGTAGCCGCAGAGTGGTCAGAGTGCCCATGCTGACCTCTGTTCACTGCCAAAATTACAGTGGGCACATAATGACCAGAAGGCCGTGTGTGTGTCACTTACCTGGGGAAGAGATGGCACCAGGATGCACTATGGGAAGTAGGCAAGCCTGCAGAGGCAGTGCGATGCTCTGGGTAATGTTCTACTGGGAAACCTTGGATCCTGGCATTTATGTGGATGTAAATTTGACACATACCACTTGCTTAAACAATGTTGTAAACCTAATATTCCCAAGTGGCAGTGGTCTTTTTCATCAGCATAATGCACCCTACCGCACTGCAAAGATTTTTTAGGAATAGTTTGAGGAACATGACACAGCGTTCAAAGTGTTGGCTTGGCCTCCAAATTCCCCAGATCTCGGTCAATCCATTGAGCTATCCATTATTTATACCACTTATCCAGCAGCACCACAGGGGAAACTAGAGCCAATCCCAGTTGACTTTGGGTGATAGGCAGAGTACACCCTGGGCAGGCTGCCAATTTATCACAGATCTAACATAGAGATGAACAACCATTCACACCTATGGGCAATTTAGAGTCATCTGTGGGATGTGCTGGACAAACAAGTTCGATCCATGGAGGCACCATCTTGCAACTTCCAGGACTTAAAGGATCTGCTATTAACATCTTGGTGCCAGATACCACAGCACATCTTCAGAGGTCTTGAGTCTGTCTCTTAACAGGTCAGAGGTGTTTTAGCAGCACAAGGGGGTGCCACAATATTATGGGCAGGTGGTTTTAACATTGACTGATCAGTGTATATCCACTTCAGATGTCAAATTATAAAAACGAACAAGAAGCATGTATTCATAAATGTGTTTATAAAATGAAACCGAGGGGAAAAAAGTATTCAGACACCACAAATTAACATTAGTACTTTGTTGCAAAGCTGTTTTTTTCCTCTTATGTCAAAGTTGACTGTTTACTGCAGATTTCTTAGCTAGTTCAAGAGAGCTATCCACAGTGGACATCACAGACATAGAGCAGTTCCCATCCCAAACAACCATTCACACCTATGGGCAATTTAGAGTAGCCAGATAACCTAACTGCAGGTCTTTGGAGTGTGGGGGAAACCAAAGCACCCAGAGGAAACCCACACGGGCATGAGGAAAACATGCAACAATTTTAGGTTGCTTTTGAAGTGTGCTTTAGGTCCATCTGCACTGTGAAGCAGTGTCAACTGAGTTTTGAAGGATTTTGCTGAACCTGACCAGATAATATAGCCCTATACACCTCACAATTCATCCTGCTGCTTTTGTCAGCAGTTACAGTATCAATAAACACATGAGAACCAGTACCATTCGTAGACATACAGTTGCAGTCAGAAGTTTACATACACAGACATGAATGTCATGGCAATATTAGGCTTTCAATAATTTCTTTGAACTGTTTTCTCAGTGTCAGAACAATTATACAACATACAGTACCAGTCAAATGTTTGGACACCTACTCATTCATTGATTTTTCTGTATTATTATTTTATACATTGTAGAACAATACTGAAGACGAACTATGAAACAACATGGAACTATGTGGTAAATAATAAATCATTTTATATAAATTATATAATTTATTTCAGATTCTTCAAAGTAGCCACCATTTGCATCAAGGTAAATGGTGGCTACTTTGTCAGTGGTCAGTTGCATACATCAGTGAAGCTTTAAAGTGTCAATATTATAAGTATGCATGGATTACATTGTCAACTTTACATTGCTCTTTTATTTCAATTACACACAAATTTAGTTTCATATTAATGGTATTAATAAAAGAATGTTAAATATGGAAAAAATAAAGAAAACAAGTCAACACAAACTCAAATTAAGAAACTAGCTGCTAAACATGGCATCTTTTTTTTTTAATGCTGTGCAACAATTTAGAGCCATGATTAAGTGATTGATAAGTGACTTACCTAGTGTGTCTCAAGCTGCAATGAATGCTCCCTAGTGTTGCATACCTTCATCAAGCAACCGGAGTACATCAGGTTTCCTTATAACATAGCCCCACATGCTTTTCCAACATACAGTAGCACTGCAGAGGCTACACAGGAGTGTGAGAGTTTGAAGTGGGTGTGAGGCTAATGAGAGGCTTTCTGAAAGGCTGAGACTTAATTAAAATTAATTACAAACAAAACAAAACCCCATATCATAGTGTCCCCTGTGTAATGTGCTTGGTGATCAGTGTAAATTTTTCTTCTTTATTTTTATATCAAACCATTTTGTTTCCACATCACTTAATTTATACCTAATTCACCTTTTCTGTAATTTGTCTCAATTTTACTCTTTTCAGGTGCTGTTACATGACTAAATATTTTTAATGGTGTATATAGACACAAGTACAAATAGCTTTTTTTGTTCGTCATTTCACATTTCAGCTCTCTGTACATTTTTATTTTACAGAGATTCGTGAGTCACTGAATGCAAATTAAATATGGGATGCACTTGTGCATGTGTTCCATGGTGTATTTCACACCTCACACCCAGTGTTCCTGGGATAGGCTGTGGATTCACCATGACCCTAATCAGGAAAAAGTGGTTACAGAAAATGAATGAATGAATGAATGAACTTAAAACACAATAAGCAGTAAAACACACTTTCAAACCCCCAATACATCCAGTACATTGTATCCTATCTTGATTATTAGCAATATGACTACTCCAAAATCACTTCTCATGCTGGAGGGATTACCCTGATGGGAATTGGGTGTGAAAATAAGAGACAAGTGATAAGGGAATGGGGCACTACTAATATCACCTTTTTGGTTCAGATTCAAGCCAGTCATTATTAACACTTTTATCATCACTTTGTTACCCCAGGTCATTTTGAGCTGAGAATGGGTTTCCTGATAACATGAAGAATTAAAAAGTGAGTTTAAATATGCTCTTAAGTGATGAACATTGTCACTGTACATGGTTTTCCTGAACACACTCATAAAAAGGACTCTTAAGAGCAACTTTGCTAAGAGCTTCTTTGCAATGTGCATCTATATATGCAAATATAAAAGTGCTTAAAAGACGTGAATATATTGTATAGTCATTAAGTATTACTTATATAATGTGGTAATTAATAATTTAAACTATTTTACATTTTTGGACGATAACATTTTATTCCAAGCGCTTTTTTTTTTTTGGTAAATGATCAAACGTTCACATGAACGAATCCCAGTCAAGAGCTTAAATGTCCATTATAAAATTATCATGCAGCCAAGTGGTATTTGGCATATGAAGGAGGTACAGTATCTATCCCATCACCTGCCTCCTCCACAGACCACAGTGCCTCTCCCCTTCCCATCCCTTGGACCCTCTCAGCTGATTGCTTACCAGACTGCAGGTAGCCAAAGTACAGCTGTCTGAGAGTGTCAGTGGAGCCGGGAGCTGTTCAACATTGAAAAGGATCGACTCCATTTGCTCAGAGACCTGCATGACCAAAAGGAGAGCAGCACCAACAGGAGCAGATGGGCCTTAAACGGGCAATACTAGACCTACTGGCCAGACAAGTGGAGCTTCAGACTGCAGCCATGATTATTTCAACTGTTATTCACAGTGCCAAGTTGGCAATGTTTTGCCCTTTATATAGGTACAATGTTACAGGTACAGAGCATTGTCTCATTTAGGACACCAAATTAAATAATTTTAAATTTATTTAAAAAAAAAAGTTACATTTTATTAAAATGTGGTGATAACGTGACATTACAATATTTCATTTAATACACATAATTCCATAACATTTGAAATATTCATAATGTTTTGTGTATATTTAATAATTAACTCAATGTACTTGCAATATACAAGAAAAATAGTTTAACACTGCATACTGGCAGCACATTCAACACCAGTTTCCGCCTATTGATTGGAACAGTCCCTCTGACAGGGATGAGAATTTTCTGCCGATCGGCGGATTTCCGGCTTTTTCAGACCAAAATGATCGTTTTTGAGATCGATGTAAATCTGTTGAAAAATTTTCGGGTGGGGGTGGGTGTATGGTTAACGATCTGTGGTCACCTTATAACGTCTTGATTCTTGGTGGGCTCCGGGTTAACACACTCGAGTC
>JAPFFA010000004.1:28836918-28853520 GCA_026153275.1 Sciades herzbergii | reverse complement strand
ATTCTAAGATGTCTTATCAAGTAAAAATATGTCCATGCAGCAAGATAATTTCACTAGTATTAAGTAATTTTCTCCTCTAATTCAGTTTTCAGTTTTTTGCAGTGCAAAAAAAACCCCTTGGAGTTTCTTACAAACTGGGGTTTCTTACGTGGGGTTTCTGTTTGTGTGTGTTTTATATATAATTTGGACTGTTGAAGTGAACGTGATAATGCATTAACGCAAATTCCTTTTCACGCCTTTTTTGATGCGTGATTAACACTGGTTGTGTAAGTTATGATAAAGTGCACTTATGTACAGAATCAACTTCTATTGCTGCATTCTGACTGACATAAAATGTGTGTGTTTTTTTTTTTTTAATGTGCTTTTGATGGTTCAGAGGGGAGAAAATACATGTTTTAGTCCAGGTGGGTGGGTGTGTCTAAGTGCACAGGCTGCTCACTGAGTGAGTGAGTTTGTTTTATTCTGAGAAATCTGTGAGTTATGTAAGTGTTTATAAATGCAATTTTTAAATAAAAAAATAAATTTTATATTCTTTAAATAAAGAAAATAAAAATGCAAAACCCAAATAAATACATTTGTTAAGCCACACAGGTCACAAAGATGTTTTCCAGTAAAATGCAATAACTCATTGGTAAATTATTTACCAATGAGTTATTGCATTTGGTAAAAAAAAAAAAATTTGCATAAAGCAAGCATATTTGTCCACCCCCATTCCCCCAAAACTTGAAAAGTATCCCTTTAAGGTGCATTCAGAACAGATAAAAAATGTGATTCATTGTGAGTTAACTATGGACAATGTGATTAATTTTGATTAAAATATTTTAATCAATTGATAGCCCTAATACATACCGTGTATACATAATACTTTTAAGAAATGAAATTCTTTTTGGAGACATCAGCAGAGATATGCTGCCTTAAGCACCACATGTGATCTCTGTGAGCTTTATGTAGTGGTAGATTTAGAAATAAAATACTTCAAGCCAGTTTGTACAGAAATATGATATATTTTAACTTTGGAGCTAATGTAGCATTTAGGTTGGGCTGCTGGAGCAAACCACTGATAAAAGAATAATGAACTTGGCCTTTGTACCATGAGTGTCACTTGTACCATTCAAGCAAGAGCCCACATTGCATGAAAGTAAAAACATTCCACTCCCACGTTTCCTTTTTACATCATGTGGAATCCTTGTGAGCCTTTAAAAAAAAAAAAGTGTGCCACTTATTTATGTCTGTTTTTTTTCTGTTTAGAACATGCTTTCTGTTTAGTCCAAGTGTATTCATATTTGGTTACATCCTTAGGTAGAAATCTACATCATTCAGGTTCATAATTTGTCTCAACTTCTCATGAATTTGGTTGGTTCTATTTCCCAACATATAAAAACCATATAAATATAAACTAGTTGTTAAATTACACAGCTGTGACAATGACCACACAGTTAGTAAAAAATGCCTCAAGCTGCATATTTGCACTTGCTCAAGTCCACATCACAGGAAAGTAACAACTTCCCATCCACTTGTGCATCTTCCCCTTTGTGCTGGTATTTTGTCATGGTGAGGAGACTTGTGTGTCTCAGTGATCCACGAGAGCTATATCAATGGGGGGTTTAGCCCCTGACAGGTCTAAACAAGGTGGCAGGTCATGGGGGTAGAGGCCTGATGAAAATCAGCACCTGTTCCTCCAGGTTGGGGGTTGGGCTTGGGATCAATGACCCCACACCATAAAATTACCATTAAGTTATGGAAACAATGACAAATGCTACTACCATGGATCCTGTAGTGGATTTGAGCTAATTCACTGGCAGCATGGCTACTTCTGATGAAAGCCTTCAGCAGGAAGTCAGAGGTATGAAAGATAGTCTGCTTCAGCCCAAAATTAACATCTGACTTGGAATGTGGACTGCCTGTATCGAACATCAAAAACAGCACAGGTCATTAATGAGATGAGGAGGTATAGATTGGACAGCCTGGGGATTAGTGAATGACGACGAACAGGATTTGGAGGCTGGATGAACAGTGATGGATCAGTTATCCTGTACTCTGGACACAAGAACCAGCACATCCATGGTGTGGCCCTTATAGTTTCAAAAGAGAAGGCTAACAGCTTGCTTCAATGGGAACCATTAAACAACAGGCTGATTAGAACATGCTTCAACTCTAAACACTGCAAGTTAACCATCCTACAGTGTTATGCACCAACAAATGAAACACATAAAGAAGTCAAGGATGACTGGTATGTGGTGTTATAACAGACAGTCTCCAAAGTCCCTCAACATGACATGCTCCTGTTTATGAATGCCAAGGTTGGAGCTGATAATACCAACTGTGACAAAGCTATGGGAAAGCACAGATGTGGAATTATGAATGACAAAGGCAAATGATTTGTTGACTTCTGCTGAGACAACTGTGTTATTGGTGGGGCCATCTTCTCACACAAGAACATTCGCAAGCTTACATGGAAGTCTCCTGATGGTTACACTGTCAACCAGATCAACCACATCTTGATCAATAGAAAGTAGCACAGGTATCTTCTATATGTTTGAGTTTGTCATGGGGCCAATGCCAACAGTGACAAACACCTTGTTACTAGCTCTATCAGGTTGAAATTTAGGAAAGTGGTCAAGCAGAGTGAACAAAGGATACATCTTTATTTTGCCAAATTCAAATGCCCAAGTACCACCAAAGAGTTTGCTGTGGAACTGAGAAATCACTTTACTGCTCTGGCTAATGAATCTGACATGGAGTTCATCAAGAAGACCGATGTCAACAGAGCCATTAAAGTCTTAGGCTACAGGACGAAAAAGAACAAAGAATGGACAACATGCGGCACCTAGCAGAAAATTGAAGAAATGAAACAGCTGAAGGCAAAGATGCTCAGCACAAAATTACCAAGGTTCCAGCAGCAGGTCCAAGAAGCCTACAAAAACAAGAATAAGGAGGTTAAGAAGAGCGCCAGGAGTGACAAGAGCCTTTGTTGAGGAGCTAGCAGGCAATGCTGAGCATGCTGCTGCAAGAGGTGAAATGAGTGCTGTTTATAAGATCAATAAGCAGCTCAGTGACAACACCGTCCAGTCTGCCCCATCAAAGACAAGGATAGCAATTATCTCATTACTGAGCAGGAGCAAGCAGTCAGATGGGTACAACACCTTTTGAAGTATTCAATCATCCATCACCAGATGACCCTGTTGATTGTCCACCAGCTGACAATATCCTGCACATTGATACCAACCCCACATCTGAAGCTGATATTAGGCTTGCCATCAAAGCCATGAAGAATGGAAAAGCTGCTGATATTGATGCTATTCATGCAGAAATGCTTAAAGCAGACCTTCATACTTCAACTAAGGTTCTTACAGGTCTCTTCAGGAAGATATGGGAAAAGGATGTAATACCTGATTAGAACAAGGGATTTATTGTCAAGCTCCCAAAAAAAGGTAACTTCCAGAACTGTGACAACTGGCAAGGCACCACACTGCTCCGCATATCATTCAAAGTCTTCTGCAGGATTCTTCTTGGCAAAATTGATACTGCTGTTGATGAGAAACTGAGACAGGAACAGGCAAGTTTCAGAAGAGGAAGGGGTTGCATTGATCAGACCTTCGCACTGAGAAACATACTTGAGCACTGTCTTGAGTGGAACACCCCTTTGTTCATTAATTTCATTGACTTCTGGAAATCCTTTGACAGTCTGCATCATGTCACCCTATGGAAAATCTTGCGATTATATGGAGTTTCTCCAAGGATGGTCACACTTGTGGGGATGTTTTATTGTCAGTTTCAGTGCAGTGTCCTAGTCAGTGGAAACCTGTCAGAATGGTTTCCCATGGAGTCTGGTGTATGATAGGGATGTATCATTTCTCCAATCCTCTTTCTGGTTGCCATCAACTAGATTATGCAGAAGGTAACATCTGAAACCTAGAGGCATTCAGTGGACTCTTTTTTTCCCCAACTTGAAGACTTGGACTTTGCCAATGACTTCACTGTTTTCTCCTCGAAAATGCAACATCTGCAAGAGAAAACAGGTCTAAACATCAGCATCTTCAAAACCAAAGTGATGTGCATAAATGCAAACCCAGATGCACCCATCACAGTGAATGGTGACCCACTTTACGATGTTAAGTAAATGCTTTGGTATTCCTACCTTGATAGCATTGTCAGCAAAGACAGTGCAGCACAAAAGGACATCAGAGCAAAGCTTGGGAAAGCACATCTGGAAGTCAAAGCAGTACAGCAATGTCAAACATGTTCTCTGTTATAGCTCGAAATGCTGGCACGTAGTAAAAGGTGACATGAATAAGACCAATGTTTCCCACAATGGATGGCTTCGAAAAATGTCACATCTTCTGGCCTTAAAAGATCTCAAAGAACTCTATATAAAGAATAAGAGCCAGAGTGGCACTAGACATTAAGCGCCATGTCCTTAGAATGGACTACAACAGTATACCAAAGACTGTTCCAAGTTGGACACCATCTGAAAACCGTAAACCAGGTTGGCCCAAAACAACATGGCAGTAAACTGTGATGACTGAGCTGAAAGAGATGGATCTGACATGGGGTGAGACCCAACACATAGCTCAGGACAGGTCCAGATGGAAGCAGATTGTCAATGCCTTATGCCCCTTAAGGGATGAAGAGGACTAGGATGGCTGGCTGCTGCCAGTCTTAGGAGACCATGGTTTGCATCCAGAAAGTCTGTTCAGTTGGTGCTGGAACAGCACCTTGAGTGGCTGTATAAGCCCACACGAGTGGCAGTCTCTGCTGCAGCGGGCGCACTTGAAGGTGGTATCGGTGCCGGCTGTCACCAAATGGCTGGCCTTCCTCCGGGCATGCTTCTCCTCTGCTGCCTGTCTGTTTAGCCTCTCCTTTCTGGAGGTCTCTGCCCAGCTCTTGCCTCCACTGACAGTGGTCACTGGTGAGTTCCTTCCACCTCTCAACGTTCATGTTGAGCACTTTCATGTCACGCTTGCAGATGTCTTTAAAGCAGAGGTGGGGGCATCCTTGTGCACATTTTCTGGTGGCCAACTCACTGTACAGCAGGTCCTTGGGGATCCTCCTTGTGGTGGACGTGGCTGAGCCAGTGAAGGCGATGCTGCTAGAGCATTGTGAAGATACTTGATGTCGGCGCAAGCAAGGACTTCATTTTTTGTGATTCCATCCAAGCGATACCAAGAATGCGCTGCAAACTCTGCATGTGGAAAGTGTTCAACATTCTTTCCTGTCTGGAGTAGAGGGTTCAGGATTCGCTGCCATACAGCAAGGTGGAGAGTACACAGGCTCTGGAGATTGCTACCTTGGTGTGGGCAGTCAGTTTGCTATTCTCTCAGACATGCTTAGGCAGTTTGGCACATATTCCTGCAGCACGACCAAGCCATCTGTTGAGCTCAGCATCCATGGAAAGGTTGTCAGATACTGTGGAGCCAAGATGGATGAATTCATGTACCACCTCCAGTACATAGTTGTTGGTCATTGTTGGAGGGTCTCCAATGCTCTGGCCCATCACTTTTGTTTTCTTCAGGTTATGGTCAGGATGAAGTCCTGACAGGTGTGAACGAAGCTCTGCATAAGGTGCTGCAACTGTTCCTTGTGTGTCGCCAGAGCTGCATCATCAGTAAACAGCATGTCAATAATCAGGACCTTGTGAAATTTGGTCTTTGCTTTCAGCCGGGACAGACTGTACAGCTTGCCATTGGCTCTGGTGTGAAGATGGATTCCATCAGTGGATGTGCCGAAGGCAGGTTTCAGCATGACAGCAAAGAAGATGCCAAACAACGTAAAGGCAAGAACGCAGCCCTGCTTTATGCTGCTCCTGATGTCAAATGCCTGTGAGGATGAGTTGTTGAACTGAACAACACCCTTCATGTCCATGTGGAATGACCGGATCATGCTTAAGAGCCTGGTAGGACATCCAATCCAACCAACATCTTTGAAGAGGTCCTCACAGCTGATGAGGTCAAAAGCCTTGGTCAGGTCTATGAAGGTGACATACAGAGGCTGCCTCTGCTCTCTCCATTTCTCCTGAAGCTGTCACAGGGAAGAGATCATATCGATCGTGGAGCATTCTGACCTGAACCCACACTGTGATTCAGGGTAAACCCAAGCAGCTAGTTTCTGCAGTCTGTTCAGAATCACATGAGTGAAGACCTTGCTGATGATGCTCAGAAGTGGCATCCCACTGTAGTTATTGCAGCCACTTCAATCCCCCTTATTCTTGTGCAGAGTGACTATGTTGCAATCCCTCATGTCTTGGGGTACTTCTCCTTGCTCCCAGCACTGACAAAGTAGAACATACAGATGTTGAAGCAAGATGTCCTTTCTACACTTGATGACCTCTGGTGGAATTCCATCCAGTCCTGGTGTTTTCTGTGTGAGTAAACCACATGAGGGATTTACTCAGCTCCTCAATGATGGGTTTCACATCCAGCTCTTCCATGATGGGCAGGGGTTCAATGGCATCCAATGCAGCATCAGAGATACTGCTGGCTCTGCCAAACAACTGTGAGTAGTGGTCCACCCATCTGTCCATCTGCTTTTCTGTGTCTGTGATGACTTCTCCAGATGCAGACTTGATCGGTGCCGTCTTGGTCTGGGTTGGCCCGAGGGCTTTCTTAATCCCATCAAATGTTGCTGGCATTAGCTGTAGACTGGATACTCACACAGAGCTGTAGCCAGAAGTCATTTGCACAGTGCCTGGCAGTTTTCTGAACTGTGCTTCTGGCTTACCTTAGTGCTTGCAGAGTAGACTGGGATGGATGTCACTTGTACTCTATCAGTACGGCATGGTTCTTCTCAATCACAGTAGTGAGCTCTGCTGAGTTGGCTTCAAATGTGTGGACAACACCAGAGAATATGGTGTAGATTTTGCTGTCAAGAACTCACTGTTGATGATTTGAGCCTGGTGAAAATGGGACTGAGAGAATATGATCCATGCGTCTTCACACGACCGATGGGCCAGTCAACCTAGTCAGCATGTACACTCCCACTCTCTGCTCGTCACCAGAGGCCAAGAATGAGTTTTACGACCACCTACAGTCAGTCATCCAGGGACTCCCAAGACAGGAACACCTGCTGTTACTTGGTGACTTCAACGCCAGAGTTGATAGTGACCACACCTTTTGGCCTAGTTGTTTGGGCCAGTTTGGAATTGGCAGCATAAATTAAAATGGGTAATACCTGCTTGAGTTGTGCATGTTACAAGAGCTGTCCATTACCTATTCCTCCTTCAAGACCAAACCACAGAATAAGGTTTCCTGGTGGCATCCTCAGTCTAGGCACTGGCACCAGCTGGATCTGATCACGAGACACTGCCACCTGAGGAACATACTCATCACATGTTCCTACCAGAGCGCTGACTGCGACACTGACCACTCATTGGTCTGCAGCAAGAAGATGCATCATGCCAGGCCACCAGGGAACCTGCATATAGAAACCAGCAAGACTCAACACCCAGAAAAGGTAGAGGAGTTCCCCAGGACTCTGGAAGACATTCTCTTAGCAGACCCTCCAGAGAAAGCCTCCCAACAGAGATGGAACTCCCTGAAAGATAAGATCCACAGCATCATCATCTTTGTCTCTGGCAAGAAAGTGGGGAAAAGGCAAGACTGGTTTGAAGAGGACTAAGTCAGTAAGTAATCCACTTGTGCATAAATGTTGCTTCCCACAGGATTGTCACAAGCTAAATGGCTGTAGGTGCTGGCTATACCCAAAAAGCAGACTCACGTGCACAGGAGTGAAGAAGAAAGGTCTTTAATCTAGGACGTTCACTGGAGGAGGGAACAGCCGCCAGGAAAAAATCCGGAAGAGAGAATTAGGGGGAACAGGAGCTAGTGTCAAACAGGAAAAGTAGAAGTGTCAGACAGGAAGAGTAAAAGTGTCAGACAAGCATGGAACCAAAAAATATCAAGTCCAGAACGCAACCCCGCAGTGGGAAAAGAGCTCACAGCATAAAAACACAAGTTAAAAGTCCAGAGCGCTTCTGCAGTGGGAGAAATGCGCTCACAGTCCAAAAAAACAAGAGGCAAAAGTAATCCAACAGGAAGAGCAGAGTAGTCCCACAGTGCACAGCAAAGTAGCAAAATAAGAATCCAAAGCAAAATGGGGGGGACAAAATAACATAGCCTGAGGGGAAGAGAAGCCAGCACTGAGTGAATCTCCGAGCGGTATAATATAGAGCCATGGATGAGCTGATGAGACAGGTGTGCTGGCCGCAGCTTGGGAAAGGCTCGGGGAAAACCAGGGAGTAGAATAAAAGACCGGATCAGTACCTAGATGTTCCCAGCTGGCTCATGACAGAGATAAGTCATGATGGGATCTTGTCTGGCTTTTCTGACAAGCCGCTTTTTCTTTTTTTTTTTTTCCAGTGTTGTCAAGTGACTCATCTTATTTTGAGTGCTCACAAGCTCTTAAGCTTATTTCTTCAGTAGGACAGCTGTGAATTGTAATTGTTTAGCACATATTTCAGTAATATTAGATTACATCTACTATTTTTAAATACATACACCTCATTAGTTTTGGCTGAAGCAGATATTAGCTCACAAAATTAAATATGACTAAGAGCTATAGCTTCTAACATTTTATGCAGTTCCTTATCATCTCCCTGTTAATGTGACTGTGTCAGTAGAATTAGGATTATGCTTAAAGCCTGCTTCATTTAATAAGGAATCACTGCCTACATGTCTCTCATTTTGCCTGTTAGAATGCAGGCACTTAAAGATGTATGTGCAGAGGAGAATGGGATACAGACTGACAACAAAGCCAAGACAAGAGACTAGAAACAGAGTCTTTAAACTAGCAAGGGTCAGGCAATCGGCAAACAATGTAGGGAAGAGAAGGCAAAAAGCGAAAACGAGAGAGAAATAGCAAAAGGGTCAGGAATACAAGAAGCAGTCAGAAAACCCAAGGCTTGTTATGAACTGAGCATGCAGAACAATACTTCACACTGGTGTGTTTGTTTGAGGAGCTTAAATAGAGGGACAGGTGATTAAGGAAATGAGAGACAGCTGAGTTTCAATAGGCTGGAGACAGAGGGTGCTGTGTTTCATGGGAACTGTAGTTCAAGGTGTCCATGTTTGTAGTTTGCTCCTTTTCAACAGGTTTACTGACATTGCCATGGTACATCATTCTTCTAGTAGCTTGCATGAGTAACCCCCCCGAAGTTTTACACATGGAACTGAAATTAACTTAACTGCCATTATGATGTCATGAAGCTACATAACATAGCTCATCAAATTGAAGTAAGAGGAAAAATCAGTAAAGTTTTCAAAGTTACTTGCAAATAAAAATCATAGTTGTGATTAAGTATGCACCCATGTTGTGGTGAAACCACTAAATTAGTTCTGGTGCCATCAAAAGTTACATGATTAGTTAAATGAAGTGAACTATGTGCAATTAAAGGATCATGTGATCACTGTAAATTCACCTATACTCAGAAGATGTATGTATTTAAAAGAGAACATACCAAAACAAACATCATGAAGACCAAAGAGCTATCAAAACAAGTTCCAAAGTTCTGGAAACGTATGAACCAGGGCTTGCTTGATTGAAAAAAAAATCCTAAACTTTGAACATCTGGCACTTTTCTCCTTTCTGCCATCTGGAAAGCAGCTCAGGACTATCCGAACATGCACAATAAGATTCAGAGACAGCTTCTGCCCTAGTGCTATAAAACTATTCAGCACACACTAATGTGCAATACTGTTCAACACACTGACTAAAGAATGTTCAACATAAATTAATGTGCAATATTAATACTAAACTTTACACTGTCATTTGCAAGTTCTTTTGTTCTGATCTCTCCATGCTCATCACTCTACACTGTCACTTTAATTGTTTATAACTAATTCTATAAAATTGCTGCAACTTTCACTATATTGCAATATTCTATCCACTATGACACTTTAGTTTATATTATTACTTTGCTCTGTTACTTCAATTTAATACCTCATGTTAAATGTTATGTTGTTAGATATTTAAGATATCTTAAAATAGTTAGCATTTTGTACTTAGTATTTATTTCATTGTAATGTTGCACTAATTGACTGGTCTGTGGAGAAACATTCAAGTAACATTGGAGAAACATTCAAGTGTACTTTTTAGATTGTACTTTGTACATATGACAAACTTTTCATCACTGAATCCATCCTGTAGAGCACCATTACATCCATTATTTAAAAATGGAAAGAATATTGCACATCTATGACTCTACCTAGAGGGGGCTAACCACCAGAAGTAAAAGACATTAGTCAGAGAGGCAACCAACAGGTGAAAGGTAATGCTGAAGGAGCTGGAGAGATCCACAGCTCAATTAGGAACAATTGTTCATAGAACAACCATAGGCCAGACACTCTACAAGACTGGGCTTTATAGAATAGTGGTGAGAAGAAAGACATATGGAGGAAAAATGAAATCATTTCGAGAGAACAGGGACTGGGAAACTGGTTAGTTTTGAGAACAAATGAATGGTGCCAGTTATACAGGGCAATTATAGAAGAAAGCCTGTTCTAGTCTGTAAGAGACTTGAGACTGGGACAGAGGCTTCTCTTCACTTTCCAACAGGAAAGCAACTCTAAGCATGCTGCCAAACCTACATTGGATTTGTTCAAAACCAAGACATTGAATGTGTTTGAATGGCCCAATCAAAACTGAGATTTCAATCCAATTGAGAATCTGTGGCAAGACTTAAAAATTGCTGTTCTCCAACAGTCAGTTCAACATGTTATATCTTTAGCAATTTTGCTAAGAAAGATTGGTAAAAACAGGCTGCTGTAACTGCACCCAAAGTTGGTTCTATCAAGTATTGACCCAAGGGAGGTGGGGGTGCAACCAAGAATGGAACATTTCAGTCCATTTCAGTTCCAGGTTGTAAAACTAAATGACATGGAAATAGTCAGTGGGGTGAATGCTTCTCTGTAGTCAAACACTGAATATTAGTACTAAAGAAATAAATGAGGGGAAACAGGAACATATATATGAGGATGAAGAGTGTGATATACTTTACATAGACCTTCAGTGTCCCTCCTATAATGACAACACACAGGTGAGCAAGAAGCACTGCAAGGTTATGATTCACAAGAACCTACAAGTACTCCACTAACTCAAACCACTCCACTAACACACACCACCACACACTAATACACACCTCCACACAATCACACAATAACATGCACCTCTGCCCACTAACATACACCATTACAAATACACACACTATTATACACTAAAACACACCACAATATGAGGTTTAAAAGTGTACTTATTACAGAATTTACTCAGTAACTCACTACTTGTTTTTCAGTACACAAACACAACATTATGGAGTTAGAAGGACATAGGGCGTACACACCTCACCACATTCACACACACACACCCAGCCCATCCCCCACACAGAAACAAACAGGGCTGTATTAGCATATCACTATATTTGTGTCAGGCTGCTTTCAGAAATACATCTTGGTGTCTGTAGGAAACCAGTCTTTTTAAAATGAAAAACAATTATTCATATAAACTACACAATAAAGAACAATGCAGACTAAGCACCAAATTTTAACCAATTATGACTATCAGTCACCTCATATTGTGGTGTGTTTTAGTGTATAATAGTGTGTGTATTTGCAATGGTGTATGTTAGTGGGTAGAGGTCTAACAGTAGATTTGCAACTAGTGGGTAAAGACTCCTAGTTGCAAATCTACTGTTGTTGGCAATGTTCATCTGTTCCTGGTAAGAAAATGATGACCTGGTAAGATCTTGGTGGTGTATAAAGGGCCATATATTTAAAAAAAGGGTGCCGTTTGGTGCATATAATTTGTTAAATAAAACTGTTTAACATTATGTGTACTGCTAACTAATTAACTAGCTAACATTAAGCTAGATGGAAAAAATGAAGGTTTACAATGTTAGTTTCAATGACTTTGGTAGTAAGGCACTAAGCCTTACGACCAAATTCATTGAAACTAACATTAATTGCAGGTTTGACTAACATCTATAGTATAAAAATATAAATACTTGAAATAATGTGAATGTTATAGGAAGATAATTAACAGCAGGGTCTTGTGCTGAGCTATTATGACCACCGCAAAGTTGATTATTTTCTTATAAAAGTACATGCTGAAGTGTTTATTCCCTTGTACCACAGCAATTTCACAAAAATTTGAGTTTTTTATTCATCAAAGAATGCTATGAACAGCTGTAAAGTTATTCCCTTACAAACCTCTCTTATTCTCCTGACAATAATAAGACCAGTTTGTCATGTTGCCAATTAACCACATAATGTAAACAACTCTGTCCTGAAGAATTTCCTGTATCTGAAAACGTATGGTTTTATAGAAAATCAAACATCATCTTCTGAACAATCAGAATTGAGAATCCAACAACTCTAAATGACAATCTGTCAATCACTTACTGCTTACATTTATAAGTGTGACATGACATTTCTGGTCTATTAGTCATCAGGAGCAGTGGAAGCTAAAGGAAGCTAAAACCTGGTGGTGTATTAAAATCACACTTACTGTTTATTTCAAAGATTTGCCAATGTTGTAACTACGTAACAGCAAATAGACAATGGTCTGGTGAGGGGCTACTGGCCTTCATGTTGGTTTTGATCCAAATGGATGAGAAACTAGCTATCAATCTCATTTAGAGCCCTGTTTTGAAAATGTTCTTTTTTTCTTATCCCCCGTAGTAATTGAAGACCCAAAAGAATAAATGTGGTTAAATAATGCACTGATATTTACAAACCCAGAAAAGTTGGGATATTTTCCAAAATGCAATACAAACAAAAATCCGTGATTTGTTAATTCACATGAACCTTTAGTTAATTGACAAAAGTACAAAGAAAAGATTTTCAATAGTTTTACTGACCAACTTAATTATATTTTGTAAATATAAAGGAAGTTAAAATTTGATGCCTGCAACACACTCAGAGTTGGGACAGAGGCATTATTACCATTGTATTACATCACTTTTCCTTTTAGTAACACTTTTTAATCGTATGGAAACTGAGGATACTAATTGTTGCCGTTTTGTAATTGTGAATTTTTGTCCATTCTTGCTTGATGCAAGATTTCAGCTGCTCAACAGTCTGTAATTGCCATTGTCTGATTCTCCTCTTCATGATGTGCAACACATTCTCAATAGTAGACAGATCTGGACTGGCAGCAGGCCAGTCAAGCACACACACACTGTGTCTATGAAGCCATGCTGTTGTAGCCCATGCAGAATGAGGCCTGCATTGTCCTGCTGAAAGAAGCATGGACTTCCTGGGAAGAAATGTCACCTTGATGGCAACATATGTCTCTTTAAAATCCCAATATACGCCTCCGTGTCAATGGTACCTTCTTATGTATGAAATTCACCCACGGTGGGCACTGATGCACCCCCATACCATCACAAATGCTGGCTTTGCACCGTTCCTGGATAACAAACTCGATGTTCACGTTCACCTTTGGCATGGAGAACTCCACATCTAGTTTTCCCAAAAACAAGCTGAAATGTGGACTCATCTGACAATAGCACACAGTCTTTCAGTCAATCTGAGATGAGTTTGGACCCAGAGAAATTGGCAGGGTTTCTGCGTAGAATTGATGAATGGCTTCCTCTTTGTGTAATATAGTTTCAAGTTACATTTCTGGATGCAGTGGCGGACTGCGTTAAGTGACACCAGTTTTTTGTAGTACTCTTGAGCCCATGTGGTTATATTTGTCACATTAGCATGATGATTTCTCAGGTAGTGTCGATTGAAGGCTCAAAGGTCATACACACATTCAATAGTGGTTTCCGACCCTGCCCTTTAAGCGCTGTCTCCAAATTCCCTGAATCTTTTCAGAATATGATGGATTTTGAAAGACCTAAAATCTTGCACTGAGAAATGTTCTTTTTGAATTGACTAACAATTCTCTCATGAATTTTGGCACAAAGGAGGGAGTCACGACCCATCCTTGCTTGCAAAGCCTGAGCCTTTGGTGCATGCTCCTTTTATACCCAATCATTTAACGAATTGACCTGCTTATTGTGGAATTTTCCAGAATGGTGTTGCTTGAATATCCTATCAACTTATTTTGCCTCTGTCCCAACTTTTTTTTTGAGTGTTGCAAACATCAAATTATAACTTTGTTTATATTTACAAAATACAATTAAGCTGGTCCCAACTTTTATCCAAAAAATATCCCAACTTTTCTCGAAATGGGGTTAATATTTTTTAGATTTTCTACAAATGTTTAACAAATAAAAAAAGCATGCTGTTTAACACCTGCTGTGCCTCCACAAAAATTTATGTGAAGGATTTTTTTTTCTAATAAGCATTCAAGTATGAATACATTTTAATAAAATTACCAACACAAACTTACATTTTCTAATGGACACCAAAACATCCTTGTGATAGCAGCTACAGTTTGCAATTTAAATTTATTACTCAACAGGTTTGATATTGTTTCACTCAGTGACCATGTAAGTACAACTGTCTATATCAGTTTTGATACCCTGCGTTTTTAAAAAATGGACGGACACACACACACACACACACACACCATCTTGCACATAATGTTCTCAAAACACTTCTGCGACATGACCTAGTCACACAGAGAGGCATTTCTGGAGAGCATTATGTGCGCTGCTCATACGAATCACATCAATGTTCACTAATCATCAAAACCACTCACAGACATTTGACAGTCACTGTACATGAAGAGAACCTCGTACATAGAAAGCATGCCATGCTGAGCCTACACAGGTTGGTTACAGGAAAAAAAAAAGAACAAAACAGTTTTATTTATCATGGTGTTTCCCTATGACATAACATGAGTTGGTTCAAGCAGCATGCACATGCACACAGAGGAAGGGAAAAAGGCCTTCTTTTACACAACACAGGACCAAGAGAGGAAAGCAAAACTGAGATGAGAGGAAGGAGGAGGCCCAGAGGAGGTCAGCATGAGGTTGTTATGAGGTCAGAGGTCGTAGAGGAGAGCTGTGAGGAGGAAAAGTAGGGCAGCTGGGCTGCAGATAACATCAGTAGAAACAATGAAAGAGAAAGTGCGTGAGAGAGAGAGAACGGCCTGCCTTATCATATATGCAGTAGAAATAGTTGCTAAAAGGGTATAATACACACTGAAGTGGCCATTTATCAGGTCCAAATACCATATAGGTCATGTTGTAGGTGTAGAATTACAGACTGCAGCCTGTCTTTTGCTATAAAAAAAAGAAAAAGTTTCCATACCATCCTAACTTTTTCTTTTGCAAACAAACTCTAGTGAGAAAGCGATTGAATTCTGAATTAACCACACTACAGGAAGTGAACTAAATATGATGTGCATTTTGAGTTGCAGCAATTTTTATAGCTGCAAAAC
Source organism: Sciades herzbergii (assembly GCA_026153275.1). Classification (NCBI taxonomy): domain Eukaryota; kingdom Metazoa; phylum Chordata; class Actinopteri; order Siluriformes; family Ariidae; genus Sciades; species Sciades herzbergii. The sequence continues at coordinate 28,838,193 of JAPFFA010000004.1, read as the reverse complement.
TGATCCATGAGGCACAAACTGTGCCAAAGTACAGACCCAAAATAATAGAGAAAATAAACACTTGGTTGAATATGCAAAATGTTTTAAACTAGTTATTTATACAATTATCTAATCGCTCATTTAGCTCTGTTTCTGTGTCCTCAGTGCTAGGGTGATTTTTTTTTTTTTAAATGTCTACGTGCATTTGGCAAAGGTTTGCTTAATTTTTCTGTTGCCATATTTCAGACCAGTGAATGAGCAGTTTTTGAGAATGTTTTCAGTTCTACATGCACCTCAGATTTTTTGTTTTGTTTTTTGGTTCCTTTAATTATATGGAGTGTGAAACTAAGCTAACCCAACTTTATTAATTTCTCTGATTCAGATACTGCAAATGGACTAATAGGTGTGAAAGTGTTGCCTAATGCTCGGGGATTAGAGTGCCCATGCAGATTCTGACCCAAAACATGCATTTTTAGTTAAGGAGTAGATCCATGGACCACTGTATTGAGTATAAAGCACTGTGGTGAGGAACCAGCTCACTGCACAGCCTGTTCTTACCATTAATGACACTCGGAGATAGCAGGGTGGAGTCATGCTCGGCCAGCCTGCAGGCTCCCTCCTCTCCTGCCTCAGGTATTGCCTGTGGCACCGGATCCTCCAGGGATTTCACAATGTCTGACCGGTCAATGTTCTTCAGTGCCCCATACAGATTCTCCACTGCTGAAGAAATAAGTCAAGTAGGTTACACATTAAATATCCTGTTGCATGTGTTAGTGCTCAGAGATGTAGTAAACAGGATGTGTTAAATAAAATAACAGTAGTTCTGTTCATCAGGGTCTGTACTAACTGCTGAACATACACACTGTCCCTGTAATGATTTATTATGTATACAATATTTTTTTTATCTCATCATTGATTTTTAATCAAAATTTGAGATAGTTAATCATTTTGAGATAGGAGAAAGTTCATTTTGATTTCAAAATTTTCATTATTTTATCATTTGAGACAAAATCAAAATATTGGTATAATGTTAAATAAAACAAGAGTGTCAATTTTGAGCGAATAAAAATTTTAACATTTAATATTTTGAGAAGTACATTTTTAAAACATTCATTATTTTGAGATCTTGAATCATAAAGCATTTTGTTATTTGAAACTTTGAGAAAAGTAAAAAAAAATTGAAAGAGTGCAATTATGTTTGAGACCAATATTAAAAAAATGAATAATTTTAAGATTTTTGAATTAATTGTCCACATTCTGGATTTTTTTTTTTTTTTGGGGGGGGGGGGGGGGTTT
>JAPFFA010000004.1:28764895-28777581 GCA_026153275.1 Sciades herzbergii | reverse complement strand
TAGTCAGCTGGGATAGGCTCCGGCTTGCCTGCAACCCTGTAGAACAGGATAAAGCGACTAGAGATAATGAGATGAGAAACATAATTTGGGAGGGTTTTAGCTTTCATATGAGCCATTTCTAAAACCAATGGATTAATTCAAAGTCAGGTTATAAGCTGTTGTTTCTACAAAATGGATAAGCGACAAGACTTTTGTCAGGGACTGTAGATATGGATCTTAGATGATAACAAACTGAACATGTGGGCATTTGATTAACTAATATTAGATGTCACAGATTAAACTTATGGTCTTTTAGCTGCTCTTTGGATTTTGACTCAAACCTTACGTTGTGCCCATCCCACTCTCAAACTCCCTTAGGGATTTCTTTGGTGAAAGAAAGTCATCATCTTGATCCTTCAAGTCATCCAGCTTCAGGTAGCGAGCACCATCCATTCCCAACAGCTCATCACCTACAAATTAGCAAAACAGCAGACATTAGTCCTCTAGAGGAATTGAGGGGGGAAAGGGCAGGAATAAGATAAAAAAAATGAGAAGACTAGTGAGAAAGGTGGAGAGAAGTGAGAGCCATGATTTGAGGAGAGCTCTGTTTTTAGTCTAGCATTCACCACTCACCATCTTTCAGACACAAGCACACATCCAAGCAATGGATTCATACACACAAATAACCAATGAAAAACATGGAGAAAACCAAGACACTGCATTCAAGAGAGATCAGTTCCTGCTAGAGTGGTTTAATCAGCTCCATGAAGATAGGAATACAGCCACTTTGTTCAATTCCTAGGAGCTTTCTGTTGAGTCAAATGAAGACCATTAGTCAATTAGGCATTATATGTTCATTAGTTGGTTTACTGTCAGTCCTGTAGTGGTGGGATAAGAGGCAAATTTTGAATGCTGATCCCATAAACAGATATTTGTGCTGACAAAGAAAAAAGCAAGTCATGACCACATGGTGATGAAGAACCCACACTGCTGTAACACAGAGCAATAGATCCAAAAATAGACCAGATAAAACTCAGCGTCAGACAGAATGAGAGTGCTCGAGATGCAGTCACATGACGTCACGAACCACCGACAACTGGACAATCAAGGCAGAGAGAGTTAGACAATCCTACCTAATGTTAGCTGTGCAGCTCCTGGAGAAGAGATGGAAACAGCATGGTTCAGAGTAGATCATTAGCATAGAATTTCCTGATACTGTACATTAAATATAAAAATCTATTGGATATGCTGGCTGCATTTTTCACAAGAGTCTTCTCAGACAGCAAATGAGAGATGGCCCACTGCTTGTGTGGTGATCATATGGGCCTCATCTGCCGAGATGGTCTGGATGTTGAAAAAAATACCTTTCTATTCACACTTACCCTAATTTGCTCACATAATTATTAGCTGTTAAATTAATAACAAATGATTAACTATTTACAAATTCTTCCAGTAAATCTCCAGTATTAGTTTTGAATATTAACATTAGCACAAGCCTAAATAGCAAACATTCCACCAAGGGTTTGTCATTGGAGTAGCTAAACATAAATGTGTAGCAACTTTGGAAAACTCTTCACATGATAACATTTTCTACAATATAAAGTTTTGTTTCTTGACATGTAATATTTTTAATCACAGACACCTTAGAAAATCTGATTCACAATAATGGCAATGACTCTAGGTAGTTTGTTCATCTCAGCCTTCTGTTTATATTGTAAATTCAAGGCCCATAATTGAACTCCACCTCCAGCCAGAACAAGGCTCCTCATCTCCACCCTTTCCCCAATCAGGCAACCCACCAAGGTATGTTTAGATCAGCAGAGCAGGTAGAGTCTGTGACCATCATACCTTCATTGCAATTGAAATTTATTTTTCAGGCAACAGATGGCACTAATAACCTTTTAAATGCTGCTGGTTACAGTTGGACCTTTTTTGGCCTTCAGTTACACTATGGCACATTGACATAACAGGCCCTTGTGTATCTAAAGCAGGGGTCATCAATCTTATCCATAAAGAGTCAGTGTGGATGCAGGCTTTCATTGCAGCCAAATTGGAGGCACACTTGATGGTTGATTAGAGACCAAAATGAGCTGATTAAACAAGTGAAATCATGTGTGGTTGAAATGAAAGTATGCAGCCACATTAGTCATTTCAGAATAAGTAAAGACCCCTGGTCTAAAGCCTGAGTCCCTTTGGGGCAGGGGTCTTCAATCTTCAATCCAAAAAGGACCAGTGTAGCTGCAGGCTTTCATTTCAACCAAGCAGGGGCCACACCTGATTTCACCTGATTTCAATCAGTTCATCTTGTTCTCCAGTCAACTTAAAGACTTCTAGGAAAGTACTGCATTAGTAGTATTGGAGAGTAGCTGGCTACAAGTAGCTACGCTACTTACTTAACTCCATGTTTAGTAGTGTGGCAGTAGCTGAAACTACTTTTTGAAACTACTTTTTCGAAATAATGTAACACTTCCAGTAACTAGGAACTACTTTATCCACAAGTAGCTATATGCATGAAGCCACCACATTGTTTCAAACTGAGCAGCATGAGCAGCTGAGCAGTTTCTGTCTTCCACATACAGTCCAGTCAAAAATTTGGACACACCTACTCATTCATAGGTTTTTCTGTGTTTTGACTATTTTCTACACTGTAGAACAATACTGAAGACATCAAAACTGTGAAAGAACATATATGGAATTATGTGGTAAACAAAAAGTGTTAAAAAATAAAACGTTTCATATTTTAGATTTCTCAAAGTAGCCACCGTTTATCTTGATGACGCTTTGCACACTGTTGGCATTATCTTAACTAACTTCATGAGGTAATCACCTGGAATGCTTTTCAATTAACAGGTGTACCTTGTCAAAAGTTAATTTCTTGCCTTCTTAATGTGTTTGAGACCAAACAGTAAATAGTAAATAATAAAAATACAGTAAATAGCCCTATTTGACAACTGTAGTAAACCATATTATGTCAACAATCACTCAAGTAAGTAAAGAGAAATGACAATCCATCCATACTTTAAGACATTAAGTGTCTGTTAACTAATAAAAATAAAGAAAAAGCTGTTGAATTAGAAGGTATGTCCAAACCTTTGACTGTTACTGTACATGAACTCACAGATGACCACAATTGGTTAGTGTCTCTCTGATTGACAGGTGATAGATTGAAAAAGCAAGCTGAGGTAAGATTGAGGCAAACTGAGTTTGAACTATGTTTCAAAAATTTTGTTTTCACATGAAAATATGACATTATTCACTTTCATCAGTTAAAAAAGATTTTAATGCCCTTTTTTTAACTTACCTACAGTGCACCCCATGATTATTGGCACCCTTTGTAAAGGTTAAATGGGAAACAGACTTCAGTTACATTGCGTTCACTATAATTTCCAGGGCTGCCAATAATAGTGGCACATGTGTTTTTGTTGAAAATAATTATTTCATGATGAGGAATTTATTTTTCCCTGAATAAATTTATTTCAATTAAAGGTGGGGCTTTTTTCATGTTTTTTTATGTTTCATGTTTTTACAAACTTGTTATAAGCAACTATGCCATTCTAACTTAAAAAAAAAAACTTTCTATTGATTACATTTTTGGTTTGGATTCTTCAGTTTTTAATTGAGTAAGATTTCGACACATTATCTCAGTATAATTTCTCAGGACTTTTTCCATCCCTGAAAGGTGGTTTACAAATTGAATAGCAAAATCTCCTTTTGTATGGGATACCCTGTACAAGGTAAGTTTATTTTATTTTGTGCAATAAATCAGCTGTACAATAAAATGAATATGTTCTTCAATTTTACAAAGTAGCTTTGTTGTAGTTAGCTACTTTTTCTTAGTTGCTTGTAGTGTAGGTAGCTACTTTATGAAAAGCGGTTTCTTTATTGGAAGCTTAGTTAAATCAAGGATAGCTTGTAGCTTGACATGTTAAAATGCTCTACCACATGCTAGCCCAAATCCATGTAAAGCATCTTTACTCACCCTCATCCTCTGAAACATCTAAGATCTCATCCACCGTCTCTGGGAAACTCATGCGATGCTTATCAGCGGTGATCTGAGAGAAAATTGAGAGCATTCTAAAAAAATCAATGCAGTAGAAGTAGCAAAAGCGGACAAGATCAACAGAGATATGTGGGACTTTTTTAACATCATAGCAAGTTACTAATGAAAAAAAAACTTCAATAAGCACTCACTATGGACACAGATTCCTCAGTCACCAGCTTGAGTACATCAATGACAGAGATGTAACCCAGCCGCTTAGCGATACCCAGGGGCGAGGTTCCGTTCTGCCACAGACAATACACACAGACTGGTTAGACACCATGTGGCCACCTCTAATCACAACCCATATAGCAATATCACACCACACAACATTTCTAAATATTCAAACCATCTTCACTCACTAAAAGGGATCACAGCCCTTCAAACTGATGTAAAATCAAGGAAACCAATTTCAGAATATGAAAAAAAAGGCAGAAGGCAGAATATCCAACACAGCCTTTCTAGTGTATTGGTTTTAGCTGAAATCTAACAGCTCAAACAGCATCTCAAGTTCAGCCAATTTTCTTTTCAAGCATTTGTTTTCATATAAACACTGGAAAGCTTTATACTCTTAAGTCCAAAATATAAAGCAGAATTTTCCAAAAACCGACAATGTTTGAAATACAGCATATAGCAAGAGGACTAGAAAAAATAGTAGCTAAATTGTACAAATAAATAAAGAAAAGTGAAGAGTTAAAAGTAACAATGAATACAATGAAACAAGTCCCTACAGTTGTGATCTCATTGGGCAGGGCTCCATGTTTCAGGAGGAGAGTAACGATGTCTGTATGACCTTGCTGGGCTGCCTGATGGAGTGGCGTATAGCCCGCCTATGAGATAGAGAAATGCAGAAGAAATGCAAAAGAAAATAAAACACATTCAGAGGCTTTCAAACTTGAGTCCAGCTTCCAAATTTGTTGTCAAGCAACTTCCAACACTGAGTACACCACCAAGAAGAAGAACCTTTATTAAACTATATTTATCACTCTTAACTCATGTTCTGAGCTCAGGATACTGTATCATTTTTCCCCCGTGTTTGTGTTTCCTCTGTGTTACTTACTTTTCTACCACCTCCATAAAACATGCCAATCGGTGGAATGGTGACTCTAAATTGACTCTATTTAATTGAATATATTAATTTCTTAGTTTGTTCTGTTTACAAATTATTGTTTAATGTGCAGTACAGTAGATTGTAACCTGATAAGATTTTTCACACAGAGATGTATCTCTAGTTTTATATGACTATAGCCTGGTTGCTGTAAGGTATAATAAGTAAATTTTGTTATTACATAATTTGTTGGGAGGGCTTAGAATTAGGACAATATATTGTCAGGGGTTTGAGTTATGACATAATGCATTGGGAGTGGTGCGAGTTACAACCCAAAATCAGAACAAGTTGGGACAGTATGTCAAAACTGTAATTAAAACTGATAACAATGATTTGTAAATAATATTTGACCTGTATTGCATTCAAAACAACACAGCACATAAAAAATTAATTAATTATTTAATAATAATAATAATAATAATAATAATAATAATTATTATTATTATTATTATTATTATTATTATTATTATTATTATTATTATTTAAGCACATAATTTAAGTGTTTACTTCATGAAATTTATTTAACTTTTTTTTTTTTCAAAAACAAACACTTATGTTGCCATTTCTTCTCACAAAACTTAAAAGATGTTTAGGGACTGAAGACACCAAGTGATGAACCATTTCAGGTGTTATTTTGTCCCATTCTTCCTGCAAACAGGGCAAAAGTACAGGTTCGTTGTTGTCATATTTTCCTTTCAAAATTCGCCACACATTCTCGGTTGGAACAGGAGGGATAGGCACTCTCTCCTTCCACAGCCATGCCCATATTGTAGTGTTTGACAAAGATTTGCTGAAGTAATCCCAAGCCCATGTGGTTATATCAGTTATAGATGAATGAGGGTTCTTGATGCAGTGCTGTCTGAGAGATTGGAGATCATGGGTGTTAAGTTTAGGCTTGCACTCTTGCCTTGTGCGCACTGAAATTCTTTCAGGTTCTTTGAATTGTTTAATGATATTATTCACCATAGAGGGTGGCATATCCAAATCCCTTCCTGTCTTTCTCTGAGGAACATTGTTTTTAAACATTTCAATATTTTTTGCAAGCATTTGTTGACAAACTGGAGCTTCTCAGCCCTTCTCTGTTCCTCAAAGACTCGGCCTTTCCTGGATATTGATTTTGTACCACATCATGATTACAATGACCTGGTGACATCACCTGTTTCAAATCCCATCATTATATAATTGCTTTACCTCATTACTAGCCCTAAATCCCCCACATCCCTAGTTTTTTGTTTGTTTGTTTTTTGGAATGTGTTGCAGGCCTGAAATGCAGGAATGGATGTATGTGAACAAATGAAATTAAGTTGACCAGACAAAACATGAAATATCTTGGATTCATACTATCTCTACTGGAAGGGGTTCGGGTTATGATGTGTTGGGATCGATGTGAGTTATAGTGTAGTACATTGGATGGGCTTTGACTTCTGATGCAATGTATTGGAGGGGGTTTGGGTAATGACTTCATGTATTGAGCAGGCTGGAATTGTAATGTAGTGGAATGAGTTTGTTGGAATAAAAACCTGCAGCTACACTGGACCCTTGTGAATATGACTGATGACAGTAACATACTGGGAAATTGAGTTTTGATGTAATGTATTGCAAAAGGGGCAGCATGGTGGTGTAGTGGTTAGCCTAGCAAGAAGGTTCTGGGTTCAAGCCCAGTGGCTGACAGGGGCCTTTCAGTATGTTCTCCCTGTGTCTGCATGGATTTCCTGTGGGTGCTCTGGTTTCCCGTACAGTCCAAAGACATGCAGGTTAGGCTAACTGAAGGCTCTAAATCGACCGTAGGTGTGAATGTGAGTGTGAATGGTTGTTTGTCTCTATGTGTCAGCCGTGTGATGATCTGGTGACTTGTCCAGGGTGTACCTCGCCCATAGTCAGCTGGGATAGACTCCAGCTTGCCTGCGACCCTTGCATAGGATAAGCAGTTACGGATAATGTATGTATGTATGTATGTATGTATGTATGTATGTATGTATGTATGTATGTATTGCAAAAGGTATGAGTAATGATGTAATGTATTGCAGAGGTTTTGAGTTATGACATACTCAAAAATAAAATGAGTTATGATGTAATGTATAAGAAAGGTTCTGAGTAATAATATAATGTGCATTGGGAGGGGTTTGAGCAGTGACATGATATATTGGAAATGTTTGATTTATGATGTTATGCATTGCGAAGTGTTTAAGTTATGATATTATGGGAAGGGCTTAATCTCATTTAAGCTGATTTAAATCTGTTTTAAATGTTCTGGCTGTATTTACACCTGATTTTGATGTTGCATTTAAGTGTATGATAAACCAGTGATCAAAAAATTATCTGTACGTTTGTGTTTAATAAGGTGCTGCAGTGACGCCACATGACTGGATGTTCAGACTTACTCTGGTCTTGCTGTTAACGTGTGCCTGCAACTGTAGAAGAAACTTCACCATCTTTATGTTGCCATAGTGGCATGCTACATGTAAGGGTGTGTATCCCATCTATGACAGAGAGAGTAAGAAAAAGGTTTGTAAATATAAAATATGAAAGAAAAATGTACACTCACTACCCACTTTATTAGGAACACATTCATGCAGTTATCTAATCAGCCAATGATATGGTAGTAGTGCTATGCAAAATAATGCAAAAAAGATCAGAATGGGGAAAAGTAATCTCTGTTACTTTGATTGTTGCATGGATGTTGGTATGAGATGGGCTGGTCTGAGTATTTCAGAAACTGCTGATCTCCTGGGAATTTCACTAGCAGCAGTCTCTATGGGGCAAAAACCATCCTGTGTGTGGTGGGTCCTTGTTGATGAGACAGATCAGAGGAGAATGACCAAACTGGTCTGAGTTGACAGTAAATCTATAGTAACTCAAATAATCATTCTTTACAACCATGGTGAGCACAAAAGTAGTTGAAAACATTGAAATGGATGAGCTAAAACAGCATAAGACTACATCAGGTTTCATTCCTGTCAGCCAAGAACAGGAATCCAAGGCTATGGGTATAGACTCCCCGAAACTAGACAGCTGAAAACTGGAAAAAGACCAGGTGGTTGGTTTTTTTTTTTTAATCTTCAACTGTACAGTTGAGGTGAACCTGTGCCCATGACAGCCTTAGATTCTTATTCTTGGCTAAGAGGCATGGAACCCAATGTGGTCTTCTGCTGTTGTAGCCCATCTGCCTCAAGGTCGATGTTTTATGCATTCTGAGATGCTTTTCTACTCACAATGCTTCCAAAGAGTGATTATTTGAGTTACTATATCCTTCCTGGCAACTTGAACCAATCTGGCCATTTTCCTTGAACCTTTCTTATCAGCAAATCATTTCCACCCACAAAATTGCCAGTCACTCAATGTTATTTATTTATTTATTTATTTATTTTTTGTTTGTTTGTTTAGCAACATTCTCTGTAAACTCTAAAGATTGTTGTGTGTCAAGGTCCCAGGAGCTCAGTAGTTTCTGAAATGCTCAAACTAGCCTATCTGGTACTAACAACCATGTCGCAACTGAAGTTACAGTGACCACATTTTTTTTCTTCATTCTGATGTTTGATCCGAACATTAGCTGAAGCTCTTGACCTGTATCTGCATGTTTTTTTTTTTTTTTTATTGTGCTGCTGCCACAAGATTGGCTGATTATGTAACTGCATGAACGTGCAGGTGTATGGGTGTTCATCACAAAGTGGATGGTGAGTGTACAAAAGAAGAAGGCTATACAATTTGGCAAAGGAAAGAGAAAAGGAAATAGTAAAAAACAGGAATATCAGCCTCCACATCTCAGTTTCTCCAGTGAGGAAGGAAGGTCAATCTTGGCCATTATAACAGTGCTTTACAAAGGGGTTTCTATTTTGAGGGTATTGATCAAGAGGTGAGGGGATCAACTAGGGGAATGAGAGGTCTCTGATAAAAGGTCAGAGGTCAAAGCTGAATTACCCCTGCTTGCTCAACAACTCCAAGTTTAACAGAGCGTCATTAAATACTACACTGACTCAAGTGCTCTTTCTCACCAGTGTCATTGCTGAATGATACAGGTTTGTGGAGGCAACACTTTGAAATGCATTGGAGGTGTGTGTGTGTGTGTGTGTGTGTGTGTGTGTGTGTGTGTGTGTGTGTGTGTGTGTGTGTGTGAGAGAGAGAGAGAGAGAGAGTGTGAGTGTCTGTGTTTACCCTTGAAGCTGCATAGACTGATGCACCCTGCTTCATCAGCATGTCTGCAATGCCCACATGCCCCTCCTGAGCTACCAGGTGCAGCGGCGTCAGACCGCTCTACACACACACACACAGAGAGAGAGAGATTGCATTACTGCCACAGCAACACAGCAAATTATATTGAATTGAACCTGCAAACAAAGAGAATATTCATGCAAATTTTAATTTTGGGCAAAAAATTCTCAAATAAAAAAACACTTTTTTATAATCAGTTAAATAAAATACTTCTCAGTTCATCTGCTGATTACAATAATTCCACATAAATCCTACTTCAACCACTCAATGTTGAGATATCACACTAAAGAAAATCTAGGATAGACATACAGACAACCCAAAAACATTGTCTCCAACACCTACTGAACAAAACATTTAAATATAATTAAAAAAAATAGAGTGAGTGTGTAAGTGATACAAAATATTGACCTGAAGTCATCGGCATCACAGTGAATCAGTAAATGTCATGGTAAGATTTGGTTATGTACTGACAGACCATTATTAAGAGCACTATACTAATACTGGTTAGGGCCACTCTTTGCTCTCAAAACACCCTCAATTCTTCATGGCATGGATTCCAAAAGATATTGGAAACCTTTGCAATTCTGGTTCATGTTGACATGATTGCAAAACACAACTCCTGTACATTTTTTGGGTGCATTTTCATGGTGTGAATCTCCTGTTCACATCCCAAAGGTGTTCTCTTGGATTCAGATCCAGTGACTTGGAAGACCACTGGAGAACACTGAACTCATTGTCATGTTCATGAAGCCAGTTTGAGATGGCTCTTGCTTTGTGACATAGTGCATTATCCTGCTGAAAGTAGCCATTAGAAGATGGGTAAATTGTGGCCATAAAGGGATGCACATGGTTAGTAACAATATTCAAATATATTGTGGCATTCAAGAGATGATTGATTGGTATTAACAGGTCCAAAGTGTGCAAAGAAAACATTCTCCATACCATTAAATCACCTCCACCAGCCTGGACTGTTGACACCAGGCAGGTTGGGTCCATAGAGATTCATGCTTTTGGTACCAAATTGTGAGCCTGCTATCTCTGTGCCTCTGCAGAAACTGAGATTCATCAGAACAAGCTACAATTTTTCCAGTCTTCAACTGTCCATTTTTGGTGAGCCTGTGCCCAGTGCAACCTCAGCTTTCTGTTCTTAGCTAACAGAAGTGGAACAACCTCCTAGATCCTCACCAGTCTGGTTTCCGAGCCAGACACTCAACCGAGACTGTGCTTCTCTTTATCAGTGAGGCACTTCATGTAGCATGTGCCACTGCCCTCTCATCTGTCCTGATAGTCTTAGACCTTTCTGCTGCACTTGACACCATTGATCACCCCATCCTCCTGTCATCCCTATCAGCACTGGGGATCTGTGGGACAGCCCTGAATTGGTTCAAGTCCTACCTCTCTGGTTGCTCCTTCCAGGTTACATGGGCTGGTACAGTATAAGCACCACACCCACTTATCACTGGTGTCCCCCAAGGTTCAGTCCCTGGTCTGCTTCTCTTTTCCTTCTATACTCAGTCTCTCAGCCTGATTATTTCTGCTCATGGTCTATCCTAACACTGCTATGCTGATGACATTCAATTGTTTCTCTCTTTTCCTCCTTCTGACACACAGGTCTCCACTCGCATCTCTGCTTGCCTGCATGACATCCAGAGCTGGATGGATGATCATCACCTGAAGCTCAACCCAGTTAAGACAGAGGTGATCTACATTCCCACTCCATCCTCTTCACCCCTGGATTTTGTCATCTCCCTGGGGGACATCCCTATGTCACCTTCACCCAGCATGAAGAGCCTAGGGGTGGTGTTCAACGATAGACACTCCTCTTCAGCAAACATTGCTGCAGTGACCCAGACATGCAGATTCCTCCTTTACAACATTCAAAAGATACGCCCCTTTCCTCACCACCTACTCTTATCAGCTCCTGGTCCAAGTGCTGATCCTCTCCTGCTTGAACTACTGCAACTCTCTTTTTGATGGCCTCCCAGCATCTGCCACCAGACCCCTGCAGCTTATCTAGAATGCTGCAACCCCCCTGGTCTTCAACCTTCCTTGTCCCTCCCATGCCACCCCTCTGCTTACTGCCTTGCACTGAATGCCTGTCGTAGCTCACATCAAATTTAAATGCTAGCTTACCAGGCAGTCAAGGGGTCAGGTCCAGCATACTTCCAGAGACTGATCCGACCCTACATGCCAGCCAGATCCCTATGCTCCACTGCTACTGGTCGCCTGCCCCCTCCTCCTTTCCATTCCTGCCCAGCCTGCTCAATACTGCTGTCTGTCCTGGCTCTCTGCTATCGGAATGACCTTCCCATCAAGGTCAGAATTGCCAACTATCTGACCACCTTCAAGCGCAGACTAAAGACCAACCTCTTCAGGCTGCACCTTTCCCTTGCTTCTCTGCCCACAGTTTAATCATGTAGCTGTTTTAGCTATCTTGACCAGCCCAGGCTGTGTACTGTCTAGCTTGGTCATGATGACTTAGCCATTGGGGTTTTAGTTTTCTCTATTTAGTTGTACATTGTTGTTCCTTCAACAGAATATTACACTGTGTGTTTTTTTTTGTCACTCATTCATTTGGCACTAGAACTTTCTTGTCTAGAAGTTCAACACTTCTTGTACCTGATTTATGCACTTGTACATCACTGTGGAAAAGAGCATCTGCTAAATGCCTGATATAATGTAAATTTGTCTTGATGTGGTATTCTGCTGTTGTAGCCCATCTGCCTCAAGATGCAATGTGTTGTGCATTCTGAGATGCTTTTCTTTCCACCATGATTGTGCAGAGTGGTATACAATTGTACTGAGTTACTGTAGCCTTTCCATCAGCTTCAACCAGTCTGGTCACTCGGCATTGAACTCTCTCATCAACAAAGGATTTCCATCCACAGACCTGCTCCTCATAGGATGGGTTTTGTTTTGTTTTTTCGTGATTGCACCATTCTGAGTAAACACTAGAGACTGTTTTTGTGTGAAAATCCCAGGTGATTAGCAGTTATAGAAATACTCCAACCAGCCCCTCTGACACCAACAATCGTGTCACAGTCAAAATCACTGAGCTCATATTTTTTTTCTCATTCTGATGTTTGATGTGAACATTACCTAAAGCAGCTGGGCCGGCAGCTGGTATATGCATGATTTTGTGCAGTGCAGTGCTGCCACAAGATTGGCTGATTAGATACAGTGGTGCTTGAAAGTTTGTGAACCCTTTACAATTTTCTATATTTCTTCATAAATATGACCTAAAACATGAGATTTTCACACAAGTCCTAAAAGTAGATAAAGAGAACCCAATTAAACAAATGAGACAAAAATATTATACTTAGTCATTTATTTATTGAGGGAAATGATCCA
>JAPFFA010000004.1:28704530-28718553 GCA_026153275.1 Sciades herzbergii | reverse complement strand
TCTCTCATCTTTTTAAGTGGGAGAACTTGCACAATTGGTGACTGACTAAATACTTTTTTGCCCCACTGTACATAATGTTAAATACTTGGTCTTAGCTTTCATACAAAATTAAAATGAATACAAGTTTTGTGTATAAAATGACTTGATGGAAAAAAAAATCACTATCATCAGTGCTGGTCAGCACGTGTCCATGTGTGCTGCAGCAGCCCTTGGAGTACCTACTATAAACACTCCAGTGCTGGCTACTCTTAGTGTTTTGTTTTGTTTTTGTTTGTTTTATTAAATTGTTCCTTGTATTTTGTGAGACATACTTTGTTTTTATTCACTGAGAAAAGCTTTTTTTTTTTTACACAAGAATAGTGTTGCTATGACAAACATTGTTTACTACTCCGTTAGAACGGGGTGTGCGTTATCTAGCTGAGTCAGGTTTATACTTCATAAAAGTGAAGTCTGTTGATTTGCATATTTTGTTACCAGTAAAAATCACAAGGTTACAGAAAATTTTTGATTAGATTTTTAGAATTAGAAGCCTTTGTCACATATATTACAGCACAATGAAGTTCTTTCTCTGCATTTTAACCCATCTGAGGCAGTGAACACACACAGAGAGAAAGAGCAGTGGTACCTGGGTTTTTTTGGTTGTTTTTTTTTTTTTGAGAATTAGAAGCCTTTATTTGGTGGCTCTGTGTTACTAAAGGAAATGGCATACTAGTGATCCAGTTATGCCAGAAGTGGATCTCCAATTTCAGTAGAATAAACCCATTTGAACATGCGGGGGGGTTCACATCGGGGCACTTGCCATGATCAGCAAAGGCGTTTATTTTCGGATTTTGGTTTTTTTGGCTTTAAAGAAAAAATGACTGCTAATCTACTTCTGTGCAACTTCAAGTATTCTATCAATACCAGTAATTTGTTATTGGACAGTTTAATTGGAAGAAAAGAAATATGTAGCCTAAGAGTCAGAGAACAAATTCAGGAGTTAAACTGTTGCTAACACATAAGGGTCTGCCAGTTCTCTTTGGCGTGATTTAAACCAGCTAGCTTAGCATTTGCTAGTTAACGTTAACAATTTAGTGAGTTAATACAGAATGAATATGAATGTTTGCCCTTAAATTAGTTTCATGTGGAAAAAAATTTACTTGCATAACATTACTCTGTGTTGTAACTGTCAGTAACAGCACTGAAAACTGGAGTTCGGAGCAGCCTCCAAACATGGCCGCTCCACACGACACCTCCCAATATTCTCAGTGCCCTCTGTCACCAGAGTATTAACTACTGCACCTGCCTCCAATTATCCAGAAATCACTTCCCCTATATAAGCCCTGCTCTCACTCAACGCAAAGTATCGTTCTGTGTCCCGTACCTGAATATACCGAGCCATTTTGGGTTTTTGACTGACTTCCTGATTTAGACCACAGTTCTCATTATTATTCTGATTACATTTCCTTGTCTGTCCTGCATCACTCTGTTTGCTGATCGGTCGACCTACGCCCATTTCCTGACTGTGAATTCTGTCTCACAATTTGGCTTCAGCTGCAGTTTGCGCTGCACCTACTCTCCCCTACACCTGCATCCGTAAGTGCCTGTGCTCTGACAGGATATTTCGCCAGCATGGATGCAGCAGAGGAGGCTAAGCAGACTGCAATCCACGCGCAGGGGTGACTGTTAGGAGAACACCAGCAGATGCTAAGTAATCTCAACACCAGGATGACACAACTCACTGCTGTGGTGTTGCAGGCCATCCTCATATGCCCCTCCTCTCCATCCAGCGTGTCCTGAAGCATTCCTCTGCCAGAAAAGTTTTCTTTGGAAGCTTCCTGTTGTAAGGGATTTCTTCTTCAGTGTTCCCTGTATTTTTCATCTCTCATGGGGGCAACTGATGAGCACACGATTTCCCAGTTCATCAGTCTTCTCACTGGTAAAGCTCTCCAGTGGGCAAGCGTGGTGTGAAGGCACACCACACCATATGACCATTTTCTGGAGCTTTTCAAGAGTGTTCAACTATGAGCCAGAGGGGAGCAAAGTCGGAGACAGCCTGTTAACTATCCATCAAGGAGAAAGGAGTGTCGTGGAGTATGCACTGGACTTCTGCACCTTAGCCATTGGTAGCGGCTGGAATGAGCCAGCCTTGAAAGCCACATTTCACCTTGATTTGCATCCAGAGGTACTTGGCGAACTGGCGTGCTGTGATGAAACTCTGTCTCTTGACTCGCTTATTGACCTTTTCCATACATTTGGATCATCTCCTCCACAAACGGCCCTCACTACAACTACCTCCTGTTCCCTCTCCTAAGACCAACTCTGTGACCCCAATGGAAGTCTCATGTACATGACTTCAATTATCTGAAAGAAAGAAGAAAGTGAGATGGCCTCTGCTTTTATTGTAGTGAAGCCAGCCACCTAATCCCCAAGTGCCCTACTCAACCACCTCAAGACCATCAGCCAAGCAGAACTTCCAGTCCCACCAATCCGGTGAGTTCAGATATTTCTCATAACTCACAATCCTTTCAAGCACCAGTATTATTGAAACTGCCAGACCTGACCCATGTATTCTCTGCTTTCATAGACTTGGGGGCAGAGGGAAACTTCAGAAATAGCACAGTCATTCAGAAGTACCATCTTACTACCCACTAACTGTTGAGACCCATCAAACTCAAGGCCATTGATGGGGGACCCATAGGAAAAGGATTGGTTTCAGCATGTACAACACCCCTCGAAATTCAAGTAGGAGCAATTCATACTGAACACACTTCCCTTCTCATTACTCCCACCTCACATCACTTCATACTGGGTTACCCATGGCTCCAACTCCATGATCCATTAATTTCCTGGCAACAACATGACCTCCTCCAGTGATCTTCCTCCTGTCTCCAGAACTGCATGAAACTTCCTTAACTCACTCTTGCATCCACCTCTGTAGAGAGCCCTCAGCCTAACTCCTTAGAAAATGTCCCAGAGTTTTACCTCAACCTAAAGGAGGTATTCAGCAAAGGGAAAGCCTGTGGCCTGCCTCCTCATTGTCCATATGGCTACACTATTGACCTCCTCCCAGGTACTACTACTCCTCATAATCGCATCTATCCTTTTTCTCTAACAGAATAAGTGGCTATGGAGGAGTATATACAAGAAACCCTGCAACAAGGGTACATCAGGCATTCTACATCTCTAGCCTCAGCAGGGTTCTTTGTCGAGAAGAAGGGAGGAGGTCTCTGGCCATACATAGATTATCGGAGCCTGAACCAGATCACAGTGAAATACCTTTATCCACTCCCACTGGTCTCTTCAGCAGTAGAACAACTCAGATCTGTCAAGATATTCTCCAAACTAGACCTGCACAGCGCCTACAACCTGGTCAGGATTCGTAAAGGTGATGAATAGAAGAGCACCTTTAGCACCACCACTGGCCACTTCAAACATCTTGTCATGCCTTATGGCTTTTCTTGCACTCATGGTGTCTTCCAGTGCCTCATCAACAACATGCTCAGGGACATACTGGGGAGGTTTGTCATCACCTACATTGACAGCATCTTGATTTACTCCCCAGATGAGAACATCCATCATGAGCATGTCAGGTCAGTGTTTTCTCACCTCCTCATGAATCACCTTATGTTAAAACTGAAAAAAATGTGAATTTCATGTCAGCCAGATTTCATTCTTAGGCTATGTGATCAGCTCCGAGGGGGTGAGCATGCACCAGTCCAAAGTCACAGCAATGACCTCGTGGCCCACTCCTATGACCATCAAGGAATTACAGTGCTTTTTGGGGTTTGTCAACTTCTATCGGTGATTCATCCACAGAGTCAGCACTATTGCAGCGCCCCTCAACACTCTTCTGAAGAACGGATCTCGTCACCTCCACTGGAACTCAGCAGTCAACCAAGCATTCAACCAATTGAAATCTGCTTTCACTACAGCTCCCATACTTCAGCACCCAGATCCCTCAAAACCATTCATCGTGGAGGTAGATGCTTCTGAAATGGAAGTGGGAGCAGTTCTATCACAGAGCCTCGGCGAATGACCCAAATTGCACCCTATAGCATTTCACTCAAAGAAGCTCACGCCCACTGAGAGAAACTATGACATTGGCAATCGAGAGCTCCTGGCTATCAAACTGGCCCTTGAAGAGCGGAGGCACTGGTTAGAAGACGCAGTGCACCCATTCATGATCCTGACGGACCACAAAAATCTTGAATATTTGAAGACAGTTGAAGTGCCTGAACCCCCATCAGGCCAGATGGCCCTTCTTCTTCACCAGATTTCAGTTCACCATCTCCTATCATACTGGTTCCCAAAATACCAAGGCTGATGCTCTCTCATGCATTCACACAACTTCATTTCAATTATCTGAACTAACCACTATTCTGCCTCCTGAGTGCTTCCTACAAGCAATCACCTGGGATGTTGACAGGGAGATCAGATGAGCACAAACCACAAGCCCTCCTGAGAACTGTCCACCTGGACTTTTGCATGTTCCCCCCAAGCTCAAAGGCAAACTCATCACCTGGGCGCACTCCTCTCCTGCCACTGGTCATCCTAGCAGCCATCACACTTAACAACTTCTCCAAAGCAAGTATTGGTGGGAGAATATGATCACGGACATCAACCATCACATCTCCTCATGCTCCATCTGTGCCCAAGCCAAGATCCCCAGAGCTCCCCCTGTCGGCAAACTATGCCCTCTCCCAGTACCCCAGCGACCCTGGTCACACATCACCCTGGATTTCATCACTGATCTACCACAGTCCCAAGGTAGCACTGTCATCCTAGTCATTATCAGTCGCTTTTCAAAAACACTCAGACTTGTCCCATTACCAGGGCTTCCCACTGCATTCGAGACAACCAAATTGCTCTTCACCCACATCTTCTGTTATTATGGTATCCCTGAAGACATAATCAGTGACTGGGGTCCCCAGTTCATCTCAAGGCTGTGGTCAAGATTCATGGGCAGGCTGGGTGTATCAGTTAGCCTCACTTCCGGTTAGCATCCACAATCTAACGGCCAAGCAGAACAGGCAAATCAAGAATTGGGTTGATTCATCCGCATATTCTGCATGAAGAACCAGAAGGACTGGGCACATTTTCTTTCATGGGCCGAGGACACACAGAATTTGCTCAAACATTCAGCCACTCGGCTAACCCCATTCTAGTGCATACTCCGATACCAACCCCCTTTGTTCCCTTGGGATGACCCCTCCATGCAGATCCCAGCCATAGACACTTGGTTCCAGAGGAGCCAGCAGATATGGGAGGAAGTACACCAGAGGCTGGAGACAGTCATCACCAAGTACAAACATTATGCCAACAAACACAGAAACACCACTTCTGAATACACCCCAGGTGATAGTGTGGGTCTCTACAAAAGACCTCAGGGAGCCCAATTTTTGTAGGAAACTACAAGCCAGATTCATCGGTCCTTTCAGAGTCCTACACAGAATCAATGAAGTCTCATACCAGCTTGAACTTTCCCCTCACAGCAAGATGGCTCCCACCTTCCACATCGCTGCCTGCGGTGGGATAACTTGAGCATTTGGTTGACTGGGAAGGCTATGGCCCAGAGGAATGTAGTTGGGTCAGTTCCAGGGACATCTTAGACCCTCTACTCACCCAAGAATTCCACAGTCAACACCCTGAAAAACCAGCACCAAGAAAGAGAGGTCAACCAAGAAAAGAAGTTGCTTCCAAAGGGAGCTCCTCGAGGAGGGGGGTCTTGTCAGTAACAGCACTGAAAACCAGAGTTCGGAGCAGCCTTCAAATATGGCCGCTCTGGACTACACTTCCCAAGATTCACAGTGCCCTCCATCACCAGAGTATCAACTACTGCACCTGCCTCCAATTATCCCACAATCTCTTCCCCTATATAAACCCTGCTCTCACTCTCAGTCAACATGAAGTATTGTTCTGTGTCCTGCACCTGAATATACAGAGCTGTTTTGTTTTCCTGACTGACTTCCCAATTTAGACCACAGTTCTCGTTATTATTCTGACCACGTTTCCTCATCTGTCCTGCATCACTCTGTTCGCTGATTGATCGACCTATGCCCATTTCCTGACTATGAATTCTGTCTCACGATTTGGCTTCAGCTGCAGTTTGCACCACACCCACTCTCCCCTGCACCTGCATCTGTAAGTGCCTGCGCTCTGACAGTAACCATCTATGAATGCAGAAGTTGCAGAGATATATCTACTGAATAAATCTCAATTCTGATGGGAGATGCAGTGGTTTCATAGAAAAAATGGTGGGATATTGGAAACAGTCAATACTGGCACCGATATGTGGT
This sequence comes from Sciades herzbergii, assembly GCA_026153275.1. Classification (NCBI taxonomy): domain Eukaryota; kingdom Metazoa; phylum Chordata; class Actinopteri; order Siluriformes; family Ariidae; genus Sciades; species Sciades herzbergii. Next base: position 28,712,275 of record JAPFFA010000004.1, on the reverse strand, counting down.
CAAATGCTGCATTCTACCAATACCAATATTTGTTTGAGACACTGAATGATTGGTATTTCTGATGAGACAAGATTCAATACATTAACGGTAATGTTCATTTAAATCATAATTGCTTCATGGAGAAAATGTCTCCAGTGCTTGAATCAAGCATCAAACGTGTGGTTAATAAGACAGCTAGCCTTATCTAGCTACATTACATATGCCTCATGTGTCCTCTTGAATAATTCCAATACATGTCAATCTTCACTGTAGGTTTATTGTATATAATTAACACAGTGAATGATCTATTTTAACCAACTACACTGATAGAAATGCCACCATGAATCATGTTAAGACAAGTCCCATTCTTGCTATCAGCAAAGCTATATTATATGTATGGCCGTCGCCCACTTTCCTAATTGGATCCATTTTGGGCAAGGCTTCTTGGCCACTGGTGAAATTTTACTGTCATGCATATTAACTTTACCTGAAGCATTTTGCAAAGGCATGTCTTTGTTGGTGAAGCAATGCTAATTCATCATATTCTTAAAATTTAAATTTTAAAAAATGATCTTTTTTTCAGAAATGCAATATAAATAGTGCAAGTTTGCAAATCCCAGTCCAAAAGTACTGCCGAAACACTGCAGGTTGTGTCATTGCCAAGGGTGCTCCTGGGCGTTGCCGTGAATGTATCCCAACTGTGTCTGCTCTTTCAAAACTGCAGATGCATTAAAGTCACATTTATCATGAGCACAGACAAATTCCACAACAAGCAGCACATTTCAATTTTTTACTTTTTTGTGTGAAACCTGCAATTTCAGAGATATTTGCCAGTCAAAAACCTTTTTAAACCACATCAAATGCCATTTGAGGAGATGTGAAACTATAAAGCATCCTTTTTGGAATTGCCTGGTTACAACCAATGGTCTATGAACTTTTAGTAGCCACATACAATACTGTGCAAAAGTCTTGGGCACCCTATTTTTTCATACAAACTTTGTTATAGATTTCTATTTTATCACTTCTACATTCTCAAATCAGCACAAAAACATTTTAGAGTTCCAAATATCTGTTTTCCAGCACAAAATTAAATGTTACAGAAAAAAGGTTTGTACTGTATGTGAGCAGTATACTACATAAGAGACCACTTTTCAAATTAAAAAAGAAAACATAATGAAGGCTACTTGGTTTTGCTGCAAAATTAAGAAGCAAGTGTGACAGTGTCCAGAAGAACTGTGGATGATTCTGCAAGATGTTCAGTAAAACCTCCAGCTCATTTTCTTATAAAACTGCACTAATTGTACCTGAGACAACTTTTTTTAAGCAAAGGGTCATGTCTCACCAAATATTGACTTTGTTTCATTTATTATGGCTTACTGCTGTTTATAGTACTTTCTTAATGTTGAAACATATTTCATTATTTTTAAGCCATTTTTGGTCGGCAGCATTTCTTTACATGTGCCTAAGACTTTTGCACAGTGCTGTATCTCGGAGACATAAGTCACATGCCTTTGAAGAGTTTAGCCCATTTTTGACCTTTCAGTGAGAGGTGTCTGGGAACATTCAACTGTCCTTCTCTGCAGAAGAAGACTATCTTCAGCCTGATCCCCAACTCTTAGCTGAGAACACTATTTCAGTAGTTCCCCCTTTACCTGAAACAACCTCTTTGCCAGAGCCTGTGGACTATCTGACATTTGAACACAAATTTGCCTCATTGATACTGTACAGGCAGAGTATATTGCACATTTCAAAAAATGCAACCCAAGCAATATTAAGTGGATTCAGTGACATTGTGTCTCTCTCCAGGCTTGTAGCAAAGGGATCAATCAAAGGCATTTAAAAAAAAAGTATGATAATATTGATGACTCATTAACAGAAGTGCTATCAGATCCAATATCAGAAGCAGTACACAAAACAAATCCCTTACCTTTGAGCACTGCAGAAAAAGGCAGGCTTTCAACAGAACATAGAAGGATAGCATATTTTAAAGAACATTTTCAAGTGATTAACCCATTTGAATATCTTTATGACAGATTGCACCAAAACACTTTTGTTTATGTCTCAGTGTGAAAAGAACATGAGGTTATGTCAAACAGAGTAAGTATTTTAGAAAAAGCAGCTTTTGTTGATGAGGAGTTGCCTGGGCTGTACAAGTCTACATGTAGTGAATTTCAAAGAAAATTCGCTTTTAGGCTGTCAAAGTGATTGTACAGTATTTCAGTTGGTGTCTATATTAATGACTTTTAGATCTGTAAGCCATTGGGGACATCAAGGAAGGTCTGTAAGATCACTGCTGTTTATTGGGTGCTATTGAATTTGCCAGCAAAATTCCGCTCCATACTTGCCTTAATACAACTTGCTCTGCTTGGGAGAATCTGTGATGTAAAGAGATTTGGCTATGACAAGTTCTTTGATCCACTGGTCAAAGACATATGTCATTTTGAGCAACAAGGTGTGTTTGTAAAACATCCCAATAATAACCTCAGGGGAACTGTGTATCCTTGACTTGCAAGTGACGTCAAAGCAAAATAGAAACTCTGATGTCGGCCATGTTGGTGGATATACAAATGTGGGGTCAAGTGACATTCCATACAAAACATAGTCATGCGTGTGCAACTTTCATTGTTTTTCCACTGCTTTAAGCATTCTTTTAGCTATGCCATATATTTGTGCTGTATATGGTTGTGGTCACAACAGTACTCATGACCATGGCACATTCCGATTTTTTTAGAATTCCGTCCATGATTCGGAAAGAGGAAACTCTGAGGCTTAGTACGGAGAGGAGACGAGGGGATCAGGGCACTTTACAAGCATTCTAATAAGGTGAACTGAGCCAAAATAATTACACAGTCTATCTTTGCAAAGAAAACAGAAGGTGGGAACGGGCATGTGAATTGGGTGCTGCTTCATTTTTCGCCATTAATGATTGCTGGTTATGTACCAGATTATGAACTATCATAGGAGCTTTTGATAGATTTAAATTACATTGTTGAGCTGGTCATGTCAACGAAGTTCTCAGCAACATCTATGTCCTGCTAGGGCAAAAGATTTTAGATCACAGGCAGCTGATTAGAGGGACATTCCCAGATCTCAAATTGATACCAAAACATCACTATATCGAGCACTATGACCATCTGATTCAGTCCTTTTTGCCCATTAGTAGAGCTGTGGACAGTGAGGTTTGAGGCAAAACATAGCCACTTTAAAAGGGTTTTCAGTGATGTGCACAGTTTTAAAAATATTCTCCAGACCTTGGCAACTAAACACCAATTCATGATGACCTGAGCAGTCCTAGTCTCTTTCCTCTCTCTATGCAGAAATTAAAAAATGTCAGAACATGCACACTAGATGTGCAGCAAAATGCTGCAGTACAACAAAAGTCTGCTCACAAGGAAAATGTAAACCTTATTTCTGATGTACAACTGTATGGTATCCACTATAGTGAGAGCATGGTTTTGTCCTCTGGAGATTTCAGTGGGTTGCCAGAGTTTTTCAGGATTCTCAGTGTACTTGTATATAGTAACACAGTGTCTTTCATCTGTAGAAAGCTTTCCTCGTTGAGCATTACAGGTGTTATGAGATTTCTGAAATGGGCACAATTGAAATTCTTGAAACAGAGGATCATAATGATCCCTATCCTCTGTCATCATACCGGTACATAGTTCAGGGAAAGGCAATGATCTCCTTAAAGAGATTTCTTCTTCATGAATTTTTATTTGGTGGAACATTGATGAAAGTGTGTGTGTGTGTGTAAGGTTATTGTGAAATGTGGTGTTTCAGTAGTAGATACTGTAAAATATTGGCTTCAGCCTAATTCTGTTTGTCCTTTTGTTCTCACAGAACATGTTTCATGTTGTACTGGATGCTGATAACATCAGAAGACTCAATCTAACTGAAACCCTTAAATCAGTCAATCACTTGAAAACCATTCTTCGACATAGGCTCCAACTCATGTATGACCTTTGAGATGCAGTTTGAGAATCCTGAATTTGCCAGTGAACTCTGTAATTTGACTGACATAGCTGAGCTTCCTCCAGAAAGAGCTGTATTTGAAAATAATCACCAAGGTACCTGAAGAGTTGGATGATGTCACCTCCATATTCTGCCTGGACACCACCAGTATGCTGTCTTCTGCATTGTCCAGCTCAACCTCTAGTCCCTCATGCACGGCTCTTAGACAGCATGAAAATTCACAGCAGTAGCCTTCTACTTTCCCTATTCCTACATTTTTATATGATGTTGAACTGAAACTTACCAAAGGGAATGAGATGTTCAAAGAACATGGAACACTGCTTACAGTTCCCAGGGAGATGAAAATGGGCATCTGGAATGCCATAGCTCACACTGTTTTTTCTTATAAGGTATACCCAAACAAGAAAGAGCTGGAGTTGGCGGCTGCTGTATTAGTTGGCAAGCATCCATATCTCAAGGATCCAAGCATGGCAACATGTTATGATAGCTGGAACACGAGGATCAAATTTAAGTTTGGGAATTACCACCAGAAATTACAAGCAGCAGGTTACAGTGAAGTCAAATTAAACCAGAAAAGACTTGAAGATGATTCCAGGCATAGTTTGAAGAAAGCAAAAAAATGTGATGTAAACTTTCTCCCTGACATTCCAGCTGGGCAGTCTGATGCATCTTTACAAAATGAAAGTGATGCTCTACAGGAAGAAATGAAGAAACATCCCAACCTGGCATGCATCAACTCCAAAATGGAAATGATATTTGTATTACAAAGGATGGACATAGTAGAAGATATTATGACACAATGGCCAACATTGTTTATGGAAGAGCAAGTAAGTGCATAGGTTGGAAGCAACTTGGATGAAGTTCATTCTGAATTAATATAGCTTTGTATTTTTTAGTCTCCCTAAATGTCATATGTGTCTGATAATAGGTCTGCACAGAGTTTTACAGAATGACAGGAACTCCTCTGAAGGAGACTTTTTTTTTTTTTTTCTCATCACTGGGTGAACATGCATAAAGATCATTTGACTGTACAGGTCACAAAGTGAAGCCTTTGGACACAGGTTGAAGACTCTTCTTGACAAACTGGATAACAAGGTAATTTTGTATCTTTGGGTCTCTAGTAGGGTATAGTGACACGAAACTACAGAGTTAAATGTACTTAAATGATTCTACAGTTTGAAAGTTTTAGCCCACCAATGTCACTGTTCCATATATAGTACCTTGTTGTATCTCTTAGTGTATAAAATTGCCTGAGGCCTAACCTTACCTCTCTTAACACAAGAATACATATGTTCACAGGACTAATCTAATAACCTAATGTTCTGTTCCTGTATGGTTGAGTATTACACCAACCCCAATTCCAAAAAAGTTGGGACACTGTGTAAAACATAAATAAAAACAGAATTTCTGACATTCTGTCCAAAGCCTTTTTCAGATGCACTATCAATTATTTTATATTTCAGGTATTCCTGTGTTCGCAAATGAAAGCCCTGCGAGAGTGCTGCTCTGCGCCTAAAGATTTAACATGATCCAGCCGGCTTTAAAAATGAATAACTCAGCCAACAGAGCTTGAAGTGAAGCCAAATTTGACAGGCACCACCCTGTAAGTCTCCCCCTTGGAAAGAGCATGGTCTTGGGTCAGTAGGACCATGCCTCAGCCCGGGATTTGTGAATGAAGCCTCCGCAAGAGTGCTGCTCGGCGCCTGAAGATTTAATATGATCCAGCCGTCTTTAAAAATTAATAACTCCGCCAACAGAGCTTGCAGCGAAGCCAAATTTGACAGACACCTCCCTCTAAGCCTCCCCCTTGGAAAGAGCATGGTCAGGTTGATAGGACGTGCCTCGGCCTGTGATTCACAAATGAAGCCCCGGCGAGAGCGCTGCTCAACACCTAAAGATTTAATATGACCCATACTATGACACTCATCTGCTTTACAAGAATGTGTTTTGCTTCAGTCAAATTCCATTGAGAATTCCTCCTTTTTTCAAACAAACAAATACCTGAAATATAAAATAACCGATAGTGTGTATGAAAAAGGCTTTGGACGAAATGGTCATGGGACAAAATGACCTGTATTCATACTCAATGGTCAGTAGAAGCATCTTTATATTCAGAAAAGCCTGACTTTTTTTAAAATAATATAGGTCAAAACCACACATCTATCTTCACTCAATCGTTCAAATCTTGGTAATACTGAGAAAATTCAACATTGTTTACAGACATGCTTTCAGCAGCTGCTATCCTAGTTGCTTTGTATATCCACCATCATGACAGACGCTCATGACATAGCACATTTTGATCACATGGTTGCAAGTCATCTATACAGTGGTGAGTGCTGTACTCTCTTCCTCTGTGTGCCAATGATTATCTCCTTTGTTTTGCTGATGTTAGAGAGATTACTGTCCTGACACCACTTCAAGGCTTGCCAACTCCCTCCTGTATGCTGTCTCATCTGCCCCAGAAATCAGTCCAATGACTGTGGTGTCGTCTGCAAATTTGATAATGCTGGTGTTAAGCTGGGTAGTGACAGTCATGAGTGAAGATTGTGTACAGCATGGGACTCGGAACACAGCCTTGTGGGGTTCCTGTATTTATGGTTATTATTTTGGAAATGTTGTTCCCCAGCCTGACTGACTGGAGTCTGCCTGTTAAGTCCAAGACCCAGTTGCAGAGAATTGGTGGCACACCTAGAGTGTAGAGCTTGTTGGTGAGCCTAGCTGGTATCACAATGTTGAAAGCCGAGCTATCATCAATGAACAGTAATCGAGCATAGCAGTCCTTGTTCTCTAGGTGTGCGAGAATTGTATGCAGTGCTGTGCTGATTGCATCCTCTATTGACCTGTTTGGTCTGTATGCAAACTGTAGGGGGCCTATTGTGTCAGGTATGAATGTCTGAAAGTGGCTCATGATGATTCTCTCAAAGCATTTCATCACTATGGGAGTCAATGCAACGAATCACTAATCATTCATACAGTGAGCTTTGCCCTTTTTTGGCAGTGGAATGATGATGGTTGTTTTGTGGGGTGGGGGTTGTGGCTTGTGAAAGAGATAAGGTAAATATGTCAGCCAGAACATCAGCAAGCTCTGGAGCACAGATTTTGAGTGCATGTCCCGCGATGTTATCTGGGCTGGCTGCCTTCTGGGAGTTTATCCTCCTCAGAGACTTTTCCACATCAGCAGATGATATTGTGAATGGTGGTGATGAACACTTACTAGGCCCTTCCCTGCCCACTGGCTAGGTGTTGTGGGCCTCAAAGCGGGCATAGAATTCATTGAACTCATCTGGTGAGAAGTGGCTGTCAGTTGTCATCCCTCTAGTTCTGTCTCTGTAGCCTGTGATGATGTCCAATGCCTGCCACATGCGTTGGTTATCAGCAATAGTGTAGTGACCCTCCAGTTTCAGTCTGTACCTGTTCTTGGCTTCTCTAATGGCTCTACATAGGTTATATCTGGATTTTTTGTAATCATTGCCATCACCTGAAGCATATGCCATGGAGCGAGCATGAAGTGTGGCACGAACTTCTGAGTTAATCCAAGGTTTAGTGTTTGGATATGGCCAGATGTGTTTGTGGGGCACAGTGAAGTCAGTGCAGATGCTTATATAGCTGGTGACTACTAAATTGTATTCCTCCAGGTTGATAGTGCCATCCTCATTCATCACAGCAGTCTTAAAAAACATCCCATGAAACTGAGAAATTTTGTTTTTTGAAAAATATATGCTCATTTTGAATTTGATGTCAGCAACACGTTTCAGAAAAGTTGGGATGGGGCAACAAAAGACTGAAAAAGTTGT
>JAPFFA010000004.1:28516908-28529675 GCA_026153275.1 Sciades herzbergii | reverse complement strand
GTGGCAGTGGGGGTGCGCTTGAGTGCTAGTTTGTGAATGGAGAGCAAAGCTGAGGAAGGTGAATGGCAAAGTGATGGTGGTGGTGTTTCTGGATATTGTTTATATATGGTTGTGGCAGTGGGGGTGCGCTTGAGTGCTAGTTTGTGAATGGAGAGCAAAGCTGAGGAAGGTGAATGGCAAAGTGATGGCATCTGTTGGTAATTAGTGTGCTATGTCTGTGTGTTTGTTGCAGTGATGGAGAGCGGATAAAAGGAGGGAGAGGAGTGGAGTGAGTTTTTCCCCGTGAGCCAGTGTGTTGACTCTGGCTATAATGCGTATGTGCAGTTCGTGGAGCACAGAAAAACGAATGCCCTTTTTGTTTAATAAAAGTGAATGCCCTATTTGTTTAATAAAAGCGAGAGATTGAACCGAACCCACCTGCCCATGTATTTCAGTGTTCTCCCCAACAGGGAAGCTTTACACTGGTGCCGAAAGCCAGAAATGCTAAAGTGAACCGTCTCCATGGAGTCCTCCCCATTCATAGAGCTCGTCTATGCCCACTCCACCACCCAACAGAACCAGCACCAGGTGCTGGTCGCAATGCATAATGAGCAGGAGTAGCGCTTTGAGGTTCTGCTGTAGGGTCAGCAGGAGGACTTCCAGGCACTCCTGCAACTAATTACACTTGCAGGTGCCCCAACCCCAGAGTCGGCGGGCTTCCTCCACATTACCCCCATGTTACCCTCATGAACATGGGACGACGGAGGCATGGGGGTGGCCAGATGAGCAGCAAACAGCCCGCCTGCTGCCACTCCTCTCCAACGAAGTGCAGCTCGCAACCCAACAACTGCACACAGACAACAGGCTGGAGTGTGCAGACTTGAAGTGTGCGATCCTGCAGCGAGTCAGCTGCACCCCAAGCAACACTGTCAGCACTTCCGCGTGCTGACACTGGAGGAAGCTGGCCAGCTGTTCATCTACAGACAGCAGTTGCAGGATGCCTGCTGATGGTGGTTGAGGGCAAAAGACCGCAACATCAAGAGGGTTAAAGGTCAGCCATACAGTTGCAATAGAGCAGTTCATTGCTTGACCGCCAAGGGGGACAGAGGAGTGGGTCCAGTGCCACCACCTGGCATCACTGGATCAAGCAATTGAGCTGGCAGAGGACCATCTGGCTGCAATTACAGTGGCAGGTGGACATCCTGCCTCCTCTCTCTCTCCCCCTCATCCTGGCCCCTGCTTTCATTCCTCCCCTCCGTCCCAGTACCGTGGAGTCGGGGCCTGGTACCACCGCAGCCAGCTCCCTTAGCTTGTGGTTCCTCTTCCTCCTCTTTCCCTCATGTTTCTGTGTCTTCCCCTCAGGTGAGCAATCCTCACCCCAGCAATGCACAGGTGAGGCCTGGGCCAGTGTGCTGGCGTTGTGGGGAGCCTGGGCACTTCCAGGACCAGTGCCATGCAATTGAGGTGGGGGCAGTGGTCTGGATCCCTGATACACCAGAAACTACCCTAGATGGAGCTGGAATGTACCACAAACCAGTGAGTATCCAAGAGGGTACATATCACACTTTGGTGGATTCAGGCTGTAATTAAACCTCAATTCACCTTAGCTTGGTTCAAGCCGAGGCATTGGGCACAGCACGTCTGGTGAAGGTTCAGTGTGTGCACAGGGATATTCTTGAATACCCATAGGTACTGATCAAAATCGTATTTTGGGGAAAAAAATTATAGCATCGAAGCAGCAATTAGCCTGTGTCTCACTCACCCACTAATTCAAGGGATGGATTGGCCAGGGTTTAGGAGCCTAATAGAGTGAGTGGTCGTGGGTGGGTCCTACAGTAGCATGTCATGATGTTCACACTGTGATGTGGTGATGTCAGGGAAGCCGTCCCAGAGCCGTCCACGTCAACTCCGTATCATAGCGGCACAGAAAGTGGGAAGCGCACCAGCCCTCCCCATTCTCTCAGGAATTCCCTAATAGATTTCCCTCTGGAGCAGGCACGAGACGAGTCTCTACATCACACGTTCGACCAAGTGAGAGTAAATCAATGGTCAGAACCTCTAGCCAAGTGCTGCACTCTCCCACCCATACTTTTTAATAATTAGAGGTAGGATGTATTGTGTGATGCAGGACACTTAAAACAGAGAGCAGCTAACACAATTACTGATTCCCAAAAGCCGCAGGGAACTCCTCTTCCATGCAGCTCATTACAACCCAATGGCTGGTCACCTGGGGTAAGACAAAAACATTCACCCGACTCATGGCCCAGTTCTACTGGCCAGGGATTCATGGGGGGGTGTCTTCAGGTAGTGTGCAATATGTCGTGAGTGCCAACTGGTAAATCCAGCTGCCACTTCAAAAGCACTATTGCGCCCTCTTCCCCTAATCGAGACCCCCTTCAAAAGAATTGTGATGGATCTCGTTGGGCCATTAGATCAGACTGCTCAAGGGCATTGCTTTAGTTTAGTCCTGGTGGATTATCCAATGCAAATCAGGAAGCAATGCCACTGCATAACATTTCGGCATGCAGTGTCACAGAGACACTTTAAAATTATCTCCCAAGTCAGGATTCCGAAAGGAACCCTGACTGATCAGGGCACCATGTTTATGTCATGCACACTTTGCAAAATGTATGAGTTATTGGAGATTAAAATCAATCCACAAAAGCGTCTATCACCCGTAAACAGATGGTTTGGTCAAGCGATTTAACCGCACCCTTAAAAACTTGATTTATAATTTTATGCGCAGACACACTCATAATTGGGATAAATGGCTCGAACCCCGTTTGCAGTATAAGAGGCCCCACAAGCCTCCACATGGTTTTCCCCATTTTAACTGTTATATGGGTGCAAGCCTCAGGGCATCTTAAACATCATGTGGAACAACTGTGAGGAGGGGCCATCTAACAGCAAAAATGAAATTCAGTACGTTCTCGACCTGCGCACAAAACTCCATACACACACTCAGCCAGCTAACCCAGGAGAATTTGCAGCAGGTGCAAGAATGCCAGTCCTGGCTGTACAACAAAGGGGCGTGCCTTAGAGAATTCACACCAGGAGAAAAAGTTCTCTTACGATTGCCCATATCGAGCTCTAAATTACTCACCAAGTGGCACGGGCCCTTTGAGGTCACATGGTGAGTTGGGGACATCGACTATGAGATGAAGCGAATAGATAGTGATGAAGCAGATGGATAGAAATGGGGCACGACAGATATACCACCTTAATCTGCTCAAACTCTGCCTACTGCCTTCACCTCCCACCTGTCCCTCCACATCCTTGCACTGACGGAGAACTCGATTTCACCTGAAAATGCCACAACACCGACAGTCCTCACCACCTCCTTCTCTCACCTTCCAACTGTCTGGTCGTCGGGGTGGTGGCACTGGTTTGTTGATCTCTGAATCATGGAAGTTTTCACCTCTTCCACTCTCCCACCTCTCCAGCTCCTCCTTTGAATTTCACTCTGTTTCAGTCTCTTCTCCTGTTAACCTGTTTGTCATTGTTGTCTATTGCTCTCCTGGCCCTGTGGGATGTTTCTTTGATGAACTGGATATCCTACTTAGGTCCTTCCCAGACAACGGCACCCCACTGATGCTCCTGGGAGACTTCAACCTTCACCTAGAAGCCTCCCACTTTGCTGTCTTTCTCCCACTACTCCACTCCTTTGATCTCTCCCAACTGCACTCACCTCCAAACTATAAAACTGGCAACCTTCTAGACTTGGTCTTCCTCAGAAACTGCTCCACCTCAGATCCCACAGTTACCCCTCTCCATCTGTCTGACCACTGCTTCATTTAGTTTTCCCTCCCCCTCCTACCCCCACTGTTACAGTCTGCCATAACCTCTGCTCCTTCTCTCCCTCCTCTCTTACCTCCTCAGTCACAGCTTCCCTCCACCACTGAATCTGCTGCATCTTCTCTGCTCTCCTCATCACTTGACATATCACCTCGTCTCCAAGCCAGCAAGATCTTCCCCTCTTAGTCCCTGGATGTCTGAAACACTTTGCTCCAACAGAAGCAGCCTATGAGCAGCAGAGAGGAAGTGGAGAAAATCCAGGGCTCCTGCTGGCCTGGCTCACTCCCAGTCCCTTCTTGCTGAGTTCACAGCTTCACTAAAATTAGCCAAGATCTAGTTATCATTCCTGAAATTCATAGCTCCATCTGCAACCCTCATCAACTGTTTTCTGTTTTCTCTTCTCTCCTCAACACTCCACCAGCTGCACCTCAGTCCTCCACCACTGCAGAATACTTTGTGGTCTTTTCTGGGGAAAAGATTGTGGTCATCCACAACTCCTTCACCATCCTTGCCCCGCCCGCCCCATCTCTTTCCCCCTGCTCTCTGCTTTTTACCCCCTTTCCACTTCTGAGGTCTCCCAGCTCCTGCTCTCTCACCATTCTATCACCTGTGCCCTTGACCCTGTCCCCTCATCTCTCCTCCAGACCATCACTCCTGACATCCTCCCATTTATCACTTCCCGTCAACTCCTCCTTGTTCTCTGGATGCATTCCCTCCAGCTTCAAAATGGGCCCACATCACTCCTCTGCTGAAAAAAATCCACCCTAGACTCTTCAGTCTTCCAGAACTACTGACCAGTTTCTCTTCTCCCCTTTCTATCAAAGACACTTGAGCATACTGCTGTTAACCAAGTCTCCTCTTTTCTCAGAACAACTTCCTGGATCCCCACCAGGCTAGCTTCCGAGACTGCACTTTTTACCATCAATGAAGCACTTCGTGCAGCATATGCCGCTTCCCTGTCCTCGATCCTGATTCTCCTAGACCTCGCTGCTGCATCTGACACTGCTGATCACACCCTCCTCCTGTCATCACTGTCCACTCTGGGGAGCTGTGGGACAGCCCTAGACTGTTTCAAGTCCTACCTCTCTGGTCACTCTTTCCAGGTTACCTGGTCTGGTACCGTATCAGCACCACACCTACTTACCACTGATGTCCCTCAAGGTTCAGTCCTTGGTCCACTTCTCTTCTCCATCTACACCCAGTCTCTCACCTCGATTATCTTTGCTCATGGTCTATCCTACCGCTGCTATGCTATGGACACCCAATTGTATCCCTTTTCCTCCTTCTGACACACAGGTCTCTGCTTGCCTGCCTGACATCCAGAGCTGGATAGACAAGCATCACCTGAAGCTCAACCCAGGCAAGACAGAAGTGATCTACATTCCTACTCCATCCTCTCCACCCCTGGACATCGTCATCTCTTTGGAGGACGTCTCTAGGTCACCTTCTCCAAGTGCAAAGAACCTAGGGGTGGTGTTTGACAACAGATTCTCCTCCTCTGTGAACATCACTGCAGTGACCCAGATGTGTAGCTTCCTCCTCTACAACATCCAAAAAATCCACCCTTTTCTTACTTGCTTCTTCCTGGTCCAAGCACTGACCCTCTCCTGCTTGGGCTACTACAACTCCCTCCTTGCTGGATTTTCAGCATCTGCAATCAGACCCCTGCAGCTCATCCAGAATGCTGCAGCCCACCTGGTGTACAACCTCCCTCATTCCTCCCATATTACCCCTCTGCTTGCTGCCCTGCCTACCTATTACAGCTCATATCAAATTTAAGACATTGGTGCTAGCTTACCATGCTGTCAAGGGGCTCGGGCCAGCATACCTCCAGAGACTGATCTGCCCCTACACACCACCCAGATCCCTATGCTCCACTACTACTGGTCGCCTGGCCCCTCGTCCTCTATGCTCCTGCCTAGCCTGCTCAAGACCGCCATCTTTCCTGGCTCCCCATTGGTAGAATGACCTTCCCACTGAGGTCAGAACTGGTGACTCCCTAACCACCTTCAAGCACAGACTGAAGATTCATCTCTTCAGAGTGCACCTCTCCCCTGCCTACTGTGATTCATGTACTGGCCTTGATCAACCCAGGCTGTGTACTGTCCAGCCTGGGGTTAGCATTGGAGTTTTATTTTTCCTCTATTTAGTTGTACTATATCAGCTCATTTGTATGGTTGAATTGTTTTCCTTCACTGTTGACTGAGTATTGCTACTTCAACAGAACATTACACAAAGTGTTATTCTGTTACTTATTCAGTTGGCAATAAAGGTTTCTTGTCTAGAAGTTCAACACTTCTTGTACATCACTCAGGATAAGAACATCTGCTAAATGCCATGTAATGTAAACTATGGAATGAGGAGGTCCCTGTGGCACTGGCAATGATAATTCTGGATAGGGAGGAGCTGGGGCCAGAATTAAAAACAAAATCCACTGCACGAGCCACCCTGGTGGAGACCACCTCTGGCAGGCCCAAGCGGCAGAGGTTGCAAATGGAGTTTTCCGATGTGTTCCCGTCTCTTCCCAGTCACACTCACTTTATAGAACACCACGTTAAGCCGCCCCTGGGGTGGTGGTGTGTAGCTACCCTTACCGCTTACCCAAACACACACACCAAAAAAACCCCACTGTAGTTCAGGACAAACTCAAGGCCATGCTCACGATGGGAATAATCAAGGAGTTGCACAGTGATTGGAGCAGCTTGGTAGTTTTGGTGCCCAAAATTGATAAGTCAGTCCAGTTCTGTATGGCAGTGTTAGTCAAGTCACTACACCTTGAGTCCGAATCCAGTCTCAAGTCTCCAGTGTTCAAGTCCAAGTCATTAAAGAAAATTTCGAGTTGAGTCCAAGTCAAGTCCACTACTGATCCAAGTCAAGTCCACTACTGATCCGAGTCGAGTCAGAGAACAAGACTCCAACCACATCATTTGACTAGGCATATCAGGTGAAAATTCAAATTCAATCCACATCACTTAAAGCTGCTCTCATTGAATTCAGAAATGATTGCAGAACAACATACTTTTTACAGAATTAAAATGTTTATCTGTTCTTGAGATATTACAAATCAAAGATTGAAAAAACAGCTTAATTTTTTGAAAACTGACGTAATACGATGCATTAGGATAACATGGTCCAAAATGGGCCTTGTTAACGAATGAGATCAAATGTTTAATAACCCCCCCGGGATATTTACATGGAAATTGGCAGGCATGTAGATGGTTGTATACCAAATACAAAGTTTAAAAATTAGTAAAAACCAATTATGCAAATTAATATTTTGTAAGTATTATGATAATTAGGTTAAAATGTTAAATCGGTACACTCTCTTCTTCAAAGTTTCACCAAATGGCTTTATTTTTGCAATATAAAGCTGATCTTAACTCTCATTTATACATCACAAAGAAGGAGAAATCCATGTTAATTATAAAACATGCATAAATAAGCATTGAATAGCAAATGTGAGACATTCTCAAAATAAAAAAAAAAAAAAGTAATAAAAGGATATTTCTAATAACCTCTTTGTGCTCTGTAGGCCTTTGTATTTCTCAAAAGTAGGGCCAGCCAACTAGTGTTTATTTCGATTAATTTTCACAGTTTTCAAGGCTAACCTCGAAAAAACTGTGTGACTGACGTCCAATGAACAATTCCAATTAACTAAATTGAAATTGACACACTTGCGTTTCTGACTTCCGGTTTTTAAAAATCTCATTCCGACCACTAAGATCTCAATATTTTTTATCAAAACAACTACTGTTATATTCTAAAATAGTTATTTATTTACATGAAAATCAGTTTGATTTGAAAAAATAAGTCAGTAAAGCTATGAAAACTCACTTCAAAAGTCTCCTGTGAATCATATCAAAACTAGCAGACAGGAAATTTTGCTGAATATTTCATCAGGAACAGTGAGTGCTAGAGAACATCCCTATAAAAGTTATCTGATTGATATTTACAAGTAATCCAGTCAAAAACTGATCAGAAGAGAGCCTGATCACTTTCCCGTGACTCAAAAAGCACCGGCAGTTTCCCGACATCAGGCAAGCAGAGAATGAACTCCGTTGTACCAACTTCAACCTGCTGTTACTCTCAAAGTACTGAACAGATCTTAACAAGATAAATTTCTTTGGAAAGCAGAAATTACACACTTTTTAACGATAGTATTCACAATAGAAAAAATATTCAAGGAGTTCAGCAATGACAGATTTGGAAACTTAAATGAGCGTCTACATGCACAATTTTCACAGCACAGCCAGTGAGCATCTGATATGCCTAATTTGACAGTGGCTGTTGCTGCCTTTCTGTGAAACTGTTTACGGCACACGTGCGAGAGTCCGCTTGGCACGTGCGCGCTGTCCGGAGCATGCCCGAGAGTCTCTCTGATGCACGCGCTAAGGCGTCCTGGTGTGACACTCTTGCACGAAATTCGTACAAAAAATAATGTAGACAAATGCTTTATGCCAAATTATTATGACGTTACAAAAAATATAAAGAAAAAAAAAATTCAGAGTCTTCATCTCCAATTTACGAGTCCTAATGCAGTTAAATGTGCAAGTCCAAGTCATCAGTGCTCAAGTCCAAGTCATGAGTCCTTAAAATTAGGGCACAAGCTGGACTCGAGTACTACAAGCCTGCTGTGTGGACTATCGCAAGGTCAATGCAGTGTCTAAATTCGATGCAGACCCAATACCTTGTAATTGATGAACTCCTTGATCGGTTCAGCACGGCTCATTTTTATTTGACACTGTATCTAACCAAGGGATATTGGCAGATCCCCTTGACTCCTCCATCCCAAGATAAAACTGCCTTTTTCACCCCGTTTGCCTTACACCAATTTGCCACCCTTTCATTCTGGTTATTCAGGGCTTCCACAACAAGTCAGCAGCTCATGGACAAAATCCTCTGTCCACATGCCATTTATACCACAGCCTACCTCAACGACATTATTATATACAGTAATGATTGGCCACAGTACATAAAAAACCTCAGGGCCATGCGAGAGTTGTTGAGGCATGTGTAGCCCATGGTTAACCCAAAGAAGTGTGGAATTGGCTGGGTGGAAGTATGGTATCTTGGCTTCCACCTGGGTCAGGGGCAGGTACATCCCCAAATTGAAAAGACTGCAGAAATTGTAGCCTCCCCAGGGCCAAAGGTCAAAAAGGGCACAAGACAGTTCCTGGAGCTGGCTGGCTACTATCATAGGTTCATGCCTAATTATTCAGACATCACCAGCCCACTGACTGATAAAAAGGGGACACCAGATCCGGTTTGGTAGACGGAGCCATGCCAACAGACCTTTACCCAGGTAAAAGCTGCACTGTGTGTTGGGCCCCTTTTGCATTTCCTTGACTTCTCTCTCCCCTTTATTTTGCAGACTGACACATTGGACAGAGGGCTGGGGCCATTTTGTCCTAAACAGTGGAGGGAGAGGCATACCTGGTGCTGTAGATAAGCCACAAACTCTCCATGCGAGAGATGAAGTAGTACAGCACCATTGAGAAAGAAGGCTTGGCCATTAAATGTGCAGTCCTCACCCTCTGTTACTACCTGCTGGGATGCCCTTTTACCCCTCTGTTTGGATCATGCCCTGCTCCACTGACTCCACTGCATGACGGATGCCAACGTGCGGCTCACCTGTTGGTATCTAGTGTTCCAGCCTTTTAAATTAGAGGTGGTCCACAAGCTGGGGGTGCAGATGGTGGTGGTGGACTACCTCTCCTGTCCAGGGGGGAAGGGGAGTCAGTTGCAGGCCTGATGGCTCCCCGGCCTGAGGTGTGGTACATGGCAGCAGGTGTGTGATAAAATACTGGTTTGTGAATGGAGAGCAAAGCCAGGGAAGGTGAGTGGCAAAGTGCTCACACCTGTTGGTAATTAGTGTGCTGTGTCTGTGTTGCAGTGACAGAGTGGCGAAGTGAGTTTTTCCTTGAGCCAGCATGTTGACAGCCTCTCTGTGCGTGCACATGCCTTGTTTGTTTGTACAGCTCTGAAAAGCGAATGCCCTTTTTGTTTGATAAAAAACAAGAGACTGAGCCAAACCCACCTGCCTGTGTATTTCAGGGTCCTTCCCAATGAGGGAAGCTTTACAATGGTTTTAACTTGCATTTGTGGATGCAGTGATAACTTTGTTCACAGACAATGGTTTTCAGAAATGTTTGAACCCATCCAGCATTTTCCACTATAGAATCGTTTACATTTCTAATGCAGTGTTGTCTGAAGGCCCAAAGATCAAATTCAAATTTTATTAATCACATACACAAATCATACATAGTACAACATGCAGTGAAAAGCTTATTACAATGCTCCATAAGTAGTAAAGGTAGTTGGAAAAAAGGAAAAGTAGTAAAAAGAAAGTAAGTAAAAGAGAATGTTATAAATAGAATAAAAAATGAGGGAATGCTCTGCAGAACATACACAATATACAGAATACGTATAAATATATTTCACACTAAAGAAAAAAAATGCACTTGCAACCGAAATATATGTTGCACTGTAGTATATGAACTTGCACAAAAAGGTACAATTGCAGTAGAAATGTACTGCATATATTGCACTTTAGTGAGATGGAATTACATGAAGAGGTGTAAGAGATGGGGGAATGAAGGTGGTGATGAAACCTAGTTATTGTTAATTATTGTGTTATTGTCCTGGTTAAGAGCCTGAATGGTCTGAGGAAAGAAGCGCCTCTTTATTCTCTCCATGTTAACCTTAAGGGAGTGAAAGCGCTTCCCTGCCCTCAACAGAGAGAAGAGTCCATATTTAGGATGGCAGCAGTCCTTCATTATCTTCCTGGCTTTGGACCAGCACCGCTTGGTGTAAACAGACTGTAGGTCAGAGAGCTTGGTGTGGATGAGACACTTGGCTGATCACACCACTCTCTGGAGAGCTAGTCAGTCCTGCATGGTGCTGTTCCTAAGCCAGGTGGAGATATTTCCCATCAGGATGATCTCGATGGTACAGGAGTGAAAGTCCCTCAGCACCCTCAGTGGAAAATAGAAGTCTCCAAGACCTCTTAGATAGAACAGACACTGGTAGGCATTCTTAACCAGGAAGATGATGTGGCAAGACCATGACAGGTCTTACATGATGTGAATGCCCAGGTCCCAAAAACTATCCACTCTCTCCACTGGGGTCCCACTGATGTTAAGGGGCTTGTAGTTCTTCCCCTGCTTTGTGCAGAAATCCACGATAAGCTCCTTTGTCTTGCTGATGTTTAAGAGGAGGTTGTTATACTGACACCAGATCTCCAGGTTTCTGAACTCCTCCAGGTAGGCCTCCTCATTTTTATCCGAGATCAGGCCTACCACAACAGTGTCGTCAGCAAACTTGACAATGGTGGTGGAGTCTGATGAGGCTAGCAGCCATATATGAACAGAGAGTACAGCAGGGGGCTCAGAACACTGCCCTGGGGAGCTCCAATGCGGAGGGTGATTTTTTTTTGGGGGGGGGTTCCCCCACACTTACTGCTTGTGGTCTATCTGAAAGGAATGTGAGGATCCACTGACACAGTTGCATATACAACAGGTCATTGAAAACCTTTCTGGTTTTGTTTTTAACTTTCAGATGATTTTGATTGAATAAGCTGCCTTCAGAGCAAGTAGTTAAATATTATACCATAGTCAAGATGACTGCTCTTTTTGAAGATTAGAAGAGCAGCAAAAAAAAAAAAAAATAGGACAGCTGCATTGAGGCAACCTTACTTAACTCCATTTCTAATCTTGAAAGGCTTTGATGATCCACTGTTGTGAAGGACATTTCGAAGATGGTTTTCATGAAATGACAAATGTTAAGAAGCTTCAGAGGACATCCAATCTTGTCAAGTATTATCTAGTGTGTGTCACAACTGATGAGATGACATGCTTTGGTTAGGTTGTTGAAGGTAATATGAAATGGCATGTTCTGTTCTCTGCATTTTTCCTTAGGATTTGGTGGAGCGAGAGGGAAACGCCCCCCAAAAAAAAAACCACATCGATGGTGGAGCGGCATTCTCTTAAACCACATTGAGAATCTGAGTACACTCGGATGGCAAGGTGATCATGAACCATTCTTGTTTAGATGTTTAGCAAAGAAATGTCTCTATAGTTGTTACATTCTTTTCTAGGTCCTTTGTTTTTGTAAAATACAATAAATGTTAGCGTTTTGGGGATCTTGAGGGGTATCTCTTGACCAGCACTTGAAGCATACCATGTAGTGCTTCAGATGGGTTAAATGCAGAGGATGAATTTCACTGTGCTTGAAGTGTGCATGTGACAAATAAAGGTTTCTTCTTCTTCTCGTGGTTTCAGGAGAGTTACTTTGCATTGTTTAATGACTTTGGGTGGTATGCCATCATCTCCTGAAGCTTTACCTTTAGGAAGCTTATCAATAGCTTTCTCGAGATCTTGAATGGTTGGCTCATCAAGTTCTGGCAGTTTTGAGTAGACCGGGATTTAATGGGGTGCCTCTTGCAAGATAAGTTGGTCATTAGAGTACGGTTCATAAAAGTACTCAGCTCATTGTTCTAACTGTTGTTCAGGGTCTAGAATCACTTCACCATCTTTAGAGTTGATGGGCGATAATTTGCAAATGTTGTCAACCAGTTGCTTTTTTGATTCCTTCATTCATTTTTCTGGCATTGCGCGAGTTTAATGCTTCTTGAATCCGTGCACTTAAATCTATCCAGTAGTGGTTTGCACACTGTCTAGCTTTGGCCTAGAAATTGTTCAGGGTGCAGGTTTGCAAGAGTAAGGCTATTCGGATGATTGTTGTACTCCAGGAATGCTGTTCTCTTGGTTTCTCTTAGAGGGTCCAGAACTTCTATGTATTCATTGTACCAGTCTTGGGATTTGGGAGTTGTTTTTTTTTTTTGCCAAAA
Source organism: Sciades herzbergii (assembly GCA_026153275.1). Classification (NCBI taxonomy): domain Eukaryota; kingdom Metazoa; phylum Chordata; class Actinopteri; order Siluriformes; family Ariidae; genus Sciades; species Sciades herzbergii. The sequence goes on along the minus strand of JAPFFA010000004.1, from coordinate 28,517,053 downwards.
GCATGCAAAGCGGCATCATTTACAGTGGTGCTTAAAGTTTGTGAACCCTTTAGAATTTTCTATATTTTTGCATAAATATGACCTAAAACATGATCAGATTTTCACACAAGTCCTAAAAGTGGATAAAGAGAACCCAGTTAAACAA
>JAPFFA010000004.1:27682251-27694282 GCA_026153275.1 Sciades herzbergii | reverse complement strand
CAGCTGGGATAGGCTCCAGCTTGCCTGCGACCCTGTAGAACAGGATAAAGCTGCTAGAGATAATGAGATGAGATGAAATTCCATGGTACTGTAACCAACTTTCCTGGACATGGCCACAAGAAGAAAATTGACCACAGACTGAACAGAAGGATAGGCTAATAGTCGAAAAAGAACCAAGGACAACTTCCAAAGAGATAAAAGTTGAAGTCCAAGGTCAATGTACATCAATGTCTCATTGCACCATCCATCACTTTTTGAGCAACAGCAGGCTCAATGGAAGGACTCCATTGATGAAAGAAAAACTTAAAAAAAAAAAGCCAGACTAGAATTTATTAAAATGCATATTGACAAGCCACAATGTTTCTGGAAGCATGTCCTTTGGACAAATGAGACAAAACTAAAGCTTATTGGCAAGTCATATCAGCTCTATGTCCAAAGAAGAACAAATTAAGCATTCAAAGAAAAGAACACCATTCTTACTGTGAAACACGGAGGAGTCTTGGTTATGATTTGGGGCTGCTTTGAATCTGTGCAGGGCTCAAGACTATCAAGACATTCTGGAGCGAAACGTACTACCCAGTGTCAGAAAGCTCTGTCTCAGTCACAGGTCATGGGTCCTCTAACAGGATAAAGACCTGTTAAAACACACAGCTAAAAGCACCTAAGAATGGCGAAGAACAAAACATTGGACTATTCTGAAGTGGCCTCCTATGAGCCCTGATCTGAATCCTATTGAACATCTCTGTACAGAGCTAAAACATGCAGTGTGGAAAAGACACCTTTAAAACCTAGGACAGCTATAGTAGTTTGCTCAGGAAGAGTGGGTCAAACTACCTGTTGGCAGATACAGAAGTCTCATTGAGAGCTACAGAGGTGACTTGTTAGCAGTGATTGCTGCTAAAGATTGTGCAATAAACTATTATTCTAATAAACTATTATTATTATTATTCTAATAAACTATTATTCCATCAATTTTGGCCATGTCATTTTCTTTTTAATTTTTTAATGTAAAATATTCAGCTGAATCAAAAATCAAAAGCAAAGTCTGACTTGTGTTAAACATGAAATAAATAATGGTGGATGCCATTAACTTTTGTTAGTTTCAAGTTATTTCAGAAATAGTTGTGGATTCTTTTTTTTGTGGAAGGATACTAACAAATTTGTTTTTACACACACACACACACACACACACACACACAGTGCCCTCCATGATCATTGGCACCCCTTGTAAAGACTAGTAAAAAGGGTTTGGGAAAAAAAATCCAACCTCTGTCACCTTATATTTTACCCCAGTTAATCAGGAAGTCATGGATTACAGCTTGAAATTTCTTTTACACACTCCATCCATCCATTATCCATAACCGCTTATCCTGTGCAGGGTTGCAGGCAAGCTGGAGCCTATCCCAGCTGACTATGGGTGAGAGGCAGGCCACCAATTAATCTGACCATCATTTTTTGCATGTCTTTGCACTGTGGGGGAAACTGGAGCACCCGGAGGAAACCCACGCAGACACAGGGAGAATGTGCAAACTCCACACAGAAAGGCCCCCGTTGGCCACTGGGCTTGAACCCAGAACCTTCTTGCTGTGAGGCAACAGTGCTAACCACTACACTACCATGCAATTTAAATGGGAAACATATTTCAGTTACATTGTATTCACTATAATTTCCAGGGGTGCCAATCATCATGGCACACGTGTTTTTGTTGAAAATAATCATTTATTGATGAGGGATTTGCTTTTCTCTGAACAAATTTATTTCAGTTAATGGCTGATTTTTTTTCTTCAGTTTTTCAGTGTGATATGAAGCTACTTCACCAAAGGTGGAATTTTTCTAAACCTTTTTACTCATCTTTACAAGGGGTGCCAGTAATTATGGAGGGCACTAAAATAGCTATAAGCTACCGTTATATAGAGTTGGGTTATTGTCCAGTTATTGTACAGTTGGGTTATTATAAGGTTAGTACACTGTACATAGCTAATCAATATTGACTGCATGTGCAAGTGGATTATTTATTTGTCACAAAATACTTGGCAATTAGCATATTTGAAGTGGAGCACCTCTTATTTAATAAATGACTTAAGAAAGCATGGGTTTGCCTCCTTCTGTGGGCACATTATATAATATTAACGTTATGTGAGGTTCAGTTAGCTTTGCACAGAAATAACTGTTAGAAATAATCTTCAGAAGGGCTACTTTTCAATTTTATACTTTGAGTACATTTCAAAGCTTGCACTTTTTTACTTTTACTTGAGTAAGAAGTTGAATCAATACTTCTATTTTTATTTTTTTTACACAAAAATTCTACTTAATTAAATAATTTGTTTACTTCTGCAATCTCTGCACTTGAAAGATTTGTTGGCATGGTGATGTATCTTTCCAAGTTATTGCCACTCCTCTCTACATTCACCAAATAGCTGAGGAAACTGTGACTAAAGCAGGCCCACCTATTCATACTTGTAACAAGTCGGGGACCATTAAAAAAAAAGATCCCCAATTATTTTGGCTCATCTATTCTATTAGAATCTGATAATCTATTGTAAAGTGTATTAATGGGATGCAACATTACTTACTGTTTCAGATGGGAGCCCAGGAATGAAATAAATGCAACAAAAAACAACTGTTTTTAATTGTAGGTTTTGTATTTAAAATTGTATGGATGTGCCAGAAGCCAACATAAAACCATGCATGCAGGGCATTTTCAGTGAAAAGGGATTAATGATCAAAAAGTGGAGTCTGGTTGATTAACACAAGAGCTTAGTGTCATGTTTGTGTACAGCAAACAAGCAAGTTATTAAAGCCAAGAAGTACACTCAAAAGAAGTGGAGATAGAAACCACTCAGTGGGATGGATCCTTACATGTTAACAAAGAAGAATTTTTCATTTGAGTTGGAAAATTATCCATCCGTTGATTTCACCAACATCTCAAACTACCTGGTGTTGCAGACATCATTCTACATGGACAAACAGATGAAAACGTGGAAGAGCATGGAGGCATGCAACTTTTTATATGTGGCTATGTTAAAGATCTGGGGCTCAGGACACTACAAGATCAATGGTAGTAGATGGATCTAAGTGCAGGAAGAATGTTTATTAGCAGGCGTAATATTTACAAAAACAAAAGCAAAACAGAATCATAAAGCAGAGTACTTAAACAGCGTTATAAACATGGCTAGAAACAAATGTGATAATGACGATACTCCGCAAAGCCTGTGTGAAAACAGTGTCCATATCTGTGCATGCTGATTGCATTCAAATCAGTATCAGGTGTTTTCCATAATGACTGGGTCCCAAGCGCACGCACAATGCATTCTGTGAGCAAGCGTGGCCGCACGAGCTGTGCCAGACTCAAGTGCGCGAAGGCGTGACAGTCAAGTGTTCACATGCTGTGTGACCATAATTTTTAACTCACGTGTATATGGCCATGTATCGCTGCCAAAATGCCTCATTTTCATCGATAACCCATCGCAAAACATCACAAGCTGTAGTGTGACCGTAGCTTAATGAGGCAGATGTGACGTCAGATGCACCCCAGCAACTGCACCCTACTATGAGTAAAAATTTGCTTCAACTTGGAAAAAAAAAAAAAATCGCGGCCCACTAGAGGGTGCTATGCGGCCCACTAATGGGCTGCAGCCCAATGGTTGAGAAACACTGGATTAAAGGACACTGTGTTGCACTGGACTGAAAAACATGATGAAGCAACAAACAAAATCAAACAGACTCTTACTGAAAAGGCAAAGACCTTGCTTACTAATTTTTATAAGGGGTGCCAATAATCGTGGAGGGCACTTTAACCCCTTCGGACATAATGTGTACAATCGTGCATATGAAGTTCCATAGCATGAACTTCTGTAGCATTTTTCCTTGTATCCGAAGGGGATATATACACTCACTGGCCACTTTAATAGGAACTTGCTCTTGATTCTAGGATTCCTGTTCTTGGCTGGCAGGAGTGGAACTCAATGTAGTCTTCTGCTGTTGCATGCTGAGATACTTTTCTCCTCACCATGGCTGTAAAGTGTTGCTATGAGTTGCTATATCCTTCCTGGCAGCTCAAACCATCCATCCATCCATTATCTGTAGCTGCTTATCCTGTTCTACAGGGTTGTAGGCAAGCTGGAGCCTATCCCAGCTGACTATGGGCGAGAGGCGGGTTACACCCTGGACAAGTCGCCAGGTTATCACAGGGCTGACACAGCTCAAACCAATCTGGACATTTTCCTTTGACCTCACTTATCAACAAGGCATTTCCACCCACAGAACTGTCGCTCACTGAAATTTTTTTTCTTGCACCATTCTGTCTAGAGACTGTTGTGTGTGATAACTCCAGGAGATCAGCAGTTTCTGAAATACTCCAAACCAGTTCACCTGGCACCAACACCCATGCCACAATGAACGTCACAGAGATCACAATTTTTCCCATTCTGATGTTTAAAGTGAACATTAACTGAAGCTCTTGATTTGTATCTGCATGTTTTTATGCATTGTGCTGCTGTCAAGAGATTGGCTGATTAAATAACTGCACAAAACAGCAGGTATATGGGGTGTTCCTAATAAAGTGGCTCTGTGTGTGTGTGTGTGTGTGTGTGTACACATATATAAACATACAATGTTACTGTGAAAATAGTTATCACATATGTAAACCCAAAAAATAGATACAACTCATTAATGATCTCATTCAGAAAGGTAAATAACATTGTGTCCAGTTTGAGAGTCTTGTGGTAAAAGATTCTTCCAGTACCATTACATTGAACGTAAAATTGTGTTGCTTGCACATTACTAAATCTTGAGTGCAGCATTAAAATTTAAATGGATGATGCTGTGTTTCTAAATATATCAAATATATATTTTGAAGTTCTTGAGTATATGGTTGACAGATTGAGGTTATTATTTGATACCATATGATTATCCTGAATTATAGCCCTGTGTATTACAGTTTAACCTCTAACAGTGTTGCAGTGCACCAGACTTGTGCATTCTTCCTTCTGTTACCTGTGGTATCTGGATTTTCATTTTGCTTTAGCATGCATTGAAACACATGATTATACAACACAACTGCTGGTGGGGTAGACATTGTGGCATTGTGAATTGCTGGCACTAGCCTCAGACATAATGCTCTCTGTGATTGATGTAAACACGATCTGTCCCTTTCTGATGGCAGATCCATTCCTGATAGGACAGCACATGGTGGGTGGGGTTCTGGAGTTCACGGTGGATCATCCTGTCTGGCATTCTGTCCAGCTGGCACTTGTCCACCCTGTGAGGCTGTAACAGAGCATCAGCATGTTAGAATGACAGCCTGAAGCTAACATGGCTAGCATGGTGAATAACCTATTACTTGACTTTGCTTTGTGGAAGGTTTTCCATTTTTGGTAATGTAGGTCTTGAGCATTTACCACTACTGAGTCTGTCAAGTAAGACCACAATAAAAACTGTCTAAAATGACTGTGTATTCAGTTAGTCCATTAAAATATCATCGTCAGTGGTGTTAAATGTTGCAAGTCCAACAGAACCAAAAGAGAGAGGAGAAAGAAAAAAAACATCCACAATCTGAGGCAAGCAGTAGATAATTGACCAACTTAGCTGGTGTTGATTCTGTACTATGAATCAGCAAGTAGAGAGGGGAAAAAATAATTTTACCACAAAACTTGTAGTTTTCCCATTCCTTAACTCAAATACACAGAGGTAAAAAATGATGTCATTCTGAGTTCCATTCACTCTGTTTCATAAGGCTCACAAGACTTCAGACTTAATGACATCAGTGAAAGTTCAGATGAATGCAGATGAAGTTGGTGCAAATCAATAGTAACTGCTACCAGAAGTAAATCCTCATCTTTTACATCTTCTGTCCTTTTCCCTTCAGTGAATAATATGGTTGAATTTTATTCATGTTTGTTCTGACCACTGATGTACCTGAAACAGCAGAAGAGTACTTTTCAGGTGTCTCCCATATTCGCAAGAAGTTAAAAATTTGTAAATATCTGTCACTAAACTGTAGATATTGGTTCCTGGAACTTTGGCCTAGGGACTAAAATAAAGTTCCTGCTGTGTAAATGTGTCTCATCTTAATGAAAATGGACTGATGAGTCAATTCACTAGCTCACTAGGAATTTCTGAATTTATGATAGCATTAAGAGGTATAATGACAAAGTGCATTTCTTCATTTCCAATATGAATATCAAACATCACTCAAAATTATACTATATACAGTATATTGTAATGTTTTAGATGTTCAAGGTTGAGTCTGCCTTTCTGTGAAACCTGATAATACTTTATTTAAACCAAGTCTTCTGATTTTTCATTGTGGTCACATTTTTCTTACACTACAAAACAGTCGTGAAGATAAGAGACACACACAAATTTATAAGCAACATCTTACTGTCTTGTCATCTCTGTCAAAAGCAGCCATAGCAGAGAATAAATTGCTTATATTCAGAATCATCTTCCAGAGTTGTAGAATATTCCACAAATGTGTGTGCTGAAATGTGTTGTCTAATTTCACCGGAAGATGAAAGATATGGTGTGTGCCAGAGGGGAGAGAATGAGACAGATAAGAGAAATTTGAGTCCATAAAGGACAGTAATTGATGGAGGAAGACAGCTAAAGGGGACTGAGAATAGATAATCATTAGGTACAAAAATGAATCACATTTGTCACAGTCATTTTGCTGTATCAGGAAACACCACTAAACAGGCCAAGGCAGGCACCTACCTCATAGAAAGAGGCAACTGTTTGAAGGTCCTGGGGGACAGCAAGGGGTCTCTCACTGTACAGAGGTGGCCTGTGTGTTGGAGGCAGGTCAATGCTATAGAAATGAATAAATAACATTTTTTGACATTGTAAAAACAACCAACACAGCATGATATAGAGGTCATGGAAATTCCTTATGGAGAAATTAGGGTGAGGTGAGGTTGCAAAATTCTTCTGCTATTATCACTAAGCAATGCAAATATTTTCCTAAACTTGTGCTATGCTAGTTGATTAACCAGGGGTTAAAGAAGGCATACACCCTATTTTAGTTCCCAGTGTAAAAGCGACAAAGTTTCACTTCCTTATCAGCATTGGCCATCAGTCCATTCAAACAAGAAACAATTACATTTTAAGGTTGAACCTTCCGGTGTGTGTGTGTGTGGTTTTGCCTCCGCAGAGATTTCACATACTGGTGCTAGGATATTAACTCTTTATCCATGTCTCATTCTTACCCAAGCAGGGTGGCAGACACAGGTTCACTGCCCACATTCACACTCATGCAGTACGACTATGACTTGGCAACAGATTTTACAAAAAAGCATGCCGGTCTGTGTGTTAAATCCCATACAGGCACCATGAGACATTTTGTTGTGCTTCCTGAGCGACCAAACAAAACAACAGGGATTTATTGTGCTGAGGAAACTGTGTGAGAAAGGAAAAGAGAAAAATGTGTCCATTCTTTTTGTGACCTGATAGCTTTTCTAGCTGCTTTAACAATCTCACTTCAATTCAACATTTGTTTATTAGATCAGTAATTACACTCTGTTGTTATTCAGTAATATCCACTCAGCAATTCCCAAATGTCAGGGCTGTAAAAGCAACAATATTTACAATATTATGTCCTCATGATTATGATCCTTGTAGTCAATGATGTAATTTGTTAAATATTCTCAATGCTTGATGTTGAACAAAATTTCCCATCTGCCCAGACATCTGTTGTGTAGCTGTGTGAAAACTGAAGCAGGAGTTATAGTACTCCTTCATAGGTTTTTCTGTATTTTGACTATTTTACACATTGTAGAACAATACTGAAGGCATCAAAACTATGAAATAACATACAGAATATATATGGAATTATGTGGTAAACAAAAAGTGTTAAAAATAAAATGTTTCATATTTTAGATTTTTCAAAGTAGCCACCGTTTACCTTGATGATGCTTTGCACATGACTGACATTATCTTAACCAGCTTCATGAGGTAGTCACCTGGAATGCTTTTCAATTAAAAGGTGTGCCTTGTCAGAAATGAATTACTGCAATTTCTTGCCTTGTTAATGCATTTGAGATCATCAAGCAATAAATACAATCCTAATTTTAAAAAAAAGGTGGGACACTGTGTAAACTATAAATAAAAACAGAATACAATAATTTGCAAATCTTGGAAATGCTATATTTCATTGAAAATAGTACAAAGACAACATATCAAATGTTGAAACTGAGAAATTTTATTATTATTTTTTTTTAATATATGCTTATTTTGAATTTGATGTCAGCAACATTTTCCAAACATTTGGGACAGGGGCATGTTTAGCACTTGTCACGATGCAGGCACTTACGGACATATGCACAGAAGAGTGACGAGGAGCAAACAGTAACCGAGCCAAAGCGAGAGACAAGAATCAGAGTCATAGAACAAGCGAGGGTCAGGCGATTGGCAAACAGCGTTAAGGGGGAAAGACAAAGAGCGAAAACAGAAAATAGAGAAGCAAGAGTCAGAAGACCGAGAATCAGTCAGAAAACAACAAGGCTTGGTATAAACTGATATAGGCAGAATGATACTTCCCAATGGAGTGGTGTGAGAGACAGGTTTATAGAGGCAGGGGGAATAGTTGGAATGATGAGTGACAGCTGAGTTCTATAATCGGGAGACAGAGGGCGCTGTGAGTTCTGGGGAGTGTAGTCCACAGTGTCCATGTTTGTAGTTTGGACAGTTTCAGCGGGTTTACTGACAAAGCCTCCCCCCAAGGAGCTCCCACTGGGAGCTGTAGTCTTTCTAGGACACCCCCCACTTCTGGGTGCAGGTTTGTCTGGGTGTAGAGCATGGAATTCTTGCTTGAGTAGTGGATCTAGGATGACTTTGGCTGGAACCCAGCTCTGTTCTTTGGGTCCGTAACCCTACCAGTCGACCAGGTATTCAATCTGCCCTCTTCGACGTCTAGAATTGAGAATTTTATTTACCTGGTAGATGGATTCACCTTCCAAGTTGAGAGCTGGGTGTTCTTGGCTAGGTGAGTTCTCTGCAAGAGGTCCCAGGATGGCAGATTTGAGGTAGGACATATGAAATGTAGGTGACAGCTTGCTGTGAGGAGGGAGTTCTAGTCTGTATGAGACTTCATTGATGCAGTCCAGCACTTTAAAAGGCCTGATAAAATGTGGCTGGAGCTTTCTGCAGGAGTTGGGTTCCCTGAAGTTTCTAGTAGCTACCCAAACTCTGTCACCTGGGTTGTGTGTTGGAGTTTCTGCATGGTGCTTATCAGCATACTTCTTGTACTTGTCATTGATAGTCTCAATCCACTGGTGGACCTCCTCCCATATTGCCTGGCTGTGAGAGAACCACTTTTTGATGGCTGGTCCCTGGCTGGGTGTGTCATCCCAGGGGAACAGAGGTGGCTGGTAGCCGAGTATGCACTGAAATGGTGTTAGTTGGGTTGTAGAGTGCTTGAGGGAGTTTTGTGCATACTCGGCCCATGGAAGGAAGCGTACCCAATCCCCCTGGTTGCGCATGCAGAAGATCCTCAAGAAACAGCCGATTTCTTGGTTGGCTCTCTCGACTTGTCCAGTAGACTGAGGGTGGTATCCAGATGTCAGACTCACAGAAATGCCTAGTCTTTCCATGAAGGACCTCCAGAAGCATGAGATGAACTGGGAGGCTTGATCACTTACAATGTCTTCAGGGAGACCATAGTATCAAACAAATTTGTTGGAACAATAGTTCTGCTGTTTGGGCTGCAGTGGGAATGCCAGGTAAGGGAATCAGCTTGAGGACTTTGGAGAAGTGATCAATGGTTACCATAATTGTAGTGTTATCTTGTGAGGGAGGAAGGTTGGTGATGAAGTCTATGGTTATATAGGACCAGGGTCTCTGAGGCACAGGGAGGGGGCAGAGTTTACCAGCAGGTGAAGTTCTGGGTACTTTGGTTTGTGCGCAGACCAAACATGATGCAATGAACTGGTTGATCTCAGTGAGAATGTTTTCCCACCAAAATTTGTTCTGAAGCATCTGATGGGTGCGATGGGTGCCTGGGTGTCCTGTGGTGGGCGATGCATGTGCCCACATGATGAGTCTGCTTTTGAGTTGTTTGGGCACATATAGTAGACCAGGTGGGAGATTAGGGGGAAGTTGTTGGGGTTGAGAGTTTCTGATTTCTCTGTCTAGGTCCCAAGTGATGGACTTGATGAAGCATTGAGAAGGGAGGATGGGATGGGCAGCGGAGTCCTGATAAGAGGGCACAAAGATTCATGAGAGGGCATTAGCTTTAGTATTCTTGGAGCCAGGGTGGAAAGAGATGGTGAAATTGAATCTTGTGAAGAAGACAGCCCATCTAGCCTGACAAGGGTTTAACTGCTTGGCCTTCCGGAGATATTCTAGGTTCTTATGGTCTGTTAGGATTATGAATAGGTGATTGGCACCTTCCAACCAGTGGCACCATTCTTCGAGGGCTAGCTTGATTGTGAGTAGTTCCCAATTCCCTATGTCATCATTTCTTTATGCTGATGAGAGTTTACTTGAAAAGAAGGCCACTGGATGAAGTTTGTTTCTCCCCAAAACATTGGGAGAGAACCACCCCTACCCCCGTGTCAGAGGCATCAACTTCCAGGGTGAAAGGCTTGGAAGGATCTGGATGCTGTAGGATGGGGGCAGAGGTGAAGGCTTTCTTGAGATGACAGAAGGCTTCTTCTGCTGTGGGGTTCCATTGAAGGTGCTTGGGTCCCTTCTTGAGAAGTGCTGTCAAGGGGGCAGCAATTGAGCTGAACCCTCTAATAAACCGGCGATAGAAGTTTACGAAACTTAGAAAACACTGAAGGTCTTTGATGGAAGTGGGAATGGGCCAAGACGTAATTGCAGAGATCTTTGATGAGTCCATACAAACTCCGTTGGAACTGATGATGTATCCAAGGAAGGAGATATGCGTTTGATGGAACTCACAGTTTTCTGCTTTAACATAGAAATGATTCTGGAGCAGGCACTGAAGAACTGTTTTTACATGCTCTTGATGACTTTCTTTGTCTGGGGAGTATATCAAGATGTCGTCGATATATGCAATAGCATATTTGGCCAGCATGTCCCATAGCACATTGTTGATGGGGCACTGGAACATGCTAGGCATGGAAGAAAGGCCATATGGCATTACCCAGTATTTGAAGTGACTGGCGGTAGTGCTGAATGCAATTTTCCATTCATGTCCCTTTTTGATTTTGATGAGATTGTACACTCTGTGTAAATCAAGCTTGGAGAAGATTTTTCCTGATCTAAGTTGTTCCAGGGCTGTGGGAACAAGTGGATAAGGGTATTTCACTTATATCTGGTTCAATCCCCTGTAGTCAATACATGGGCGAAGACCCCCGCCTCGTTTTTCTACAAAGAAGAAGCCAGCCGAGGCTGGAGACCCTGAAGGGCAGATATAACCCTGCTTGAGAGCCTCCTGAATGTATTCCTTCATAGCTGCTTGTTCTTTCTGAGACAGAGGGTATATACACCCCCAAGGTGGTGACATACCTGGCAGGAGGTCAATTGCACAGTCATATGGTCTGTGAGGTGGCAAACCACAGGCTTTTCCCTTGCTGAAAACCTCCTTGAGATCCAGATAACATTCAGGAACCTTGTCCAGAGTGTCTGGCTGAGGGCTCGCCACAGAGGTGGATGCGAGAGCAACTTGAGGACGAGCAATGCAGCCCTGAAAACATGCAGGTGACCTACTGTAGAATGTCCTTGTTTTGCCATGAAATTAGGGGGTTGTGAAGCTGTAGCCAAGGATGAGATCATGACTTACGGTAGTGGTGATGTAGAGTGAGATAAGCTTCGAGTGTATGGCACCCATTTGGATGCAGAGAGGAGCTGTGTGAAGGGTGACAAAGCCATCTCCTATTGGTCCTTCGTCGATGGTCTGAATGCTGAGCGCACCGTGAAGTGGGATTGTTGGGAAGTTGAACTTCTGAATGATTGAGTTGCTGATGAAGTTCCCCTCTGCCCCTGAATCAATTAAAGCAGAGAGGATATGGGTAGAAGTAGCCAACTTTAAAAGTACTGGAACCTTGAATGATTTGGAATTGAACCTTCT
>JAPFFA010000004.1:27502275-27514209 GCA_026153275.1 Sciades herzbergii | reverse complement strand
CAGGCCTCTCTCATCTTTTTAAGTGGGAGAACTTGCACAATTGGTGACTGACTAAATACTTTTTTGCCCCACTGTACACATATACACACACACGACTGCAAAGTTGGGATTCGAGCTGCCCTGCTGAGCCAGCCAGCCCTGAGTGCGTGACATCACAGCAGGAACTGGTTTCAAGGCCGAGGCCTTTTACAGCTATAGACCAAAGTCATATAAATAATTTATGGTGAAAGTAAGACAGACCGTTACTGATTTGACTTCATTGATTGTGGGTTGGCGCTCATTAAAACAGGATAGGGGTTCTAACTTGTGCAGCATACATGTACATGCATGCATTTTTCACTGATAAAACGAAAGAGGTTAATTAAATAATCAGATGAACTGAGAATCACATTCTGAAGCAAATTAAACAATCTTATACCAGTAGCTTAAAAAACACAATACAAGTTACATGTATTAATCTAAATGCAGGTAAACTTTTTTTTTTTTTTAATCATCCAAATGAGAGTTGGAGCTTACCCGTCTGTGTTCTCGCTTCTTAAAGGCAGATATTGTGGCAGATTGTTTCAAAAACAATCTGACTTTCAGTTGTTTGTTCAGTTCTCTGTTCATTCACTTCTTCCATGCAAGGGCGAGATGGCAGCAATATCCAGTTTAGAAATAAGACGGCTGCTGCACTCACTTTTCTTCATACTGTGTATTCCGGCATTACTGCTGAGCTTAGGCAATTACTAAAACCCGGGATGGAACAGGATGTCACCGGTTTTAGCAACAACTGCAGGGAGGTCACTGCCCGAGCAATATGTCCCGTCCCGGGTTCTAGCAACAACCCTTGGCTCGCTCCGGAAGGACTGGTGCAACTGAACTCACTTTCCTTTTTAAAAAAGGAAAATTTAAAAAAAAAAAAAAAAAGTCTCCCTTTTCTCGTTTTTTTTTTCTTTAATTGTTGGGACTGCACCCTCTTTCAATACAGGCTTATAGCCAATGCTCAACAGATCAGAGGTTTCGTACAAAGTCTTCAGTAAAATGTGCAGAGCAGAGGAGAGACCACTTCATAGGCACCCAATGTGCCCATGAACTTCTCGCAAAACGCGTCCAAATCTTTGCAGTTTGAACATTCTTGGGCCATGAATGCAACGCAAATCCACCTTCTGTCATGTTGCTGCACTGGCTAGCAACACATCTACGTGGCATGGCGATAAATTAGCTCAAAATGAAGGATCGGAGTTGCAGTCAGCTCTGTGTTTTAGTAGAGCAGAAATAGCGATGAGACGGATAGACTTCCTGCTGTGATGTTGCGGACGTCAAGGTCATTCACTCAGACCGCTACCTATATAAGTGTCATTTTAATTGTAAAAATTACTATATTAGATTTATTGTTGGCACTTAAAACTGTTCCTGTGCCATTCTTGAGGTCTCAAGGCATTTATAAACGAAAGTGAGGCCTCGCTCTGCGTACATGCTTTAACATTTTTTGAAGGCACCAGGAGTGTCCGCACTAACATGTCAGAGGTAGAGCTGTAACCAAGTTTTATAAACAAGGTAGTGTCTTCAGGTCAGAGGGGGTTAAACCGATTTAATAAACTGCATTTTTGTCCTGTTTAATTCAAGAGGGATAAGAGAGCGAGGCTGGTGAGGGAATGATCATTTATAACTGCTATAATGCAAGTAGCATTTGCAGACATTCCACAACATTAAATGCATCTATAAAAAGGATAAAAACTGTTCTTCAGTAAATAAACTACAAGCATTAGCAAATCTGTGGTTTATAAGTGAAGATTTAAAAAAGCATGATGTTTCAGGGTCACTGGGACACCATTATCAAGCAAGTATTCGTAAGCCAAGTCAATGTCAAAACCTAGGAATAGATTAGCATAACGCTAAACAAAAAAAGTTTGGCCTGTAGGGAGTCCAATTGCACATTGAGAGTTGGTCTAATGTACAGCATTTCATACAATAAGCAGTCGAATTTATGCAGACACGAACTTTTGTCTTAAGAGGTGTCTAACTGCAATACAGTGTGCCATCCAATAGTGTTTACCGATGCTTGAAGACACCTTTATGCTCTTCGATAAGCTCATGCAAGTGTCGACAGGTGTAACCTATATACAGTAACTCCTCACGAGTCACATTTGAAACTATATACACCACCTGTTGCTGACTTATCGGTGGTTTTTCCTCGTGCAGTTTTAGGGCATTGAGTTTGCGGCTCACAAATACAGGTTGAATTCTAATATTTATCTGGTTTCCTAGGTCTCAATTTCCTTCTGACGATGTTAGCTAAACACTGGTAATTGAATGGTATGGTGATGGCTGGTTCTTTAACTACCAGTGTGTAACAAGGTGTTTACAAAGTTTAGAATGAACAAATCCCTTGATTGTATTGTCAATTAAGGTTTGTGGGCACTTCAGGGTGTAGGAACACTTTTTTTTTTTTTTTTTAAACAAAATCACATTCATCATTAAAATAGGACCATGAAGATAATAGGATCCGTGCAGCATAGTTTTAAATAAGCCTTGTTTATTGTGGTCATTAATGTGACTTTCGTGGTGTTAGTTAGCTTGACGTACCCTTTAGTTTCAACATGATCGGACTTACTGAGAAGTTGTAAGTCGACAAAAGGAAGCATGTCATCTTTCAATTTCCATGGTAAACTTTAAAGAGGTGTGGCAATGATTTCGAATATCTAGACTTCCACTAGACATTACTACTACAGTATCAATATCTCTCAAATAGTATTATGGCATTTGATCTTGAGTATTCTTGATTGAACACAAAACACATCGGCTAGCAGAGGCCCGAGTGGGGAACCCATAATGGCACAGTCGAGGTTTAGTTACTACACCAAGTAAGTGTACTTACAAGTAAGTGTTAAGCTCTACTTAACTGTAGGCCATACATGTTCCTACACTTGAAGTACCCACAAGCCTTAACTGACAATACCAAAAGGATTTGTCGATTCTAAACTTTTTTTAAACATCCTGGTACACTGGTAGTTAAGAACCAGACATCAAAATCACCACACCACTCAAGGACCAGTGTTCAGCTCGTGTCATTAGAAGGAAATTACAAGACCTAGGCAACATTAGAATTCAACCTGCATTTGTAAAGACGGAAACTCAACGATGCACTAAAGCTGCAAGAAGAAAAACCACTGCCAAGTCAGCAACAGGTGGTATATAGTTTCAAATATGACGAGGAGTTATATAGGTTATGCCTGTGGACACTTGCATGAGCATGTTGAGCATAAAAGCATGCCTTCAAGCATCGGTAAAACACTATAGGATGGCACACGGTATCGCACCTAAAGACATTAACAAGAACTTTGTTGTCTTAAAGTGTCAGTAAATTCGACTGCTTATTTGTACAAAATGCTCCACGTTAGAGAAAGACCAACTCTGAACACGCAATAAGACTCCCTACAGGCCAAACTTTTTGTTTAGCATTACACTAATCTATTCCTACATGTTTTGACATTGATTTAACTTACAAAACACTCGCTTGATAATAGTGTCTGAGACACACAAACGGCACTTTTTTCCTCTAGTACACAAATTTACGGTTAAGAAATTAATTGGTAACAGGAACCGATTCAGCATACCACTAATTATTCAACAATTAGAGCATGCTGTTATAAGGGGGAAGAAACCAATCCAATAAACCTTGCTGAGGACAAATGTATAACATGCAGTACACATGCTCGTGTGATAACTGGTCATTCACAAAAACCAAAAATCACTAAATGCAAGGTAGGTCAGGACACTGTAAGGAATCAGTGCTGCTGACAGTAAAGGACACCAAGTCCCCAGTGGAATCCATCTATTCTCCATTCTGCTTCAGTCAGCTGTCCTTTAATACACACTCCCCACCTGCAGTGTGTGACAGGCATGTGAGTGAGAGACCATGTGCAGAAGGGCATTGGGGTCACTCACACACAACTTGTGCATAGCTGGTTACTGCCAAGAGCGCTGCACAATTTAATTGTTCGTCACAATGTTGTCCAAATAAACAACCTAACAAACCACAATAAAACTGTTCTCAGGGTGGGGAAATCACAGCCTCAGTTTGTTGTAAAATATTGGCTAAGCTAGAGCTCAATATAATAAATTGATCTTGTGGAGTTACATTGCGTCAATTCTCAAATTGCAGGAATTGCTGTACTGACCAACCTAAACTGTTGGGCATAGTAACAGTGGATTAAATGTCTCATCTTTCCTATACAAACATCTTATTCAGGGACTTGTGTGGCAGACAACCTACATAAAATGGATTAAAATGTGTAATTACAGATATGGTATGGTTTTCTGTAAGGAGACTTTTTTGCGTTTTTTTTTTTTTACTTTTTTTAATGCAAGTAAGAAAGTCCAGAATCACCATTTTAAGCTCAGAGGTAAAATTGTAACCAAGTTTTCAGACACAAGAGTGTCTTCAGTAGGGAGGTTATGCTTTATAGTATGAATGGGTGGTATGAGGGGAAAAAATTTGAGTATATTGTGATTAGTTGAGATCAGGCAAGTCATACAAGGCCTTCCTTTTTTCAGCTGTTTGGTTGGGTTCTGTGTCTTGTTGAAACATCTAACTTCTCCCCAGATTCAGTTTCATGATTGGGGTTGAACTCTCCAACATGTCCTGGTACATCATTCCATTCACATTCCTTCAATGAAGTGTAATGACCCAGTACCATTAACTGAGAAGCAGCTCCATATCATGATGCTCCCACCTCTTGGGATCATGCATGAAACTCTTCTTTCTCCAAACAGAATTAGCAAAGTTTCCGAGTTCTGCATTTGTTTCGTTTGTCTCTTTTTTTAGCAGAAGAGTTGTGTGAGCTGCAAGAACAGAGATAACTGCAGTGTTTGTTCTGTGTAAAAATGATGTCCCTGCTGCCTTCAAGTCATCCTGCAACTCGAGTGACCGTTGGCTTCTCACTTTCCTTCATTAGTCTGAAAGCATGTTGTGAAATCTTGTGTGGTGCGCATGTCTGAGGAAGATTAGTTGTGATTCCATGAACTTCCACATGCATATTACTGAACCAATTCTCCTAACAGGGTTGTTCAAGGTGTTCGCTATGGCACTGTCCCATTTTCCCTTTCGATGTTTAAATGTTGTACCAGTGAATTTTAGGAAGCTCCTTTACCTTCTCCATAATGCTACATGTAAAACTTGCACATACAAGAGACGTTCTTGTGAAAACTGCACCCAATGTCCAGACATGCATGTAAATTTGGAGTAGATATCTGCACTGGAAGTATATTAAATAAGAAAAAAAAAAACTCAAGTGTCTGAATACTCACTACATGTAAATGTTAAGTCCGTTTGGAAATTAAACCCCAAGGTCTACTCTTCATGCGAATCACCTTCACCTGCCAATCTATGATGGACAGAAGAATACATTCTGCTGCAAAAGAAAATGTGCCTTGCTGTTTAGCGTTCTTATATAACCTGTTACATGATCCATTTCCCTGCGTGACTGGAGACTGGCTTTTTGTTCAGCCACAAGAAAACAAAAACAATAGTCGGATTTTACCATCCAGTTACAGAGCCTAGTTATAAAACCTGGCGTGAACCACATGAAGCATCTTTAGAACAAACTGGCACAATAGAGGAGGAAGGGCTGGGGAATGCCAAGTAGACAGACAGGTGTGTTTGACAGGATGGATGAGAAAGGGCAGGCTTTTGACCCAGCTCCCTCTGTATCAGTCACTCAGACCCACTGGAGCCTTGAGGGAGTACGAGTGGTGCCCATGTGCATAGGACAGACAGAAGAAACATCATGGCTGTGTCTGAAATCACTCACTCATTCACTACTCCCTATATAGAGAACTATATCGTGAGCTCATTGGTAAAATTGGCGGGGGGGGGGGGTGTCACACAAACACTTTGACACTACTCTGCTGCGCCGTTATTTACATAAACTGTCCCACAATTAAAATGTGCCAGATCAGTCTGCTGGTGGGTTTTCAAAATAATACATACATGCATTTTTGTGATCAATGCAAATAAACTGAGCACATTTCCCACATTAATACAAAGTATTTTGTCTGCTGCATCCTTCAGTTCTTTTAAAGCAAGGCTGAATACTTTCTTTGGCACTGCCTTCTACTAAAAAATGAGGCTTTTGATTAATTCCTTGCTCTGCACTGTAACATTTTTGTATTTTATCTGTCTTACTCCATTTTAGCTTTTCTATTCTCTTACCGTTTTTAATTGTACTTGAATGTCAATTTATAATGCGTTTCTTCCTCCGTCCATTCACCCCACACACTTTTCCTTTCAGCGCAACCACAATGCATGATGGTATATATTGCTTGGTTAGGGAGCATCAGTTGTACACTGCACGGTGCATTGTGTGATACTACAAGTCCATCATACAGATTGTAAGAACTCTCACTACAAATTTGGACAGCACTACAAAATGGCGAACTTACTACTGTATATAGCGAGTAGGGAATGATTTTGGACACAGGGACTGTGTAAGCCTGCCCAAGATCTTAACATTACCTACTTTTCAAGGAGTCATTTGGTTGGTGTGTGTGTGTGTGTGTGTGTGTGTGTGTGTGTGTGTGTGTGTGTGTGAAAAAGTTTAATTGATTATTGGGACTTGTCCGTCATAGCTGACAAGAAGCTGAGGATTAGCTCATGTGTGCTCTGTGAATGTGTAATACAGGCACCAAGGTGGAAGGCTGGGTCATCAATGTTTAGCAGCATACACCATGTGGTCTCTGGTTTCACATAAAGGAGGCTGTATACCTTCAGCTGCTTGAGTCTTGGTGGAGGAATGTATGCCAATAGTCCCATTCCACCTGCCCTCATGAAGACAAATAACCTGGTATGGCTCCAGTGGCCAAATGGCTGCAACCACATTAGAGGCAGATGACGCTGAGGTGTATTTTGTGAGCCAGAGTTTGTGTATGTATTTATTTTATTCTATTTATTTATTTATTGGGGGGGGTTAAAAAAAAAAAAACCCCGAAGATTCGTCCTCCTATAGTGGGTTCTGCAACTTACGCAAAGCAGTATTGTACATGTCACCAAACTGGTATATTTCAGTTAGGTTAACAGAAATGTCTTTTTGGTAGCTCTGATATGCTGTACATTTCAGGTCACCTTATCCTGCTTATCAATTTAAATTTATTTAAAAAAAAAAAAAAAAAAAAAAAGAGCAGCGGTACCTTGATCCCACACCACCACCCATACCATTTTCACTTAATTTCAATTTACATGTTACACCCCTAATCGCATTGTTTGTGATATCAATTCCTTGGGGTGGGAAAACCTTTGAACAACTTGGTACAAAAAGTGTGTTCTCATGTAAAAACCTGACATCTCCCTTTACTAACCTTAACCAATAGGAGGCTGGAATACGGTATCAGAACAGAGAAAAAAAACAAAAACAAACAAAAAAAACACAATAATTAGGTTTCTGTCTGGAAAACAGTACTGCTGCATTAAAACATACAAACAAATCAAGTTCAGTGAATTTCACAAACAAGTAGTTGAATGAAGATTAAAAGTAATCATTTGAGCTGGCCAGTATTGGCATAGCTCCCACAATATTACACAAGAGTGCTCTGACAGCACAATATCCCCTGCTGGCAACTATGCCATAACTCTGCTAAAATGCAACGGAATTGAACAAAATTGCAATGTGTATTACCAACAAAGAACCCTGTCAAGTTTAGTCAAATTCCTCCAAAAATTGAGAGGAGGTGATTTCAGAAGGTGTATACCCTTCCCAGGACAAACAGCCCTCCCCATGACAATCCCCCTCAGGGCCTTTCGGCCAGCAGGGGATAAAAATTGAGGGAAGTTGATTTCAGAAAGCAAGCACACCTTGATGAAATTGCCAAAGTTAAGTTTGTTAATAACCAAGGCCATAACTCTGGTAAAATGTGCCCAAATTAAACAAAATTTCAGTGTAATTAAATAAATAGATAAATAAACAAAGTCCTATAACAAAGCCTTTTGCCAAGTTTGGTGAAATTCCTCCACAAGTTGAGAGGAGTTGATTTCAGAAGGAAAACTCATGAAACTGTCACATTATAAATTTTGTTAATCAAGGGCTGTAACTCTGGTAAAATGTGACCGAGTTTAACACAATTACAATATGCGTAGTACTGACAAAGAACCCTGCCAAGTTTCATGAAATTCCTCCAAAAATCGAGAGGAGTTTTCAGAAGGTGAGCACCTTTCCTGGGATGGACATTGCCACGACAATTCCCTTCAGGCCCTTCAGCCAGTGGGGGATAAAAACTGCCCCGAGATACTTCAGTTTAATATTAAAAAAGTAAAAATCTGAGGACACTGTTATAGGAAAATAAAATCAAAGACAGGGTGGTGTGATGCAATATGACACAAAGTGGAGTTACTATTACCACCCCAAAATATTTATTTTGAGGAGCGTTTATTCATCTTTCACCACAGCAATGCACCAATGCTAATACTCCTCAACTAAAGAACAAGACCATAAACTGACGAGTATGATATTTTAGACTTGGAATGACTGATGGACTACAAATGGGACAAGGGCATATTGCACACAATCCCACAAGCCTATTACATTTAAATGTTGCAGAAATGTCCACTGAGCAAGTAATTTCCTCACTCGTTACAGTAGCTATTCGCTTCACCAGCCTGACTCATTTTGACCACACCGAGTTAAAGCAAGACGGACTTTCGATTTCATAAAACTGGTGAAATTTAATTCCCTCTGAAATTTGGTCATTGCAAATCAGTTTATTTCTGTAATCTCAAACACCCCCCCCCCGGCCATTCTATGGCTGGGAGCTTATTTGAGGGGATTCCCTAGCAAATCTGCATGAAATCGCACGCTTCATGCAGTCAGAAAGTCCAGTGTGTGCATGTTTTCATTGACCGTGCACTGACCCAGTTACATCATTTTGTCATGAGACAAGGAGCTAATCACAACACGGTCTCATTGGAACTTCAGTACTCAAGTTGTGACAAAATATGACCGAGCCAATGGATCCTACACATCAAAGGCTGTTTCTCCCTATTGTAAATATTGTAATTAGTGAAGAACATGCTGCAATTATATATTTTACACTACAGGCAAGTGTAAAATATAGGACACTTATAATGCAATCATTAAAAAAAAAAAAAACCCACACCCACCCACCCCATTTGAGATCTATGTAATTTGTGGGTGGCACAGTGGTGTAATGTTAGCTCTGTTGCCTCACAGCAAGAAGATTCTGGGTTCAAGCCCAGTGGCTGACAGGGGCCTTTCTGTGTGGAGTTTGCATGTTCTCCCCGTGTCTGTCTGGGTTTCCTCCGGAAGCTCCGGTCCCCCCCACAGTCCAAAGACATACCGGTTAGGCTCCAAATTGACCATAGGTGCGAAAGGTTGTCTATGTGTTAGCCCTGCGATGATCTAGCAACTCGTCCACAACGTATTTATATATAATTGGTCAAATGTTCAATTTATCTTTATTCTGTTATGAGACAGTCAGTTCAGTGGCCTTCGGTGAGATCACATGAAATGCCCCCCCAAGTCCGTAATGCAAACTAGAAAAAGCATGAAGTCCTCTGTAAAACTTAGTCACAGCTTTACTTCAGACTTGAGCATGAACACTGGAGGCTCCTTCCATAAATGTTAAAAAGGTCTCTCCTTACATCATAAGCAAGAGGATTTAAGATCAGGATTGTAGGAAAGAATTTCAGCACTGAACTATAGGAACACTGATGGAACAAAAACACAACTGGATTACAGCGTCTCTTAAAGGCTGTGTTAAAAACTTGGGCAACACCCACATTATGGAGATGTATAAATGCCTTCTAAATTCAAATTCTATGGTCTTTGTAGGAAGTGACTTATCTGGGAAATATGGTACTTGGAGGCTAGTGGTCATAAGAAGCCGTAAAGGTCAGGCCATCCTCCAACTGTCAGCTCATTAGTTTACCATGAGGTGCAAACATACAATGATAGAAAACAGACCAAAATAACATGCAGAGGTCAAAGGAGCAAGCCTAGTCAATATTCGTGTGTGGCAGCTGTACCATGGTCTGGGCTGAGCTCTCCTCAAAGCAGCAGTGAAGTTGATGCTCACATATGGAGATGGCGATCGGGGAGAGTGACTCATGGGGCTGCATCAGGGAGCTTCTCGCTCCAGTCTAGACCACAATAGGGTCAGCATTCTGCCAGACTCTACCCTGCTGCTGGCACTCACGCACACAACACGAGGAGTGCAAAAAAAGTGTTTTATGGCAGCCAAAGTTGTTTATAGCACAGGAAATCCCATGTGATCATTTCCTCTTAAATCGACAACGTTTAACGTAAACACCAGAGGAACAGGGCAAGAGATAACAGATTAATGAGTGCTGCTGTAACCTCAGTGGAAAGAAAGCAGAGGGAATAATGATTCTCGAGCTCTCCCCTGATAAACAGCTTCCCCAAGGTGCTACTGTGTGGTGAACAATTCCAAGTCACTTCTGTGTCGAACAGAAAAGTTATGCTTTTTTTTTTCTTTTTTTTTTGGGGGGGGGGGGGGAGGGAATTAAAACAAAATATGCCAAAAATTAACCACCACTGACCTATTTTAGGCCTTAAGCATAACCCCACAATGCTGTAATTTAAAACCCATCAGAGTTTAACGATCTAAACAGATAGACCTGAAACTGCCGTTTGTCATTTCCCTGTCAAGTCTGTGACCATCTCCTACCCTCATCCCTCCTACTCCTGCGTAATGGAACAAACCAAATGTGTTTTCATTTGGTGTTTTCTCCCCCCCCATCACTCTTAGAAAGTAATGCCATTGCCTCTGCACTGGGCTAAACTCTGTTTGGAGCAAGAGGAAAAGGTTAGATCAGCATTTAACCCCCCCAATATGAACAAATGAAGGGCCTCCTTCAGGATGGCATTCCAAAATTTTTTTACAGCTAGGGTAGCATTTTTAGACAGCCCATTACAATTGTGGATTGATTTTAAACCCCTTGACACAAAGTTTGGACACCCCTAATTCAGTGTTTTATTAATTACCAAAAAAAAAAAGGGCTCTTCATATTTTAAAAAAGTAATGGACTCTCTTTGCATAGTTGAGTGGTTCTTGACATATGGATTAATATAGTTGTGAAATAGGGCCATTTACTGTATTATTTACTATTTAATCTCAAACCAATAAAAACACAATTTCCACTAATTCACTTTTGACAAGGCATACCTGTTAATTGAAAGCATTCTAAGTGACTACCTCATGAAGCTGGTTGTTGGCATCATCTTTGAGCAAAGCATCAAGGTAAACACTGGCTACTTTGAAGAATCTAAAATGATTTTTTTTTTTTTTTTAAACTTCGCATTTCATAGTTCTGATGTCTTCAATATTTTTCTACATTGTAGAAAATCAAAATACAGAAAAACCTATTAATGAGTAGGCATGTCCAAGACTTTGACCAGTACAGCATGCACACACTTTAGAATGACCTGCATTTATACATTACTGTACTTACAATAATGAACAATCAATTTTAGCAAGTTATTGCTTTGTTCTTGACCATATGTAATATGGCACTTAAGTATTCAGTGCATGTTGGATAAGGTATGTGAACCCCCAAGTTAATGACTTGAAACGTTAAATTGGTGTCAGGAGTTAGCACACCTGGAGTCCAATAAATGGAGTTTGGAGATGTGGGCTAGAGCTACTTTGACAAGTTTACTCTTCACAAGAAGCATCTGCTGATGTGAACCATGCCTCAAGAGAGCCCAGAAGAACCAAGATCAAGAATTGATTTGCATAAAGCTAGAAATATTTTATATATGGGTCCATCTCAGAAACTGGTCTCTCATTTGGGACATTATGGTCAAAAAATAAAAATTTCTAATTTCACTTTTTTTTTTTTTCTTTTGCATTTACATAACTCAATGTTTGTCATGTTTAATAAGAATAAATATAGTATCTTGCTTTATCTGGCCTCCACTG